>JAVRXN010000014.1:12779332-13379332 GCA_033556935.1 Timema podura | reverse complement strand
TATCACCGTGTGTAAGAATATTAAATCCTGTTTTTACTGGAGTAATACTTGATTTATCATGGTCAAAAAAAATATTTTCTTCTAAAAAACTACAAAAATTCTTACCTTTTCTCGTATTGCCTACATTCCCACCTTAAGGGGGTAAGTGATACACCACTGAGAGGGTTTACTGACCTGATTTTTTTAATGGATTCCCAGTCTTTTTCCCACGTAAATGTGGGTACATTTCCTTTGACACTATACCTTCCTCATTACTAAATCATTGGTTGTAAATATGTGGATATCACGGACGGGTTGTAAGATGCGATAGAAAAATCAAGAACAATACATTAAAATAAAATAAATTCTTACTCTTTCTTAGTATCTTCGATGATGGAATGATTGTAGATCGAATCTATACTGAGGGTGGTTTTCCTAAACAGTTTTCCAATCAAACTTCATGCAAATGCGGGTACACGTCCTCGAAATTAAACCTTGTTTACCACTAAGACATCACTATAATTATTACATTGGCATATAGAGTCCAAACGGATAGTAAGACGTGGTGCTAGAAATAAATAAAAAAAATAGACAATCTAATGCCATCCTAGAAATTGGGAAAAAAATTTAAAGACTTTTAAGTCAAAATTATGGTTTCAAAAAACAAACATATTTTATGTGCCCAAAAATTATAAGACCTAAGCTTTTATTTTCGCTCCCTAAATATTCGCGTTTAACTATATTATTGGACTAAGGGTGAAGAAGGTAGAATTTAGATTAAGTGTATCTGCATTTTCGTTGGAGGAAGAGGGAGGGAAACCTTTTGAAAAAAATACAACCTCATTGGGCCCGTATAGGATTCGAACTCTGAATTTCCCAACAGCAGTAATATAGTTTATTGCGAGACTGACGTCCTATATCATGATCGTGGCAAGGGTAATTTAATAGTATTTAATATCTCTAATATTTAGCCGTGATTTAAAAAACTAACACTGCATCCTACTACCCGTCCGCTTTTTACAAATACACACTAAAACAGTTAATGTGTTAGGGATGAGTAAGGTTAAATTTAGAGGAAGTGTACCAACATTTGCGTGCAGGGTGAGGATAAAACCATTTAGGGAAAAACACTCTCAGTACACCCGAACGAGATTCGAACCTCGATCTATCAGCCATCGTCAGCCCAGTCTATTAACTGTAAAAAAATTGTTTTTCGAGATCAGAAACAAATTCTCGATCAAAACTTTAAGGTGGCGTTGAGAGGTTAATAAAGGACCAGAGCTGAATGAGGATGGGCATATAATCCGGCGGTGCTCTGATAATTAAAAAGGGGAAAAAAAGGAGGAGGGGGTGCATCGATCCTCGCTCGGATTAAAACAAGAATGCGGCAAGAAGAACAGCGTGATGAAGAACCGCTCACATGTTCCTCTGATATAAAGAGGACCGGCGTGCATTTTTGCGTCGGTTATTGACTTTCTCTTCGCGAGTTACCCACTCTTTTTTTTTTGCGTGCCATATTGGGTTCCCCCACCTTCCCTGAAATCCCCCCCCCTTTTTTCCCTTCATCACGTTGACATGGATCCGAGTTCTCCTTTACAGCATCTGTTGCATAGAACTCAGTCACGATTAAGTTCGACCTCTTTTGACCGATCTTAGAAGAATTCAATCGCACCCGTTTCAGTGGTCGAACGGTCTAAGGCGTCACTCTTGTGTTAGACTGGCCTGCTGATGATGGAGAGATTGGGATTAGAATAACGGTCGGGTCTACCGAAGGTGTTTTTTTTCTAAATGGTTTCCCACTCTCCTTCCACGCAAATGCGGATAGATTACCCCTAAAATGCTTCCTTCCTTATCCCAACATCCTCAGAGTAATTATCATATATGTATAACCTGAACAGGTAGGAAGACGCGGTGACAAAACGAAATTTAAAAAAAAATCAAAAAAAGTTTTTTGAGGCCGGTCTGCGGGATTTATTTACCACGACCTTCGTTTAGTCGAAAAGTCCAAGGTTACATTTTATTTCTGCCTGGAAACTTGGTGGCTACGAACACTTTTATCCATCACTAAACGTGAGGATGTAGGGGACGCGAGATAATGCCAGTGTTTTTTGTTTGTTTTTATGATAAAAACTTTTTTTTAATAAAAAAAATTGCTCCAGTATAAAAGTAGATTTTAATTTTCTTCACATATTCACCTCAACACTCCTTGAATATCTGTCAAGGATGTCCTAGAATTTATGACTTTTTTTTTTCCTTTATTTAAAAAGCTTTTCATTAAATGCAGCTATGCTCATGACAGATATTTAACAACTGTTGATATCACTAAGTGAAGAAAATTAAACTATATATATCTACTGGAGAAATATTTTATTTATTTTTACTAAAAAGATGTTATTGTACATACACTGCATAAACACTGACCTTTCCTCACATTCCCTACATTCTCATCCTAACTCGCAGATCTTTTGGTTCAGAAGAGACAGTAGGGTGAGGAGTCAGTGGTTCGTTACCAGGTGGTGCATAAAGAAGTTTACTTAATAGAGATTGGTTTCACTCATAGTACGTTTCTCAACTCATTCGGTGGTGATGTCTATCTACTGGTCTAATGGCCGTACTTTTAGTATATTCTTTGAAGTCAATCAATCTCCTGGTATATGAGTAACAAGCTGTTCAGGTCAAATGGGGGGATTGGCTTGAAATTAAATCAATCTCCTGGTATATGATAATAAGTAGTTCTGGTTAAATGGAATATTGTCTTGGGAGTCAAATAAATTTTCTGATCTCCCTACTTGTAAATGCGGGTAGACTTACTCTAAATTCAAACTTTATCATCCCTTACTGATAACGTAATCAGTACACGTGCATGCGTATAACCCGAACGGGTAGTAAGACGCGATGTAAATATATATATATATATATATATATATATATATATATATACTCTCCGCGCTAATGCGGGAGAATCTCCTTTAAAACAATCTCTTAATAATCTTTATCTCTTAGATTAAGTCGCTAGTAATTATGTTGTTAAATCCTGGTAATTAAAATAAAAAATAAACAATACGATGTATTGCCCATGTCTCTACGTTTTGAGTAAAAATTTAAAGAAAGGAGGAGGGTAAAAAACAAATTCCTTGATCAATTAATAGTTGAGAAATATTTATCTTCCATAAAAAAAATCTAAATATCCTACTAGTTATGTTTATAAGTTATACTACGTTCAAGTGAACTGATTCTTACCTTGAAGAGTGAAAGTGAAGGCTGAATCCCAAGCGCTGGAGTCTAAAAACAACTTATCCGTGATCGGACCTAATTTAAAATTATCGTGGTGCGACTGTCTACGAAGGACTTGGGGGGGAGGGAGTCATAAAAATTACGTGTTATAAATCTATCATTTCAGACTGAATAGTCTTCATTTATTGTACTTTGTTTTTTTGTAAAACTTAACAACACTATTTCATCTCTATTTAGATTAGAAGAATTAAAAAAAAAGTTTATAAGAAATTAAAATGATTATATAACTCTTCTATGTTTTTAAGCCATGAACGAGTATTTGAACTATTATTATAATTTTTTTTTTCCTATTTTCAAAACAATTTTACCTGTAACGCATTAATAGATTTGAGAAATGTTTTTAAAAGCTTTAAGCTGCACTTAAATATAATTGTTTTTAAAACTATATTTTTTTTATGTAACATGATTTGTTGATGTCCTTGAGAAAACAAAAACAGACATTATCTTGTTCATACACATAAAGAATTCAAGGTCCCCGGCTAGTCATATTTTTAAGAGTAAATCTTTGTCATCAAAAATATGTTTACTCGTTATATTTACACGTTCTTGCCAAATTTGACACATATTTACTGTGGTCGTGTTAAAAAAAGTTTAAAACATGGTTATTAAAATAATTAATTTAAAAGATGGTGATAGATAAGTGTGAATATTTATATGAATCACTACTTTCATTCCTAAAAACATGTATACTAATTAACCACGTTTAATTGTAATAAATAGAACATGCATTTAACCCGTTTGGGTTGTACGCACTTACGCTAATGTGCAATGGTAGGGTGATTGTGAGATGAAATGGAGGACCTACAGTTTAACGTGGGATCCGAACCACGGTGGAGGCCTGGCATTCCGCACATTCACAAGTTGTGATTAATACACGTCTTGTCGGAGGTGAAGGAAGGATTTGGCAATCAGATAAATCTGTGCTGGGACCGAGGATTAAACCCTGGACCCCCAGCACAGAAGTCCGACACCTTACCCCTGGACCACCAATTCACCATACACACTATTGAATTAGGGCTGAGAAAGGTTAAGCTAGAGTAGATGTATCCACAGTTTCGTAAATTGAGAATGGTAAACTTTAAGTACATCCGACCGTGAGTCTAATCCCTATCTCCCCCGTGATCGGAAATTTCAGTGTAATGCGAAGGTGACGCCGTAGACTATGCTAACACCGAAGCGAGTGTGTTTAGAAAGTTGATTTTTAATAAAAAGATAAAATAAAAAGCGTTACTTAACGTAAATAAACAAATAAAAGTTAAACATCGTTGAATCATTCGCGGTGATAAATTATTTTTACAGGAATAAAAAAAATTCACGCTTCATTGGGTTTGGCTTCTTGTAACTAAGTTGGTGGTTAGCAAATTAAAAATATCCTATTCAACTTTTTTAGAACCTAAAACATATTTATAAATTACTAAAATGGATTTTATTTTGTTTTGGTTATACCTGAGTGCTTTAAAGAGATTCCACGGGCTCTAATTTTACGTTCTGTGCCTTGAAATTTTACGTGATCGAGTCAGAAGCTTATATAACGTATTATTTAACCATTTAATAGCTCTTAAGGAAACCCGGAGTTTGAAAGCATGGAGCAATTCAAGTACCTGGGAAGTCTGCTGACAAAGGTTGCCTACTGCACCGAGAAGATTAGTTCGAGGATCGCTATGGCCAAGGAAACTTTCAACAAGAGGCTACTGCTGACCAGCAAGTTGAGTTTGGAACCGAGGAAATGCTACATTTGGAGCATCGCGCTGTATGGAGCAGAAACTTTTGCCGCTCATGAAGATGGGGTGGGGGGGGGGTATATATACATGGAGAGATTTGAAATGTGGAGCTGGAGAAGATTCTAGAACATCATGCAGACAGACAGGGTGTCAAATGAACAAGTCTTATGGTGCGTCAGAAGGGAGCGCAAGTATTTTTACAGTTTTTATAAATATACATTTTTTGAAAAAAAAAAAATCAAAATACTTTTCAAGTAGCAACATAAAGTCTAGTTTTGTGCACATGCTAATATCAATAGATCTTGAATATCTGTCAAGGATATCCTGGAATTTTGTCAAAACATTTTAAATAAAGAGAAAATGTTTTGGAAAAATTCCAGAACACCCATGAAAGATATTTAATATCTGTTGATATTAGCATGTGCAGAAACTAAACTCTATGTTGCTACTGGAGAAATATTTGATTTGTTTTGGCCAAAAAAATTTAACGCTATAAAAAAACTGTATAATTACTTGCGCTCCCTTCTGACGCACCTTAAGAAGGGTGGGTGAGAAGAGAACCATTTTAGATGTGATTCTTCGGTACAAAGCAAATTAGATCGGACACATCCTTAGGAGGAACTGTCTTCTGCGCGAGTTCATAGAAGGAAAGGTTGAGGGAAAGAGGAGTTTAGGAAGTAGGAGAATTCAAATTTTGGAAGACTTGAAGGTGCGAAGAATATTCTGGGAGCTAAAGGAGGAGGTAGAGGACAGGGTTCATTGGCGGTATAAGTTCATCAACTCTCTCCGGACTGGTTTGGTGGTGACGGGGGGAGGCGGAGGGAGGGTCAGGGTTTGAATTCCGACCTAGTGTACTAAGGGTCTTTTCTCATTCTATCCATTCATCTAACCTTAATGTAACATAATATTTGCCAATTATTTAACATTAGTTTTACCTCTTCAACCTATGGCTATTACTATATGGTAAGAATTATGAGGGTATCTTAAGAGAGTAATAACTTATGTAGAAAGAAGATGAAATCTCATGGGAAAATTCCATCTCTATTTAACCCAAACTAGTTTTGAGCCTCAGCCTTTCAGTCGATGGTAACCAAGTGAAGTGATAACAAGCCTTATTTATCACTCGGTCACCTATTCGGGTATCAAATTTGTTAAAATTATTTATCTTTCTTATCTGTGTCCAAATAAGGACGAAATCTAGTGCCCAGATACTTAAATCTGCCCAAAAAAATATTAATTTGCTACCGAACAGCAACCAAATCTTTTCAACTCGGCCGTTGTTAATATAGGCTGTAAATTAACATAAAATAGTGGATTTATTCCTAATGATAAATTCTATGGAGTCCTACCAAATTCACTCACAATATCACGTGTCCCATAAACTTTTTTTGTTTGTTTCAATATCTATTGAGCCTATATTTTGTTTGATTAATTTATGTTATTAATGTATTGATTTGTCAACCTACCCCCCACCCTCACCCCCTCAAATTAGAATGACATGTCATAATATGTACGTTAACCCCCTGAACCCTCTCCCCCGATCCCCGGACCCCTTATCACAACGAGACCAAAAAGCTTCATATACGATCAGTTGGTATGGCGCACGACTGAATCTCATTGTTTTTGTCATTTCTGCTTTGCTTTGTTTAATTTCGTTTGAAAAACTTTGACAACCGCTGCCAGATTGTGATTTGACGTTATTAGGCTTGAAGCGGCAATATTGTATATATTATATGTATGTATTTCACGAGTAAATTTCTAAACTCAAAGCCATATCATCTACATGAGCTATGAACAAACATAACCTAAAACAACAACACTTATTACAAACATCCAAACTTATCGCCAGGAGCTGTATTTTCGGGCGTACTAAGGGTTGTTTATTTTTCCTACATGGTTTTCCCTTTTTGGGGGGGGGGGGGGGGAATAAATGGTTTGACACAATCATACAAATATTCTCTTATAATTTATAGTAATTGGGAACAGTTTTTTTAAAAACATGTTATCTGTAAATTACGCTTAAAATATATTTTTTATTCAGAAAAAAAAAGCAACATATTATTTTGGTAATCATATGAAACTTTTTTTCAGATATAAATGTTGAGCAAAGTTGTCACCTGCTTCGGTGGCCGCGTGGTCTAACGCGCTACTCTTATAGTAGACTATATAGATTGCCTATGACGGGGAGACTGGGGTTCGAATCTCGGTCGGGTGTACTGAAAGACGAATGAAGCGAGTTCTCCGTTTTAACTCCATCAATTTGCATCTGTCTGTCTGTTTTGGATATGTCTTGCGATAACTTTTGAACGCGTTAACCGATTTAATTAAAATTTGGCACAGATGTTCTTTGTACCTTAGTTACTGATAAAGTTCGTTGGGGAAGAAAATCAACCTAAGGGTTGAGGAGACATCAACCCTTGTATGTATAAAAACACTTTGTTTTAGCATTAACTACTATATTTAAGGGCATTTCCCGATAACTTATACGGCAGAAAATTGGGTATATAAAAAAACAAGCCAATGTTAACACATTAAACACACTTTGTTTTTTAGTCATTATTTTTAAGGGGAGGTTGATGCAAAAAATCGTGGGTGCCACAAACTAAGTTTTCCCACTGCTCCACGTCTGCAAAGGGGTGGCACGTTTGCGCCCGTGTTTCAAAAATCGGAAGCGTTAGCGCCCGCCTAAAATAAAACCGTAAGTGTTCGCGCCCATCGGCTGGTCAAAGCCTTGATACTAGCAACTGGGATTCATTAAAAGGACGTTTATGACGCTTAATTTTTCTCTCGGTCTTGTTTCTGAACTGCTAGTATGAAGGAATGTTGTAGGTTAGTTTAGGTTAGGTTAGGTTAGGTTAGTTATTGACCTGATATCGCTATTATGTCTGTGGGAATATAAAACAAAAATTAAACGTTTTATAACCGGGGGGGGGGGGAATTAAACAAAAATTAAATGTTTTAGTAAGTAAATAATATTACAAAGAATTGTTTATTAAGTGGGAGGAAATATACACGGCAATTTTTCCTAGGGCACAAACATACACGGACGCAAACAGCACGTAGCCCTGTTAAGGAATGCCCTCACTATCAGAAAGTTTTAAAAAAAGGACTGAAGCTACCTTGAACCGACTATACCTGAACGTATCTTACGCTCGCCGCTGATACTTCTCAGAAAGGAGGATAGCTCAGCAAAGAGACCTGCGTGTCGGCTCAATGGAAGACGACAAGGCAAGCTCTCAAAAGTTCCTCGCGTTGAATTCTAACCACCCGTTCCCATCATAAATAGTTCCTTCTCTAGATAGAGCCGTAGCAGATCAACTTCTCATATTCCCGTAACCTTGAGACGGTTGTCGGTTTAAACTCAGTGACTCGGTTTACATCCGCTGACGTAATGGGCCCAGTGTTCAGTTCCTGGTGGTGAAGGTAGGATTAATTGTTTTGTATTGGAGGAGGTTACATAAGGATTAGTCACATACCATGCACTCATCACAAGACATCGTTAGGATAATCAAGTCTCATAGATAATGGTGGGCGGAAGATACAGCGTGAATGGGAGAAAATAGATCCGTGTTCAGGGTAATGACTGGAAAACCCAATGGGAAGAGACTATTGGGAAGACCTAGACGCAGATGGAAGGACAGCATTATAATGGACCTGAAAGATATAGGGTGTAATGAGGTGGACTGGATAAAACTATCTCGGGATAGAGTGTGATGAAGTGGACTGGATATAACTAGATCAATATAGGGATATATTCTAATGAGGTAGACTGGGTAGAACTAGATCAATATAGGGATATATTCTAATGAGGTGGACTGGATAGAACTAGATCAAGATAGGGATATATTGTAATGAGGTGGACTGGATATAACTAGATCAAGATAGGGATATATTCTAATGAGGTAGACTGGGTAGAACTAGATCAAGATAGGGATATATTCTAATGAGGTGGACTGGATATAACTAGATCAATCTAGGGATATATTGTAATGAGGTGGACTGGATAGAACTAGATCAAGATAGGGATATATTGTAATGAGGTAGACTGGATAGAACTAGATCAAGATAGGGATATATTGTAATGAGGTGGACTGGATAGAACTTGCTCGGGATAGGGTGTGATGAAGTGGACTAGCACAGAGGCACATTGACATCTAAATATAACCATTTTAATTCAAGAATAAAATTCTTAATTAAATTTCGTGATGACCAAGACAAGTATTTAATAACTTTTATGATTATGTTTAGAAAATTAAACTAAACGTATATTATGGAGCTATTTTAAGTTTTTATTTTTTCCAAAAAAAGTTTTTTTGTTATAAATACTGAAAGATTATTTATCTTAGCTCGAATTCTCTTCAGAGACATCTTTGAACAAATAAACTAACGAGATAATTAAGTAAACCTGTCAGTTACGAGTTTGGAATGTAAATGACGGAGAGATTGGAGGTGGAATCCCAGTTGGTTGTAATGAGGGTGCTCTTTACTAAATTATTCTCCACTCCCCTTCCAAGAAAATGTGGGTACACTTCCTCTAAATTCAACCTTCCTCATCCCTCACACATTAGAGTAATTAGTGCATGTGTGTACAACCTGAACAGGTGATGAAAACAAATCCGAGTTCTCAAGCGGTGAGAAAAGAGTACCAGTTGAGCCACGATCAGCCCCGTGTGATCGTCGTGATTGGCGGGGCCGGGAAGGAAAGGGCAAGAAGGGAAAGGAACGCGATCCGAGGGGCTTGGCCCGAGGTGGCACGAACGCTAACTGGTCTGGCTATGAGCGATCCATGGTAAGCTCAACATTATTTCCGATACGTCCACAACGCTGTTCTCTAAACTTTCGTCAGTCGCATATCCCATGGCCTAACCCAATGTAACCCTTCCAGCTATTCATTAAAAAAACAAACTGATATATCGTAAATTTTAAACGGTCTTTCGATATTTTAATAAAGTTTTAGAGCCGCATTCTCACAATATACAGGACTACTGATGACGGGGAGATCGAATCCCGGTCAGGTGTACTGAAAGTTTATTTTCATAAAATTGTTTTTGATTCTCGTTCCATGCAAATGCGGGTACACTTCCTTTCAATTCAACCTACGACACTAGCATAGTTAGTACATATGCGTACAATCCGAATGGGTAGTAAGACGCGGTGCTAAAAACAAAATCACAGTACAAAAATGTGTGTATAAATGTGCTACCCTGTGTTCAAATTATAAAATAGGCACCCGCCTCGATGGCGTAGTTGGCTAACGCGCCAGTCGTGTTGAGCTCGACCGCCGAGGACGGGGAGATCGAGGTTCGAATCTCGGTCGGGTGAACTGGGGGTGCGGGTTCACTTCCTCTAAATTCAACCCTCCCAATTCCTATTCCATTAGAGTAATTAGTACTTAAGCGTATAACCCGAACGGGTAGTAAGACGCGGTGCTAAATATTATTATTATTATAAAATAGGCCATTTTATGTCTTCTTCCATATAGCTTTGTGATAAGGTGCACAGTAATTTTTTTTTTTTAATTTAAACATTTTAGTGTTGCACATATGGTCTAAGGCGTTAAACTCGAATCACACTTTGACGCTCTCGACAGGGAATTTTAGTTCGAATAACGGTCAGGGGCTATTGAGTGATTTTATACTTGTGATTTTTTATTAAAGTTGTCACAATTTTATTTTAGCACACTTTCGAGTTGTACGCATATGTAATGATTACGCTAATTTGTGTTAAGGAAGAGGAAGGATGAATTTAGAAGAAGTGTACCTACATTAATGTGTAGAAAGAGAGGGTGGAAAAACCTTTTTTTTTAAATAAAACCACCTTTACTACACTTGACCAGGATTAGATCCCATATTTTCCCTTCATCGGAAGCCTCAGTCTATTAATAGAGCTACGCCTTTTTTTATACCATTTCACCACAAAAAGCTGGTTATTTTTCTTACAAGTTATTTTCATACTAATGTGGATACGTTTTCTCTAAGCTACCCTCCTCAGCCCTTTCTCTTAGATTTATTTATTTTTAAATAAATATAACTTTCTCAAATAATTGCAAGACAAGGATATAGGCTAAGTTGTGCATATAAATATTCACTCTTTACCTCCTAAAAAAAAAAATCATCCACCACATCAACCCTTTCGTGTTAACCAAACAAGAAAAGCAACTTTAGGAAACATGCTCAACTTTTTCTTTGCGCGCACACACAAAAAAAACCTTTAAAACTTTTTACAAACCCCCTTCCCCCTATACTTTTCTCTTTCGATGCTTGGCGTACGATTTCATAAACTTTTTCCTTAACCCCCCTCCCCCCCTTCCGTACCTTAACATTTTTATTTATTTTTATGCGTGAAAAAAAAACTTGGCCTTCTCTTTTTTTTTTTTTTTAAAGTATATATTGGTCGGTGAAAAATAAAAGTTTTATTTTTCGACCACATCATATGATCACCCCCCACCTTCCGCCCCCTTTTTTTTGATTACGATAAATAATTCATATTTTAAAAGGACTTCTTACCTTGTAAATCCCGTCCACCAGTTTGGTTATTTCTTCGGTTTCCATGGTGACAGAACTGTTGTCGTTTTCTAAGATGGCGAGAAAAAATATATTTAATTTTGAAAAAAATCAAAGTGAAAAGTTTTAGTGCACGTTCTTTTTCATATTTGGCGCCAAAAAAAAAAATCGTCGTTCACATAACAAAAAAAAAAGTTCACAGTTTCACACAAGTAATTCCGGAAATAAATCGACCCACAAACGAGGATAACACTTCTTTTTTTTAGGTTTTAAATTTATTTTAAATCATTATCCAGGCTACTAATAAACACACACACAACTAAAACAATTATTTAAATAATCTCTCTTAAAAATAAAATTATTTTTTCACTTTCGAAGTCACTAGTGATTTTTTTTTAAATGTATAAAAAAACACTTTCCCCTCCTTTATAAATGTTATCTTTTAAAACAAGTGTTCTTTAGGTAATGTATAACTCAAATTGAATAATTCTAGAAGAAACGTTGATCGAAAAAAAGATGAATTAATGAAGACAGATAGACAGAGAAGAAAAGCTATCAACGAACACCGCGGGAGAGAAAGTCCAAAGCGCGACTGACAGATCTCACTATCCCGTGCACATGGTCGGCGCAAACCGGCAGCAGAAAGGAGAGGGGGGGAGGTCGACAGAAGGAGGGGCGAATCTCACACAGAGGCATGCGCCGACAATTAGATCATTGGGGGGGGGGGGGGGGAGAAGGTTGTTTGCACACTGGATGACCCTCACCCCTCCCCAACCCTCAACCTCTTCCTCCCTCTCATACTACCTTCCGAACTAAAACAATTAGTAAAAAATTTTTTTAAAAAATTGAAATCCCCCAATTTATACGTTCGTATAAACTTATGAGCCCCAATTTTTTTTTTAATTATGTGCAAATTTTTTTATGTTTAGTCCCATTTTCTTAAGAAGGACCTTATCTTACATTTGGAAACTTAACTAAATTTAATTTAGTGTATTCATACGTCAAGTCATGTGATCTGTAGCTATCACTTTTGATGTATATTACTAATATTACTTTTATCATCGCGTCTTTCTACCTGTTCCGGATATAGGTCCTACGCATAGGCCTTACTCTAATGGGGTAAGGTTGAGGAAGGAAGCATTTAGAGGTAATATACCCGCATTTGCACGGAAGTAGAGTGGGAAGCTATTTAGTAAAAACACCTCAGTAGACCCGACCGGGATTCGAAACATAAATCTCCCCGTCATCAGCATGCCAGTCTAACACGAGAGTGACGCCTTAGACCATTCAGTCACTGAAGCGGTTATCAATACCTATAAAATAACACTAGTGATACAGTAAGATATTATCAGGGTTGACTGAAAAAAAAAAGAGTTTATTTTCTAAAAGGTTCTTTCTATGAACATTGGACTACACAAGCTTTTTAATATTTTGAAAAACATCTGACAGTTCAAAATCTTATTAAATCTTTTCATCTCTGTTTTTGTGCATAATTATGGTCTTAATACTTGCTTGACTTATACTCATATTTCCATTAAGGAAGTAGAAATGAGGAAGGTAAAATTTAGATTAAAGGTACTCTTATTCGCCTGGAGGGAGTATGGAGAAACAATTATACAAAAATTCATCCTTGGTAGACACGATATGGATTTGAATCCTCATTTCTCCGTCATCGGAAATCCAGAATATTTTGAAAGTGATGCTTTTTACCGAAGTGGGTACTTTCATTTCTTCATGCGCCAAGTATTTTGTAGCTGTTACTTAAGGGGGGGCAGGAACGTTTACTGTAGAACTGAGGCGCGATGCAGACGTTCATAAATCCCGCTTTATCTGAGAAGTGGTTTTGTTACTTCAAGTTTTATAATTTAAAAATAAAAGTGTACGAAAATTTGAAATATTAGTTTATTTTTTAACGGTGGTTCACGTAAAATATCTCATTTCTTAGATCAAAGTAAATATTTAGAAACACAGGTACATCCACCTTTTTTAAAAAAAAATTAAGGTCTTGTTTTAACAAGGTCATAAGTTCATAACAAAAAAAAATCTAAAATATTTTAGGACATTTTTAGTCGTTTTTAAAGCTCCAAAACTGCCAAAAGATAAACTCCTTTTTTTTGTTCATGAATGTTCATTACTTTAGAGATCTTTAGAACGGTGTATTTCAAAGGGAGTTCCTCTAACCAGAGCTGGTCCGCAAGATCCCAGTAAGTTTAGATAGTAATAATGAAATAAAGATGGTTGATCACAAAAATACAAGATATTAAATATGAAATATCCACACTATGCTGTATTTCTTTCATCGGTAATCACAAGTCGCAAGTCCGTACCAACCTTAAGTCAGCAAATATGAACAATTATTTATCAAAAATTATCTAATTCAATGTAATTATATGATACTTTGTTCAACATTTATTTATTTTTAGCACTGTTTCTTACTACCCGTTCGTTTTATACGCTTAAATTATAATTAGGCTCATGGTTTTAGAGATTAGGGAGCTCACATATATAGGAAGTATACCCGCATTTGTGTGTAGGGAGAGTGGAAAACCATTTTGAAAAAAACCACCCTCAGGACACCCAACCAAGATTCGAACCTCGATCTCCCCGTCATCGGCAGTTTAGTCTATTGCGAAAGTAGCGCGTTAGACCATGCAGCCACCGAAGCGGGCTCCAACATTTAATTAAATAAATTAGTTTTGGTTTGATAAATATAGTTGTGACCACCTGTGTGGTCTAGTGGTCAGGATTTCCTGTCTCCAGGTCCAAAAAACCTTGCTTCCATCTCCGGTGCTTCCAGAATATATCTGTGAAGCAATGGGTCTGTAACGGGGTCATCTCAGCCTCGTGAGTACTTAACTGAAAAGGTAGCGGCTCCGGTCTAGAAAACTGAAATAAACAGCCTAAAGGCTCGCTGTGCTGACAACATGGCACCCTCTACCCACGAATATTGGTACTATCTTTGCCAGCAGACGGTAGCCGCTCGGTCGGCATTGCTCGCTTATGGGCTGACGCCATAGAGTTTTTTTTAAATATATCGTTCTAAAACGAAATTGCTTAAAAATAATGGGGTTTTTTACATAATTTTTAAACCCCCGCTTCTTACAGGACCCCGGTGGCCCCTCAGTGAGTATAGATTCCATTTAGTAGCCCTCCATCAACAAAAATTTAAGAAACCATGACCTAGAGGATCATTATCTTTATATATTTTTCTTGAAGCTGGGATATGAACTCCAAACTCCTTGTCACCAGAAATCCACACTGATTCGGTCATGATGCCTTAGACCATGCGACCACCGTTAGGAGAAACTCGCCACTTGTAATGGATTAAGAGAGGGTTGTTTTTTTGTTGTTGTTGAAGTCAATATGAAATCAGCGAATGAAATTGAGATAATATCGCCATTTGTTTGACCATATCGCTAAGTGGTTTGCGTGTGGGTTTATGTACCGTCAATATTTTGTCCCGCAGTTTACCTAAGTGAAGCACGGTTCTAGCTCGTTAGTCATTCCATCGTTACGGCGTTATTGATCAGTACTTGACGACCTCTTCATTTATAATCACCTCATTTTTCCTCCCCGACCCTCCCAAAACGTCCCCCCCACAGTTATTCTGATTTAGGAGACAAATTTAACGGAAATGATTCACTCTGATTCCGGTTGTAATCTGATGATTTACGTTCACCGTGTCTTACTACCCCGTTAGATTTATACGCCAATGTGTTAGGGACGAGTAAGGTTGAATTTAAAATAAGTGTGCCCGCGTTTTCGTGTATGTGAAGCGGAAAACCATTTAGGGTAAAAGCCATCTAAGTACATCCAACCTACCCGCTTCAGTGGTCAAATGCTCTAAGCAAGTGTGGTAAAACTGGTGGCCCGTGGGCCAAATTCGGCCCGCGTTCATTGAAAATGTGGCCCTCAAAGTATCATGGAGGGAAATTAAAGGGAAACCCCCGGTAGCAAATATGAAATATAAATATCGTTATGATTGCATTTTTACATTGATTTGATTAGTAAAATATGTACGATGCTTAGTTGTTTTGTGAAAGCGTGTGTGTGTGCGTTCATATATTTTCATAATACATTTTTGATAGATCAATAAACCTATTTTTTGTAATAAAATTTTAAAGGTTCTATCAACAAAAAAAAAACAATTTATATACAAATATCAAAAATAATTGTTTATTGAGTGTTATTTGTAGGCGATGTTAAGTTATTGGGATTACTAAATATATTAACTTCATCCCACGGTCCAAACTGATGATCAGATTTGGCCCTTAGGGATGAAAAAGTTGGACCACCCTGTTCTAAGCCATCACTCTCATGTTAGACCAAACTGCTGATGACGAGTAGGTCAGTGTTCTAATCCTTGTTGGGTCTACTGAGGGTTGTTTTTTTCCTTAATGGTTTACCCACGAAAATGAGGGTAGATTACCTCTAAAAAACGTTTCCTTCCTCATCCTTACCTCATTAGAGTGATTATCATATATATATATATACGTATAACCTGAACAGGTAGTAAGCTGTGGTGGTGATAGAAAAAACTCACCAATGTTTGATAGTTTAATCTTATACTGGTTGGACTATTTAACTCGGTCATGAGTACCAGTTTAATTTTATAACGTTCCGACTATAAATAAACATGCCCATGTGTAGTTCAATGATATATGTACGTCACGCTTCATGTGTTTGTTTTCCGGTACGCTTTTAGCGTAACTATGTTGGGAAATGGCGATCACCCTACCCCCCTCCCCAATTAATTCCAGGAGTAGTATCAACCACACACCAAGGTGTTACTTTACCAAACTGTGAAATGGAACCGAGCTAATTCCCCGTGGATAAGTTACTGTCTCACCGAGGATCGAATGGTGGCCTTCGGGAACATATATATATATATATATATATTCAGTAGCGTAATTCGAACACATTGGCGCTTACCTTGCTTGCTATTTCTTTGATTAAAATTTAACTTGTCTCATACACACAAAATTCCAAAAACAACTTTTAAAAAATTGCCCTCTTAATTTGAAACAAATAAAATTTAAAAATTGTTTACATGTTGAGCCAGGTGATTCTTGCGTTTGTAATAGTATAAAATATTTGTTTATTTTTGTCAACTAATATTAATAGAATATTATTTACCTGGATTTTTAAGGTGGGATGGATGGGGACGCGATAAAAGGCCAGAGTTTTTGAAGTTTTTATGGTAAAACATTTTTTGGCCAAAATAAATAAAATATTGCTCCAGTACAAACACATAGTTTAATTTTCTTCACATGTTGATATCAACAGTTTCTGAATATCTGGCATGACCATAGCGGAATTACCTTACAAACTTTTTTAAATGAAGAGAAAAATTTGTCACTAAATTCAGAAAACCTTTGACAAATATTCAAGAAATTTTGAGGTGACCATGTGAATAAAATTAAATTCTATGTTTGTACTGGAGCAATATTTTATATATTTTGGCAAAAAAAAAAAAGTTTTGCCTTAAAAGCTGCAAAAACATCCAAAAGTCTGGACACATAAATGAAATGTAATCACGTTATTAAATAACATCTTCAACATTCTGTCCATCCTTAGCGATGCGGATTTGAACGCGCTCAGAAAGATCCTTATGAACCCTATGCAATAACTCCACATTATCGTCAATCCTAACACATTCATTGATGATGCGGTCCTTTAGATCAGAGGTCCCCAACCTTTTTGTAACTTAGAGCACATTCAAAACTAACGGTAGTAAGGCGAGCACCAATTACTTTTTCAAGGCAAATTTATATCCGAACATAATTCATAATGCAAATAAAACACACACACACAAATATATATTATTAAAAAGAATTGAAGCAAATGAAACAATTTTTACCAAACCAAAAGTCAATGTCATTAAATACAAAAATACTCCTTTATTTACGGTTTTAACAGGACCAAAATAAAGACACAAGGAAATATTTAACTACCCGCCTCGGTGGCGTAGTTGGCTAACGCGCCAGTCGTGTTGAGCCAGACCGCCGAGGACGGGGAGATCGAGGTTCGAATCTCGGTCGGGTGAACTGGGGGTGGTTTTTCCTAAATGGTTTTCCACTCTCCCTCCACGCAAATGCGGGTTCACTTCCTCTAAATTCAACCTTCCCAATTCCTAATCAATTAGTGTAATTAGTACTTAAGCGTATAACCCGAACGGGTAGTAAGACGCGGTGCTAAATAAATAAATAAATAAAATATTTAACTACTCACCACCATGTTGGTGCTTCAGTACATTTTTAAAATATATATTTATTGTGTGTTTATTCAGGTAACAAAGCTGATTAGACTCATGTAAAGATATTTACAATGGAAATAGGAAGTTTAGCATGGTATTAGTGAGAGTGGGGGGGAATGATGGAAGGGGGTAGGTCTTTGAGATTAGGAAAAGACAGAACCATTCAGCTTGAAACTATTAGAATGGTAGTTCCGAGTAAAAGTACACTTTGTAAATGAGCCGGCAAAAAAAGGAATGAATGATAGGGAGGGATCGGAAAGAAGGGGGCTTTCAATCACCAACTTCTTGAGAACAGCACCTGGAGATAAGTACAAACTTGATTTTTGTCGGAAAAGTGGCAGATTAAAATTATTAGTCAAGAACTTTTCAGCTGTGGTAAAAAAGTGGCGGGCAGACGCAAAAGGCTCGGCGGGCGCCCGTGGGCATAGAGTTGGGGACCCCTGCTCTAGATGATCAATATTTCTGATTTTCATTGCGTACACCCTTTCCTTCAGCATACCCCAGAAGAAGAAATCGGGGGGACTAATGTCTGCTGAGCGGCGAGCCCATCCCACAATCCAGTTAGGGAAATTCTCGTACAACCGTGGCGTAATGGGCAGGGGCCCCATCTTTTTGGAACCACTCAGGTAGACCTTCGCCTAACCCGCCGAATTGGGGCATCGGCTGGTCACCTAACATGGCGAAGTGTGTCTCACCTGTGACGCTCCGATCGTAGAAAAACGGCCCCAACACATGTGCTTTCCACAATCCACACCACGCCATAATCCTCTCCACCCCTTGCTTTTTGGGCGGGTCCGTCCAATGCGGACATTCTGTCGGTTGAGCTCATCGTCAAAGTGAAACAAGGCTTCGTCGCTGAATAACACAAAGTTTTCTGTGAAGAGATCATTTTCATCCGACCAATAAGAGAGCCATTCGCACATCTCCAATCGTCAGTCCAGATCGTCCTCGGCCTGAGCAAGATGTGTAACTTGTACGGGTGAAAGCGCTCGGCTTTTAAAATACTTCTGACGGTTTCGCGAGGCATACCCAGTTCCAAGGATGTCCTGCGAATTGACTTTTGGGGGTTCGCTGTGACCTTCGCAATTACAACTTCCCTCGTGTCGTCGTCCAGAACGGGGTTGATCCAAGACACTGCTTGCTTCCTTGAATTTCCTAACCACCTTCCCCACTGTGCCAAACAAAATGGGTCTCCTTCTGGGATGACGTGCAGTGAAAGCCTCTACCATCTGTCGATATGACCGCCCCTCACGTCCACTCGGCAGTAACAGGTCAATACGTTCTTCTTTTGATAAACTCATAGTCAATCTGTGATTAAAACAGAAAGAATGTAATAATACCCATGTGTCCAGACTTTTGGGTCACCCTGTAGATTCTCCCATTCGCACTGCATGTCCTTCCCACCATAATCTGAGAGACTTGATCACCCTGACAATGGCCGGTGATAAGCACGGAGTACATACCTTATCAGTATGCAGCCTCCTCCGCTCTCCATTATCTCCATCTTTCTTCTTTTTTTTTACTAAGTAGTTTTCCCATCCCTGCCCACGGACTCTTCGACAAAAATAAAACAAAAAATAATGCATAAAATAATTTCAAGGACGAATACCGAAATGATGTGTCTTCTGTATGCAGTACATATAATACCTACAATCATACCATCATAATTATGTGGCCGGCGGCGGTATTGGAAACGAGTAATTAAAACAGTCGTACTGTGTTATACAATTTCCTCCGCCCTTGCTAGCTTCGTTTCATAAAAGTATCTGTTGGGTGGAGGGACGCTTCCTATTGGGGGAGGGAGGGGGTAATTATGTTAATTGTACAGCTAACATCAATTCATGTCTAATTATGGCTATAAGCTATATGTATACATGCATATATAGAATAATGTGTAACCCGGTTCGGTGGCCACGTGGTATAAGGGGCTACTCTCGCAGTAGACTAGACTGCCGATGAAGGGTGGACCGAGGTTCGAATCTAGGTCGGGTGTATTGAGGGTGATAATTTTTTCCAAGATGGTTTTTTCACTCTCCCTCTACTTTAATACGGGTACACTTTCTATAGTTTAACCTTCCATAACCCCAAAAGCCATTAGCGTAATTAGTATATAAGTTTGTAACCCGAACGGGTAATGAGACAAAGTGACCCAAAAAAAAAATGTGTATCTTTTTCGATCCGGCTCAACTAAAACTTTGAATATCTTAGTGTGGCTCTCTATTCGAAATGTTCGGGGACCCCTGTTCTAGACGATAAAACCCCGATATATTGTTTTTTGTTGTGTTTTTTTTTTCTATTTATATTGATATCGATTATTATAAAAACAGAGGTATCCGACATCTTGTCACGGAAAAGAAGAAGATTTCCACGTGTCTCAAGGAACAATGCACACACTCCGTGGACCTTCACACAGGATTCGATCGCGTGCGTCTGTCTCACTTTGTGCGCGTGTGCCATGTTCGCGGGGGGGTCTCTTTTTGAAGATCCTGTCACGGATGTAATAAACCGGAAGCTTCTGCCCTACGCAGGACAGGTGGATCGTGTCATTGTTTTCACCAGATACGGTAACGGGAAATTTCTCAGATATTCAGTTCACCTGCAGGGGAGGGATGAAGAGAGAAAGAATGTGAGAGAGAAACATACAGTATTTAATTTGTATTTATTTGATGTATTTAACGTGCACTTTTCTGAACTGACTGATTATATCAGCACAAGACTGACGACTTATTAATTAACTTAAATATAAAACAGACACAACACCCAGCCCTCTGCCGTTAATTTATCACTGAGAAAGGGGGGGGGAAACACATGTCATCAATGATACAAGCCCAGTTTCCGAGTCTAGGGGTCCCTGGTTAGATTCCCGACTGTTAGGCTACCTTGTGTATTTTTCTCTTAAGGGGAATTATCCCAACGGTCGGTTGGTAAATTAGGCTTAATTTAGGTTTAAGACTCGTACTGTTTCCACAGCTTCTATATTAGGTCCCATTGGTGGTACGTGTAGACAACCTCCATAGGTGTACCCTGGGCAATGTTCTGTGCTACCAGAGCTTCTAATAGTCTACACATAAGGTGATCCAACTGTAGGTCATGTATCTCCAGGTCGGTAATGCTATACGCTAAAATAAAATAAAAATCTTGGCAATGTCGGGAATTGACCCCGGAACATTAAGCTAAATACATGGTGTGGAAGACATATTTGTATACTTTTAACAAATCGATTATCAACTTCTGAAAACCGCCCACATCAATGGTTGAGTGGTCAAAGTCTATCACGATCGAAATATAGACCTACTAGATTTTCGGTGATGAATCCCGACTAAGTGTAATGATAAAAATAAATCTATCAGATATAAAGTCTTTCAATATTAAGAAAAACAAACTCTATGAACGTAAGCCCGCAATCGAACTATACCAACCAAGCGGCCGCCGCTGTTAGCGATGAAAGTGCCAACATTTGCGGATAGAGGATGTCATGTGGTCAGCACATTAATCTCAGTTTTACAGACCGGAGGTACCACTTATTTATTCCAGTAGTTCCCCAATTGCCTTCATGGGGATGAGTTCGATCCCGTTTCAGGCTCAGGGCCTCGCAGAAAAATTCTGGAAGCGTCTGGGATCGAAGCTGTGATATCTGGATCTATAGCCAGAAACCCTGACCACTAGACCACAAAGGCGGTTATTTTAATATCTGTACCTAAAAAATGGCTAGCTATAAGGACCTAAACTAATCGGGTACATATCACCTTTCCTTAACTTACAGTAGGGCCAACCTACGACTTCGGTTTCCCTTTCAATTATGTTTATCGGTTGATTGGTTTTTTTATCTCCCAGCATGGGGGGAGGAGGGGGGCGGGAAGGCAGCCATGAAATGTGATGCAATGATTGAACGTATCAAAACATGACGTAGACTAATGGCAGCTCATGACTGTGGCAGCTCACCAATACAACTGAAGAAACAGATTTAATACTCCTAGACTGTGCCATTGCTCCTGTACCGAACGTGACCAACAGTTATCTTTGGCTGTGTCCAGTGGCGTACCCAAACATTTATTTTATGGCAGGTAAGGGGGGGAGGTTGTATATTATGTATTGATGCTATTATCTCTGTACTTTTTATCAAAAGAAAATTTTAGGAGCAAATTTATTGTTTATAGTGTCATAATACCAAGTCGTAAGCCTTGTCTTAAATTTTAGTAGATACATTATACACATACTCAGTATTCTGTATCATAGTTAAACTTCATATGTTTTTAGCTTTTGTTAATTGGTTTTCGATCTTTTGGAAGACGGATCACAAATACCTCCTTTGTGTACACACCTGCATGTGACCACATCTAAACCCAACACCGCGCATGCGTGGACTTTTTAGTCACTAACAACTGAGCAGAAGTGCCTGCTTATTTATTCCCCCTGATATCCGGGCTGGACCAATAGCGCCACTTCCGTGACGTCAGTTGAGTAAAACGTGCTGTGGGTTTTATCACATGTTCGTTCGGCTGTAGATTTGCTGCGCAGTCTAGAAGTAATAGGCCTAATTTTGTTACAGAGAGATAGCATTCCATTTCTCCTCTGTCATCCGTGCCGACTAAAACAACTTCATTGCTCGCTAGCTGGAGGTGACGTTGTTCCAGGGTATGATCTAACAATGTGCCAATAATTCTATTATCTCGCCAAGGCCATTAGATCAGACTTCTTCTTAGTGAATGTGTTCACACAAAAGACCACAGCTCAAGGTTTCGAGGAAAGTAGAAATCTCGAAACTGAAATCAAACGTGTGGATTAAATAAGATCACCAATATGTATATATAAAAATAGATTCTAAAAAACATGACGACTTGAGGGGGCGAGAGGACAGTAAAAGGAGAAAATGTTGTCCATCCTTGGGTCTAAGAGGTTTTTAGCCAATGTGAAGAGAACAGAGGTATCGCCAGATCGAGAAAGACATCAAATTGGCTGAGCTTGTGACGTTACTCAGAAAACAAGCCAAGGCGTTTCATACACAAAGCCATAAGTTGTTAAACAAAATCATGGGACATTTTGGAACTTTAAATAATAAATAAAACTTTAAAATCCACACCAATGTCCAATTAACCTCATCACTCTACTTTGAAAAAAAAATGTATGTGTTGCTGTTTTAGTACTAAAATATAATTGTTGTGTACTGGGTGACGTAAGAAATGACGTAATATAATTCCTCCAAGTGGGCTACCTTTCTATTCTCTTTTCATTGGTTTTAATGGTCAACCACGAACCTAAAGGACTCTTCGATTAGGAGGGAGAGCTGATGAGATTATTTAATACTTTTAACTGGAACCGTCCTGTTGTATAATTGGGGGGGGGGGGGGGGGGGTGGAATACAAGGAACACGAGAAAAGACCAATAGTTTCTCATCTAATGCCGCTAAGCTCATGACAGATATTCAACAATTGTTAATATCCCCATGTGAATAAAACTAAACAATATGTTTGTATAGAAGCGCAATATTTGATTTATTTTGATCAAAAAAGTTCTGTTATAAAAATTGCGAAGATACAGGTGATATATTTGATGCTATTTAATATTCTTCTTGAATTGCGAGTCAGCCTAGTAATTTACTTCCATACATTTTTTGAGGTCACTCAAATCGTAGCGCTAGACGTTACTAAATGGCCTTAATAACATTTTAGAAAGACTTTGTGTTCTGTATTTAAAAATAGGTTTAAAAAAAAGCGTTAGATTATTGTACCAACGAATTTGGTTGGTTGTTGCTATCAATTTGAAATCAGAATCTATGTTGTTTAGGTTTTTAATTGCATCGAAATATTGAGAAACTGCTCATCAATCTTTCTTTAGTAAAATAGTGCAAGTTCGTTTTGAACTAGATTAAATTTACTAGTAAATTTAGTTCATAAACCTTTTCTCAGCTCTGATTGCATGGGAAATACAATTTTAAATAGTCATAGACGTGCAAGGTAAACTATACTCCGTATACGGTGAAAGACTACAGTTTTACTTTTACAGGTCCTATCGTATAAGCTGCGAGTGTGAATTAGCTCACACTATGTTCAAACAATGTTTTTACTACTCCTAGACCTGTCATCAGGAATAACATATTCTTAGAATCATCAAAAACATTACTTTAATGACGTAACAATGTGCACATAATTGAAGGGATCTTCGTGAAGTAATTTCAATCCCTGCCAAAGAGATTATATAGGGATATTTGTCCTTTCCATTGTATTTGTAATTATTGGGCATGTATGGTATGTATACAATGAAAATAATTGTTCAAACATAGGAAACTAAATAATACATCCAGAGGGTACAATTTGGCAGTAACGAAACCTGACATGCTAAATTTTAATGCTCAATTAGTTAAAACACAGATATTGAAATGGTGTAATTTTATATTCAGGGGTGTCAAACATGTATCCAAGGTGAGGTTTGTATAGATCTAGGTCATTTTCTCCGCCCATGAAATGTCAATTAATACCACATTTTAATTAAATCTAAAATTAATATTTTCGATGTATACATGAAAATTGAAAATATGCTATTATTGGGCTGTGAACTATAATCATAATACCTATGTATACTTAGATACATGCAACGTAAGAGGTAATTTTATTCACTCAATCGTCTAAGCCGGTTTTGTTTGTTCGGTCATAATCAGCTATTTTCTTGGTCTATATCATTAAATAACCATAACCCAACGTTTTTACAAATATGGCTAATACTACGAGTGATTGATCCAGTCACCCCCTTAACCCCTTCCACTTCAAATGTTACTAACGACAAACGGTATTGTTAAACACAACAGTGCTAATATATTTTTTAATTAAAAAATTAGAGAATGTATATCTGTGCAAAAGTAAACAATCAGTATTAACTATGTGTTGCGAATAATAAATTTAAAAATCAAATTCGGCATAAAACTTATTTTATAGATTATTCAGGCAGTTGTTTCACAATATTATAAAACGGTACGTTGAGGTTATTTTATTGAAAATCTAAAAAAGTTTTCATCACAAAATAATATTATAAGAATAATTTTTGGCAGGTAAAAAAAATCTTGGTTTAATTTTTTTTATGAAACAAAGATATTATACCATGTATTGATTATCTTATGAATAGCTTATACGTGTATAAATAATAAATGTTATTTTTAGGTCTTGCAGCTCGAGACCAACCTAGCGGAAATATGGTGCAGTTAACTCTGCTGGAAGGCCTTATTTCGTACCAGAATCCTACTGTTTAGTATTTATGTAGGATAAACGGCCTTTTAGAATGGTAGTAGAAATTCCCTTCTGGGAGTTCTTTTATCCTATCAAAATACTACTATTATGTAGGATTCTCTTACGAGATAAGTCCTTTAATATGGGCTAAATTCCAAAATCATAGGATATATTAGCCTGCATCAACTTATTTAAAGAATCAAGTCACGGGTTTCGAACTTATGTATGCTCTTTATACCTTTTATTAACATATTTATTTCATTTAACTATCACATACATTGATGTATATCATATCTTCATACAAATTAGCGAACGATGTCACTTTGCCTTGAATGTGTATAGGAGAGAAAGAGATACCCGAAAATTTCTTTCTCTCTTACACAATGGTGTGTAGACAATAGCCAGAAAATTTCACCCTCAGGTACCCATTCAGTTGTATTCATTGATCTCTATACTATAACTGGATGGACATCTGTGGCTGAAATTTTCGAGCTGTCGTCTGCATACCATTGGGTAAGGGAGAAAGAAACTTTCGGGTATCTCTTTCTCTCTTTCACCCATACAAGGCAATGTGGCATTTTGACATCGTTCATTAATTTGATTGAATATATGAGATACATCAATGTGAGAGTGGTTAAATTAAAAAAATATGTTAGTTAAAGCTTTGAAGAGCATATAAAAGTTCAAAACTGGTTAGTTTTTTATTTAAATAAGTTGATGTAGACTAATATGTACGATGATTTTTGAAGGAAGCTTACTTTTAAGGCTTTATCTCGTACCAGAATCCTACCATATATTTTGTTTAGTTAGGATAAAAGACCTTCCAGAAGGAAATTTCTACTTCTGTTCTAAATTGCCGTTCATCAAACCAAAATATTATATATATGATAGTATTCTGGTACGAAATAAAGCCTTACACATTGGGATTATTACTAAAATCAGGGTTTAGTAGATACTGTACTTTCTACAAGCCAATAACCTAAACTATCATTTGAACGTAAGACTTCTACACAAAGTATGTCATTCAAACAAATGAAATACAGTTTTTAGCTAACTTGTTTCATTATAGTTATCGAAATGTCAACAAATATGGTTTCTGAAAGATATGAGCCAACTTAAATAAACAGGTATTATTACAATAATACTTTCCACAAGCCTATAACCTAAGTGATAGTTTGAATGCATGGCAACTATTCAATGTTTGTCATTCAAACAAAGTAAACAATTTTTAAGATACCTTGTTCATTATATTTATCGAACTTTCAATAAAATATGGTTTTTGAAACCAATATACAAGCTAATAACCAACTTTAAATATAAGTGTTGTCGTGGCAGACTGTAAACAACATTGATGATAACTACATAAAAATTGAAATATCTAAGGTTTTATTCGTATTTGTACAGAATTACCTGTAAAACTGGATTGTATATCCTTTAATGTAAATGTTTCTTCAGGAAAGTATGGTATAATACTTCACTATTTTCAAACAATAACACTTTTATTCATCAGAGACATGTTTTCGCATAAGAACATTTAAAGAAACCGTTAAATCTTTCCCCCCCTCAGTGTAGCAGACGATACACTTGAGCGTCACGCTTTTGTCCTTGGAATGTGCAAGTGTATGTCCATCCAGTTATACTATAGAGATCAATGGTTGTATTATAGAGATCAAAGCTTTCAAGACACAAAAAGGAAGTATTTTTTTAAATGTTGTGTAGTGGTCATCCTGTTTATTTGTGTTTACATTCAATCTTGACTTTTACAAATCCATTGATGGGTTAAGTAAAAAGAGTTGATAGATGTATTTATAGATACTAAAGAGTACAATTTAATGTTTGTTTAGTATTTAGATCAAGATTTAAAATTAATTCCAACGCTTTACAGATATATTGATATTAAATTCGAGGTAGAGAAAACGGGATGTGAATTTGTAAACTAACAACAAATTAGCACAAAATAGTGAAAATACCTGCTATGCCGCCTTTACGAACATTAACGCCTGAGAGTTTGGAAGATTTATGTTTTTTTGAACTATTTGACTATCTTCAGAGGGAAGTAAACCTTTGCATCAATGTGCGGCGATATGAAAATACATCCCTGTTGTTGCGTCGAAGGGGTATTAACTCAGATACTATGTTGTACGAATTGAAAGGCTATTTAGATGTTTTGCCGCCTTTGCTTAATGAAATGATTCGTCAACGCATTGTTTCAAAGTAAGTATATTATGGCAACCCTTATCCATATGACACACTCATTAGCGATGTAAATCAATAGTTTACAAGTATTTAGACATAACATCTGTTAAAGTAGCCTACTTCGAGACTGCACTGGGCCCATAACCTTTTGTAAATTAATGGTTTACAGTTAAAAAAAGTATTAAGACATAAAAGTTAATTATTAATACTACATCACAATATTAAACAATATAACATGGCGATTGGCGACACGAGAAGAAAAGTTTGTTGTGGATACCAAACTCTTCTTGTTTATTCTCCATGACAACCAAGCTTCCATGGCCACCAAACTACATTACAAATTTATTTCAACAGTTAGCACATATCTTCCAAGTCTTGTTACTCAATAATAACTGCCCAATGTGTCTCCTAGGTCTCTTCCTTCTCAACTTCATTGTGTGATCTTTTATTTTTACCAATCTTGGGCTCTCTCTGAATGGTTTACACCCTAGACATTTGTGCACTTCCTAACCCACTTTAAACCAACACACTTCTTGTGCATTCAAATGTACATGTTGCATTGTACTTTTCAGAGGTTACAGTACACTTAGAGCTACATGACCACTTCTGAAAGATGAGTTCGCATGGCCTACAATAAGCCTATATATTTTTTATAGTTTATGACAAACATGTCCAACCATTCTCCAACTGTGAGCCACATAAGTTCTTGGTTGGCCTAGGCCCATATATGAAATTTATAGAACCTAATGCCCAGATATAACCAAAAAAAAAAGCCTAGTTTGGAGTTTATTTCAGCTTCAATTTCATTTGGCACAAGACCAACTCGGGGCATGCCTGGTCTATGATATTATTCATAGGATTATTTTACCATTATTAATCTACTTATAATATCAACGATAAGTTGTACTTTTAAAAATAAATTATTATTTCTAATTTTCCTAAAGGGGCATGCATATTTTTAAAACTTAAAATTGTACTGGTATTTCCTTTAAAAAGAGATTTTCATGCTACAGGAAGAAATTTAGCCAACATATGAATAAACAAAGAACACAGAAAATCACTTGGGTTTAACAGTTTTCACGTATCCTACATTTATTCTATTTAAAACACACTTTTTAACCATGAAGTGTACGATAAAAGACAAATTGTATCCATTCTTTAGTTAAATGTGCTGTAAGTGGTGCATAAGTAGCTACACTCTAAAGAGAAGTTAGACGACACCATCGAGCCGCTCTTTAACTCAAGGTAAATACAATTTCCAAGGTCACTTGGGCGGACTATTCAGACACAACCTCGGCTGATATTTTCATCTTCCTAACTATTTCATTCCAGCCCTCATTATGAGATCTCACTAACCCGGAAAAAAAATTTAACAATATCCTTACTTTTAAATTTCTTTCGGGATACTAACAGAATTCCCCTGTCATCTCCTGGAAATTATGGTAAAATCGTTTGTTATACTCCTACATAGCTTTTCTCTCTTAACCTCAATTTACCTCTTGAGTATTATTTCTTCCAGCTTATTTTACCTTTTCCAACTTTGGGGCTGTATATACCTATTTCTTCTAGCTAATTACACGCTAGGCCTAAAGAAAAAAAGTTATTTACCAAAACATTCATAAAGTTATGAATTCATGTGTATCACAAACTGATACACAATGATTAATTCCATAGGATCAGTACTAATAAATGAACCAAAATCAATAAAGTGAAATATTATAATCTTGAAATGAGGATCAAATATTTTTGTTTTACTCTGTTCACTGGTATTCCCCCATTCCGCACGCCACTGGCATTGTGTGAACGCTAAGGTCACTAGCTGACCAGACACCTGACAATATCGCAAAACTGTCCACCCAGCTAGAAGGCAATCTACTGTCTTACTAGCTAGCCAGTAGCTCATAACGTGTGAATAACAGGGGTCATTACAAAAAAGTTCAGTAGCTGTCCACCCATTTAGAAGACCAGCTACCGTCGTATTGGCTAGTCTATAGCTCACACCATGTGAATAACAAGGGTCAGTTACCAAAAAAAAAAACCAGTAGCTGTCCACCCATTTAGAAGACCAGCTACCATCTTATTGGCTAGTCTGTAACTCACCATGTGAATAACAAGGGTCAGTACAAAAAAAAGTAGCTGTCCACCCATTTAGAAGACCAGCTACCGTCTTATTGGCTAGTCTCTAACTCACACCGTGTAAACCATGCTTTATGTATTATTGGTCTAACCTCGTTTGATAAGTTTTTTATGACCTAATATTATTTAGACCTATCACTGAGCACAAACTATCACAGTTTTTACTATTTATTTTCAGAATTTTGAAAACCTACTCAAAGACACTATATGATAATCCTCCAGCTGTTCTCAAATTTTTGGATATAATCCTGTGTAAAGAAGTTAAAACCGTGGAATTGAATGACCAAAATCTAAGATACGACTCTGAGATATGGCCAATTTTGTTGAAAAGATGTACAGGACTAGAAAGGTTTGTAATTTATGACTTTGTATAACTATAACGTTTGCCATTAGTTTTGTTAGAAATTAAGTTGATAAGAACATTAATTTCACCATCAGGTTAGCTAATCTTAGTATTTAACTTAGATTTACACTCAAAGTCTAATCTATGGAGTTTGATTACTTTTTTTTACATCCATCACTGTTTCCAGCTTGTGGTCTGGGTCAATTTTTTATCCAAGCCATACATTTTCCACCATCAGCTTGCTAGGTCTGTCATAGTTTCATATACCTTATAATCCACTTAATACTAGGACAGGCACAACATCCAGTCCCCAGCCATTATTTTTTTATCATTGTGAAAGGGTAAACCCAAATTTCATCAATGATAAATTTTTCGGCCATACCGGGAATCGAACCCGGGACCCATAGCTCAGAAGACAGACACGAGCTACCGACTGATCTAAGGTGTCGGATAAGCTTGAATACTGATGGGTTTTATTAATAACATTCGTTTAAGTAACTGCATCAAAAAAGAAAACAGTTAAAGTTAAGATATTTTTCTACCTTACTCGCTTCAGTGGTCGAATGGACCAAGGCACCACTCTCGTGTGAGACGGGCCTGCTGATGACGGGGAGATCAGGATTGGAATCGCAGTCAGGTCTTCTTCTGAGGGTGGCTTTCTCCTGAATGGTTTCTTACTCTCTTTCCACGCAAATGCGGGTAGATTACCTCTAAAATGCTTCCTTCCTTATCCTTACTTCCATCACTTTTTTTAGAGTAATGTTATCATATGTGCATATAAGCTGAACAGGTATTTAGACACGTGGTGAGGAAAGAAAAAAAAATCAACCTATCTTCTTTTTCCATACTAATCTTTCCACTTATCCAAGCTATCCATATATTTACACTTGATGAGGAAGATAGGTTTTATAGCATTTTTTCCCAAACTTTTGGAAATCTCATACTTCTTTAAAGGCCTTGGCCTAGACAAAGTACCCCTTTAAGGTCTTCATGAAAAAAAAAGAAGGAAACATATATCTGCTATCTTGTAAGTTTAAATAGTAGTTCCAAATTTTTAATAAAACTCTAGTCATAAGCTGAGCAAAGCAGTGATTGAGGAAAATAAAATTCTATGACATCATGTCAAAATCTACAGTAATAATAATTTTGAATGGAATAAAAACCCTTCAGTTCACCCAACCTCCCCTTTACCAGCGAATCAAACTAGACATTACTGACACCTTAAATTGCAAGGCAATCGGTACTGGCACCTATTTTTTTACAGAATATTTCATTTAGAAACTCCTATCAAAACTTGAAATATTCTCTTAATTTAGTGAGCATGGCTCAAGTTATGTCTGTACTGAATAGGTTCGCGATGGTCCCCAAAATGTTGGGCCCATGTGGGGCCGGTACCCTCCAGCCTCTCCTCTGTCGGCTGTGTCTGAACTGCCCGCAACTAACGGAACTGGTCCTGAAAGACTCGGTGAAAGGTTCGGACACCATGGCTTTTATCGGAAAGACGTGCCATCGACTGAGGCTGTTGGACATCACCGGGTCCCGCGTCGTATGCTCGGACTTGATACGTCTGTGTGTGAGGTCGCCTCATCGGGCTCTCCAAGATTTCACCGCGAACTCCACAGAGGTTAGTCATGTTAATTACATATGATAAAAACAAATTAACTTAGTTAGGCTATGTTCCAGAATTCATATCTTGCTGATGTAGTTCATCACTGTGGGATCAATGTGTTGTCAGAGTTTAGAGAGCTCTGAATGACCTTATGGCTGTGTCATACATCAAAGGTCGGGGAAGGGTCTGGCCTACTTCTCTTTACTCTTGTGGACAACCACAGAAAAAACTCACTTTCATACAGTCGCTGTCAACACTTAACTATTTATCACTGTTAACCTGATCAGGTTATATACCTATATGATAATTACTTTAATGAGGTAGGGATGAGGAAGGAAGTGTTTTAGCGGTAATCTACCCGCATTTGTTTGGAAGGATAGTGGGAAAACATTCAGGGAAAACGACCCTTTCAGTAGACCTGAGCGTAATTCGGACCTTAATTTCCCGGTCAGTCTAACACGAGAGTGACACCGTAGACAATTCGATCACTGAAGCAGGTAAACTCACTATTCAAGGAGTGCTCAACAAGACATAAACATGACTGCAATTTCATTGTTTCATGTCCAAGACAGGGCTGTACGGTACAGCCGACAAACACTTAATGGTCAGAGAAACGCACACTTGAGTCAATAAAACTGAGTTAATTAGAAATGCTTGGTACTTTGATTATCTCAAGTATTCGGTCGAGTGTTTGATCAATACAGATTGCTTACCAAATGGCAAGCAGGCTAAGTTATTTTGGTGATTTTATGTCAATCAACATTGTGTGTTTGATACAGAAATATTATATGCACAAAGACCTCATCAAAATGAACTTTGAATCACCTTTTTTCTGTTTGTGAAGACAAAGCAATAAATATATGACACAAATGGTAGTCTCAGCGAAAAGTTCTCAGATATGGTTGGCTATCTCTTGGAGCTAATTTCCATAGCATTATTGGTTAATTGGTCTAGGGGTAAGGTGTCAGACTTCTGTGCTGAGGGTCTGGGGTTCAATCCTCGGTCCCGGCACAGATTTATCTGATTGTCAAACCCTTCCTTCACCTCTGACAAGATGTGTATTAATCACAACTTGTGAATGTGAGGAATGCCAGGCCTCTACCGTGGTTCGGATTCCACGTTAAACTGTAGGTCCTCCATTTCATCTCACAATCACCCTACCATTGCACATTAGCGTAAGTGCGTATAACCCGAACGGGTAGTAAGACGCGTTGCTAATAATAATAATAATTATTATTATTGGTTAATCTGTTTCGATGACCGCATGGTCTATGGTGTCACACTCACAATAGAGCAGACTGCTGTTGCCAGGGAGATTGAGATACAAATCCTATTCGGATGTACCAAGGGTGGTTTTTTTTCTTAAATGGTTTTCCACTCTCCCTCTATACAAATTCTGGTACACTTCCTCTAAATTCAACCTCTATCCCCAACACATTAGCTTAGTTACCATGTATATGTGCATAATCTGAACAGGAAGTAATACGCTGTGCTAAAAATAATATTGGCTGGTTGAAACCAGAGCTGTGGAGTTGGAGTTATAGATTGAGGGTCGCAGAGTCGGAAGCAATTTTTGGTGGAGTTGGAGTCTGTAAAAATGTGCCGACTCCGACTTTAAATAAAAACTTTTAAACTTTAGAAAGTTATGAAGGAGTAGGAATTTGAGTCATACAGTAGAAAAATAGATGAGTCAAGAGTCAAATGCTTGGCTTACCAACTCCACAGCCTTGGTTGAAACTTATTCTCACTAAAACTTAAGCATTGTATTCTGAGTTTATTTAAGGAGTTACCAAATCATTCTAGATCATCAACTTCTAAATATAGATATTTAATTGTATCTTCCGAATGTCTCATGATAGTGAAAAACTAAATTTCTTAATGATTTCAACACATTTAAAATCATAAAATCACAGTCATTAACTTAATAAAGAAATACAAGATAAAATTGTCGGGCAATAAAACTGGTCCACAGGTCTGAAGGAAATATATTGAAGAAAATGTTTTGCCACGTCCTAACACAAGTTGCTCTTATTATTTTTTTCAGCAAAATGTTTATGACTACGATTTAAACCCTCTTTGTCAAACACTGGAGATTGTGTTGCTGGAGAATACCCGGGTTAAAATCAAGGGTGGGGTGTTTGTTATGAAAGCGATGCCCAATCTCGAGTCCCTGGGTAACTTCCTATACACGGCTGCTGCTCTTAAGAAGATCTACGGCCTCAGAGGAAAACCCAAGCCATGCTTCAAGCTCAAGAAGGTACCTACAGTTCAATTCTAATAGAGTGGATCTGGTATGATAGATTAATTAAATAGCCAAGTTATCCGATTCAGTGGCTGCGGGGTCTAACATGCTACTCTCGCAATAAACTGGACTGCCGATGACACTGAGATCAAGGTTTGAATCTCAGTCGGATATACTGGGGGTGGTTTTTCCAAAATGGTTTTCCACTCTCCCTCGACACAAATACGAGTTTACTTCCTATGACTTCCCTAATCCTTACAACCATTAGCGTAACTAGTACATTAGCGTATAATCCAAACGAGTAGTTAGATGCAATCCCAATTTTTTTTAAACCTATTATAGTTGTTAAGTGCGGTTATAGCCATATATTATATTCTTTAAATTGAAAAATGACACCTGTACATGGAAATTGATCCCCGGACCTTTGGCTTAGTAAACCAATGCCCTTACCACTGAGCTATCCAGGAGTCATCCTGTACAGTCATCTATATCTTATCCGACAGAGTTAGAAAAGTTACCAGAAGCATTTTCATGACAGGTCATGTGATTTGCAGCTGTCAGTTTTGATGGATATCATCAATATCTATAGAATAACACAATAAAGTAAAATATTAGCAATTTTGTCTACGAAAGAATATGTTTGTATTTTTTAAAAAGGCGCTAATTAAAAAAATTGTTAAACACTAATAAAGTAGAATAAGCTAGTTGTGAGTAATTAATCTTCATTTGTGTGCAGAGTGGGAAACCACTTACGAGGGGAAAAAACTCTGTATACTCTGCCGGAATTCAAACCCGGCCCTTGACGTATACATTTGATTAAGTTGCATGAGTGACACATGAGAGTGTGCGACCACCAATGCAGGGGGCCGGTTTTATTACAGTCGATCATCAATCATTCGCACGTCAAAAATTTGGATCGTCGATAATCCTAAATCCTATAAAAATATATTAATATCATAGACATGGCTACCAAAAAATGAACCTCGACATTCGTTCAAAAGAAAATTGGAGACTTTTTTTTTTCGTTGATAGGTTTTTTCCTTATTATATTCCTTCAGAATTTGTAATATTTAGTAACATAAAAAACAATGTGTAAGTTCGTTGTTTAAATAAATTGAATATGTTTCTTCCTTAGCCTGAGTTTTTGTAAGTATCCCGTATATGCTTATTTATTTTTTTTTTTTTGTATAGATTCTGTATTTTCGAAAATTCAGACAAATTAATAATCCAGACTGGGTCGATTCTCAGTTAGAATTATCGACGCTCTACTATATTTCAATTACGTCAAAGTGGTTTGGTCTCTTCCAGCTCGTGTGAATGAGATCACTAACTACTGGCAGTCATTTCTAAATAATTGTTCACATACCCTAATAATAAGGCGCTAGAACAGTCAAGACCCACTTAAGTAGCCGAAGGTTCTAAGGCTTCATTATCATCTTAGACTGGCCTGCTGATGACTGGGAGCTCAGGGTTTGAATCTTGGTCGGGTATATGTGGGTAGGTTACCTCTAAAAATAAAATCCTACCTTCCTCGTACCTAATTTATTAATGAAATTAGTACATATGTGTATAATCTGAACAGGTAGTAAGATACGCTGCTAAAAAAACTATACTTAGGAAGCCCCTTAACCCTAACACTAAAATATCATTGGTTTTTTCTGTTCAGGCATTTTACAGAGGACCTTCAACTGCCAAATTACAGGTCTTAGCAAACTGTTGTCCGTTATTGGAAAGCCTCTACTTTGGATCCAACGAAGTGCGGCGGATTTGCCCTCGTGTAAGAGAATATATTTTATTTGTTTGTTTCATTCATAGATGTGTGTGGGTTCTAGAATGCAGATAAAATGCATTAAATATATTTATTTTTTTTAGATCCTGTCAACATTCAAAATGCTTCGAAGTCTGGCGTTAGAGAACATCTACCACACCGATTTAATGGAAGCTTTGAAGTACACCCCACATCTGATTGAACTTGAGGTTAGGCTGGGGCTTAAGTAGTTAAATTACCTTAATTTAACCCTTTAAGTGCCATGAGCCTATCTGATCGGCTTTCCAGATCTACGCTAGTATTGGTGTTACCCAATAGAGGTGGTAGGAGTGTATTATTTAATTAGAACGAGAACATTATCTTTAAGAGCGTGAATCACATGCCACTCTCTGATACAGTCAGTTAGAAATTATAAATTTACATGAACAATATTACACATGGATCATTTCTGATTAAACATTAATGGAGATAAAAGAGTTAATAAACACTCCTAATACTGAACATTATTGAGATATTAAATTCCCTTTGTCTCCTATAGTCGCCGCGGAAAATTTTGAGTAATCATTCAAATATGAATGCACTGCACACATTTCTGGCATATCGTAGGTCTTTTCTTTTTCTTTTACTCCCTCCTACCTAGCGTGAGCTGGGAGCTGAGTTAGGCCTGCTATGATGAATGCTCTTAATTATAGAAAAGTATACACAGATAAAAATAGCTTCATAATTAAATAATAATTTGGCGATTTTTCTTGTCAACCTTATAAAAATTATTAAATAGCACTCTTCCCACATAAATCCATTATATGCATGCCACTAAAAGGATTAAGACTACAGGAAATTAAATAATCTTAATTTGCTTTTACTTTATGTCCATGCCTACTAACACTATCTGAATCAGCAACAAAATAATTATAGATTCTATAGTAAATTTACTCAAACTTTAATCATTACACACGTTAATTTCTTTTACATTAATTTCACTAAAACATTTACACTCTTCTGAAAGGTGACCTGGTGGTCTAAGGGTAAGGTGTCAGACTTCTGTGCTGGGGGTCCGGGGTTCAATCCTCGGTCCCAGCACAGATTTATCTGATTGCCAAACCCTTCCTTCACCTCTGACAAGACGTGTATTAATCACAACTTGTGAATGTGAGGAATGCCAGGCCTCCACCGTGGTTCGGATTCCACGTTAAGCTGTAGGTCCTCCATTTCATCTTACAATCATCCTACCATTACACATTAGCATATGTGTGTATAACCCGAACGGGTAGTAAGACGCACTGCTAATAATAATAATAATAATCTTCTTCTGAAAGTCATCTAACTTGGGTTACGAATGTCTTGTTTGGGGTTTAGCTTAACGCTTGTCACAATGTGTTACATGTCACACAGACGGTTCTGTTTTAGGTTTACAGTTCTGTTGACTTTGGAATTGTCGGTCAGTTCTGTCCGTTACTGGAAAAGTTGAAAGTAGGCAAGGAGCCTTTGAGGACCGTAACACTGCCTTCAGACGACACTAAACTCTACTCCCGTCTCCAAGACTTGAAGGTAACATTCTCGGTTTTATGGTTTATATAATAAATTAAATTGTGACTGTCGGGCTGAGTCCACTGGTGTCTCCCTCATGCAGATTGTGGGTGCATTTCTTCAAACCAGCCCCTAAATTAAGCAAAAAAATTGTTCATATCTATTACCGTCTAGCATGTTTACATTAATGAGGTAGGAATGACAAAGGTAAACTCTAGAGGAAATATACCTTCATTAGGGCAGAAGAAAAGTGAGAAAAAATTAAATAAAACGCCTCATAACGCCTGGTCCAAATTCAGACCCTGATTTCTGCGTTACCAACAAACCATTCCAGATTAGCCTGATGCCTTGGCAAGCAGGGCTGTGTATTTGGTACGCCAAGCCTTTGACTCTCTATTTTTCTAATGTCACATTCCGGCTTTTCGTGAATGGCTCAAATATATTAATTAGTAATAAATTTACTGCACTATAATGCTCCAATACAAATGACTTCATGGGAAGCTTCTCTGGCATTTTGAATTTATAGCTAAATGAATTTGTCAATCCAAATTACAAATTTTGGTCCTAAGTAGTAAAAAAAATTATAAAATATTGTTATTATACTATATTTTTTTATTTTGTATTCTGAGTCGGTTCATTTTTATCGACTCCACAGCCTTGTTGGCAAGGGACCTTTTAATTTGAAAGGTGAGAATGATGGCTTGACATGTTAAAACAGGGTGTTCATTGACCTGAATAAAAAAGGGATGGATCAGGGAATTTGACTCAATTTTTTTAAATTTTCACAAATTCAATTTTAAAAAAAAGCAACTTTTCTTTACAAGTCAAAATAACATGTTTGTACCAGTTAATTTTTTTTTACATCCACTGATGTTTCCAGCTTGTGGTCAGTTTTTTGTTCAACCCATAGACTATATTTTCCACTACCGGCTTGCTAGGCGTGTCGTAGCTTCATATGCCTTATAATCTAACTTAAAGACTAGTAGGACAGACACAACATCCAGTCCCCAGCCGTTAATCACTTTGAAAAGGTAAACCCAGATTTCCCCACTGATAAATTATTTGTCCATGCCAGGAATCGAACCCGGCACCTTTTAACTCAATAGGTAGAAGACACGCTATCGACTGAGCTAAGGTGTTAGATATGTTCCAGTTAATACTCACTGCTACTCTCTTTTAACACAGATGTCCCGGTTGAGCATACTAATCTCAATTTTCCAAGTCATCATGTGATTTTCATATCGTCTTTCTACCCCTCTACCCCACATCTTAGACAAGTTTATCATGTAAGCATTGTAGTAATCAAAATATGTGTTCTATGCCAATTTTAAACTGAACTGTACAAGCCGATTTTAACAGCTCAATTGATCTCACTTAAATCTAACTTGATTACACTATACAATAGCCCATGCTTGGCCGATATTTTAATCCTTTCAAGAGTGACTAATTCAGAATTTGCTGTATTGCCATCCTTTCAAACTCCCTATTTCCACACCACTACACACCATCCCTTGGCCACATTGTCTAACAGAATTCAATAAAGATGAATAAAAGTTTCCAAATGTTAACATCAATTAGGGTGTATGCAGCGTATATTTATGACTGTTGCAATTGATTATGTGTATTTGTGCATTTCGGTTATTTGAGGTATTCACAAAATTTTAAACTTCTAAGCACCCCTTTCACAAACACACACAACACTTGACCACTATTTAGAAGTAATATAATAAAATAAAAAAAGTTTCTACGCTAAGAAGTCTAACCTAATATTAGGATTGGAAGGTGATAGAATGAACCCGCATTTCGTAGGAAGTGCAAAACCATTTAGGAAAAACACTCTGCCCAGTTTCACATCTATGACGAGATTTCGAACCTATTTCCCGTCTCAGGGAGTTCAACAAAAGACTAGCCTTTCAACATCCTACAGGGTACTTATTTTAAAACCATTATGAAGCTTATTAGTGGCTTAGCCCATTATAAACAAACAACCAGACACCATACCATTAATTTACTACTTATCAGAAGGGTAATTGAAATTTTAATAAAAGATGTGAGCATAAAGAGATAATAAATGTAAAAATAAATTTAGCATATGTTTTACTATCCGTTCGGGTAATACATATATGTACTAGTTACACTAATGTATTATGGATGAGGAGGGTTGTATTAAGATGAATTGTACGGCATCTGTGTGGAAAACCATCCATCGAAGCCTAATCTCCTCGGCATCAGCAGTCCAGTCTATTGCGAGAGTGAAGCCTTAGATGATTCGACCACCGAAGCGAGTATAATAATATTATATAATATGATTAAAGGAATAATGTGAACAAAATTAAAATCGAAGAAAAATACTCTTGCCATTATGGGAAGGTTTAACTTTTTAAGCCTATCCTATTTTTAAAAATTTGATAAGTAGGTAAAATTATGATTTTGGATTAATGGAAGTCTGGATTATACCCATTTGTTATTAAAATGTAACCCGCTTCAGGGGTTGGATGGTCTAAGCCGTCACTCTTGTGTTAAGACTGGCCTACTGAAGACAATATTGGGGTTCAAATCATGGTCAGGTCTATTGAGTGTATTTTTCTAAATGGTTTCCCACTCCCCTTCCATGCAAATGCGGTAGATTACCTCTAAAATGCTTCCTTTCCTCATCCTTACCCCGTAAGAGTAATTAGGTAATTATCATATAGACCCTATGTGTACAACTTGAACAGGTAGTGAAACATGGCAATATAATATTATTATTAGCACTGCGTCTTACTACCCGTTCGGGTTATACGTATGCGATAAAATAAAATGGTACTGTAAGCACATGATTCTCTTTTAGATCACAGTTCCAATCTCTTTGGAATGTGGGGCACTATTTATGTCCAGAGCGACTCAGCTGCGCAATGTGGAAATAACGAAAATACGCGACGTAACCGATGGCTTGTTTGAAGAGTGGCTGAGGCTAAATCCACTCGAACACCTGGAATCCGTAAGTATTGTGTCTCAAACTTTATTTGTTATGGTGTAGACTGACTTAACTCAAAATATATGGCCACTGGTGCGTCTAGGTTTGATGGCACCCAGGGCGAATGGTAAAACGGCTGCTCCCCCTCCATAACCATGGTGGCTACAAAACATATTTTTTTAAATTCCCTGACTTTTCCAGGCAACATTTTTTAATTTTCCCTGACTACTTTTTTTACAGTTTTAATGGTGGATAAGCGTATAACCCGAACGGGTAAGTAAGACGCGGTGCTAAATATTATAATGGTGGATGATGACTTTGTTTTTATTTATTATTGATCTATATTAAAAAAAGTTTATATCTACTAAACATTAACAGTTTTATCAGTTATTTTAAAAATTAAAATGTTATTTTATTTAGGTATTATTAACGTTTGTTTTAGTGTTTAGTTGCGAAATTAAATGGGATATTTTAGACATATTTTTTAATTCCCTGACTTTTCCTTATTTTTAGTTAAATTCCCTGACATTCCCTGTTTTCCCTGTCATCCAAAAATTCCCTGACTTTTCCAGGTTTTCCCTGTTTTCCCTGTCTGTAGCCACCATGATAACCCTTCTCACGATACAAAAATATCACTAGCAACAATTATATAAAGCTTATTATTCAACTACCCCACTCAAATTTATTTCCCTCTCCCCTTCACACGCACACACACCGTGGTAAATTAATTAAGTCTACATTATAACATAATTATTTTGTTTTCTGTTGTTGGGTGATAGTCATAAGTATTAGGTGAATACGAGTACTCGAAAACTTGAGTTTGAGTCAAATTTTAGGAGTTGTTTGAACTCGATTTGAAAAATTTTTCCAAAACTCTTAAGCCATTTGAGAAGTCAGACATTTTTGATTTGATCTCACAAATGTCTAGTTTAACTGACTAGATTCAATTTTAAGTAGGAATGGAACCCTCGAATCCTTAAGGATATTCAAGATTTGAGGTTTCAAGAAAATTTATATTTTTTCAAATGAAATTTATCTTAGAGCTCTAATACTGCCTATAGGTGGTACAGAACCAATTATAGTATGAACTTATCAACTAGACCCCAGACCAGTAATTTAACACTTAACTGAATGGATTATAAGAAATTATGTTAAAATTGAGTTACTATTTGTATTTTATATTATATTTGTATTTCCTCATATGTTCATAATTTTTTCCAAGATTATGATTTGAATTCAGAGGTAAATAGTTATTCGGATTTGTAAAATAGTGAATTCAACCCAACTAATCTTAAGCATAGCAATTCCATAATTCATAAATATTTTCTTTCTTCTACATTAAAAAAAAACAATTGTTCAACTATATTAAAAATGTATATTTATGTTTATGGTTTATATAATTATGGATCTTTTAAAGAAATTCAACCCAGCGAAACGTAGGTAAGAAAAGTTTCAGATTCGATTCAAAATTGAAAATTTTTATATTCAAAAAATGTCCACGTGTGATGTTGTCTTTTTTTGTCAGCTAATGCTGCGGTACGTGGAGTTGACCCGGGATAGTGTAAACCTGCTGTTGTCTCGCTGCCCTCGGCTCACCCGCCTGGGGGAGCTCGGAGGTTGGGACATTCGCTCTTGGGAGTGCAGACGTCTCAAAGACCTTATCCTGCGAGAGAACTATGCCCTCCATCTTGTGTTGTATACGAGAACCTCTCTCAATATAGGTGACATAATCAGCGATAACGTTAACTCGGAAGAGAGCGGGATGGAGTGGGACTAGTAAGCTGTTATTCTGTGATGCACATTCCTAACGTAATACTTTCTATAGTGTTGTCAAATCTGTTACTCAAAAAAGTGTGTAGTGGGTGTGTTTACGTGATGCTGATCATATTTTTAAAACACCTTGATGTGGGACACTTGAATCCTCAGTTCTAGGGATGTGTGAGAATCACTTTTCAATTTGAGACTTTTTCGAGACACAAACGAGAAAACTTCATTTGAAAATAAATTTAAATTATGTTTATTAAAGTAAATAAATGTTTTATAAAGTTTTAAAGTCCTTTTGACATTTTGGCTAGTGCTTGCTTTTATTATCTTATAGTTTGTTCAAACGCTTAAGATAAAGCTCATACACATTTTAAATGCAATAATTAATCAAAAACTGTGATTATTTTAATGTATTACCTTTATAATTACTTTTATAGTCTTATAATTATTTCAAAGTTTGGTATTGAAAAACAATATTTATAACCAAAATATTTTAATGAAGGTTGTTTTTTGGGGAAAATAGCGCAGTCTATTTTCGGTACTATTATAAATAATAAATTCTTGGTTATGGTTTGTAAATTTCATAGGACCGTTCAAGATTAATTTTTAACTTTAAATAAAGACAAGATCAAGATTTTTTTTTTCTCGTCTCAGCAGGGATATTTTCGATTCTCACACATCCGAAAAAAAATCGCGGGGAAGGAAAAAAAACTTCCGAATATAAAGAGATTGACTTGAAATCACAATATCATGCAATCAACAAAAGGGTTTATATAATTGGGTCAGAGTGTCTACCAGACATTAAATGAGATTCCAGTCATTAAAAAAAAGTCATGAAATTTAGAGAGCCAAATTCTTTTTACAGATAAAGATTTTTGTGGGGGTTTTTTTGCTCAAATTAGTTTCAATTCACAAAACAGAAAATAAGTTGAGGAAAAAAGAATACAAGAGGGGATAACTATAAAAGTGTCAAAGTTTTGGGTGGGTATTTTTTCTTACTTTCATTCTTCTCTTATTAATAATATTTATATAAATATTGTCATGAAAAAGTCATGCAATATGGCCAACATAATTCAGTAGACACACTGTGGCAACACATGACATTTTGTTTTGAGTTGAAAGTAAAATAACAAACAAAAAATGACCAAAGTGTATAAATAATAAATAATTTATTCAAAATGTGTCGTCTTTGTTGTTTATAACATGATAATAGGTATGACGAATATAAACTGTCAATGGCGCCAAACCTTTAACAAAGAATTTAAAAAAAAAGCTTGTAATTGGATTTAAGATTCCTTAAAAAAAAAGGTTTTTTTTTTATCAATTTTTCAAGTAAAATTTGTATTATAGCTCTAATACTGCTTATTGGTTGTTAATAACCAAATATAATAAATAGGATTAACTTGACAACCAGACCCCAGACCAGTAATGTTACAATTAACTGAATGTATGAATGTTATAGTGAATGACTTATAAGAAAGAATGTCAATAATTAGTTACTATTTTTATTTTATACCATACCATTCTATTTATATTTCCTGTTTTGTCCATAACTTTTTCCTAGATTCGAGATTTGAAAATAAATTGGGAATTCAGATTTGAGATTCGGATTCATGAAATAGTAAATTCGAACCACTTTTAATAAAAAAAAACATAGATTTTTTTTATTTTTGTGTGTGTCAATTTGTTTTATTTTAAAATTAGGTTTTAAACTTTTGTTTTCTTAAAGTAAAATTGTACAATTTTAAAGATGAGTATTTGAACTTGTACGAAGATTAAGATTTTAGAAGTATAAATATATCTTGTTTGTACTTATTTATGTTAGCTTTATGCTAATAATGGAGTTCTTGTTTACTGATCAATGGTCCTGGGTTTGATCCTCGGCGCTTCCAGATTTTTCTGTGAAAGCAGTGAGTCCGGAACGGGGTCGACTTGGCCTCGTGAGGACTAATGAGTTAGTTTAATGAAAAAGTAGCAGCTCCAGTATAGAAAACTGAGATTAACAGTTGAAGGGTTTGTTGTGCTGACCACATGACACCCCCTACCCACAGAAGCTGGCACTATCTTCGCTAACAGACGGCGGCTGTTCGGTTAGTACGGCTCATTGCGGTTGGCGCCGTGAAGTTTTGTTCTAGTGACCGAACTCACATTTTCCTCCTTCGTAACTTAATAATTGAAACTTTATTTATACATATCATAAGTGTTGAGTTATGTTCATGTCGGAAGTTTCGGAAATATTAGGACAGGTACTGAAATTTAAATAAAGAGGATTTATTGCAATATAAGATTTACCCTTCATTCCCCCGTAAGGTGGCAAGCTTACCTTGTATTATTCCATTATGGTATAGCTTTTAATAAAGGGCCATAGTGTAGTCAACTAAAGGCTTGTCCACACTCATAGGCAATCACAAACAAATCTAAGGCGGATAATCGACTTTTTAACGCGCCCGCACCTTCATTTATTCTCCGCAACACCAGGAATGATGTTGCTGCCTGTTTTCATCACTGCTTGTGCGGTTATCATAAAAATAATCACCCAAAAAAATTTCAAAAGAAAACGTTGGTGGACACGGAACTTTTTTTTTCTGATGGACCTAAATTTGGGATCAATTTTCTAAAAAGATTGAAACTAGAAGATGGTTAAGGTTTTAGAAATTCTACTCATTTAACTACCTCAGACTTGAAAAATTGTCTCGGATGGTTAGAAGCAAAATATCAAAAGATGAAACGAGACTTAGAGAAACCATACCAACTTCTCTCGAGGTAAGCTGGACTGAGATTGAATTGTTTTTGTCTATCACACGTCTACACTACGAAATGTTGTGCAACTTATCTCGGATGGGAGACCATAGACCTGCAATTTTGGTCTATAGGGAGTTGCAGAACACCCCTTTAGTTCCCCTTCTATCCATAGACAATCGTGGAACATTATTTAGACACGAGTTACCCGCCTCGGTGGCGTAGTTGGCTAACGCGCCAGTCGTGTTGAGTCAGACCACCGAGGACGGGGAGATCGAGGTTCGAATCTCGGTCGGGTGAACTGAGGGTGGGTTTTCCTAAATGGTTTTCACTCTTCCTCCACGCAAATGCGGGTTCACTTCCTTGAAATTCATCCTTCCCAATTCCTAATCTATTAGCGTAATTAGTACTTAAGCGTATAACCCGAACGGGTAGTAAGACGCGGTGCTAAAATAATAATAATAATAATTTGCGATCTTTTCCATACACACTTCATCTCAATCTCTTTGGTATTATTTCTGTTTCCATCCTCATTACTTGGCCATACCATCTCAGGATTGCTTCCTCTACTATCTCATGTAATAATAAGAATTATGTTGTTTACAATACATGTGTTTTGGTATGAAGCTATGGTGTCCAAATTTTTTTTTATTTAAAGTAAAGGCGAATCAAATTATACCTAGTATTTAATATTCCTGAGTCAAATCGAATAATATTCCTTAAGTTGAATCAAAGTTTGAATATTTCTCTAAATATTTTATTTAAAAAAAATTATTAATATATTTTAGCCCATGTTGATGAATAAAATAAATATCAAAATATACAAGTCGCTTATTAATGATTTTTGTACTACAGGATGCTCCAAATAAAACCGGCTCCAAACGCATAATATTTCAGTCTTGTTTTCGAAATATGCGCTACCAGCTGCTATGGATAGTTCCGCTTGCTGACTAGTTAACATTTATTTATTGAATGTATGCATAACATCTGGTGATGCACATTTTGGACACAAGACTTTGAAATACAGTGCATTTGGGGCTGGTTTTATTGGCGACATACTTTATTATATGGTGGCAACAGGCAGGAAAAACCTCTATATTATTATTATTATTATTAGCACCGCGGCTTACTACCCATTCGGGTTATACGCACTTACGCTAGTGTGTAATGGTAGGGTGATTGTGAGATGAAATGGAGGACCTACAGTTTAACGTGGGATTCGAACCACGGTGGAGGCCTGGCATTCCTCACATTCACAAGCTGTGATTAATACACACCTTGTCAGAGGTGAAGGAAGGGTTTGGCTATCAGATAAATCTGTGCCTGGACCGGGAAGGAAAACCTCTAAAAGTCAGGGAATTTCATAACATTTTTTGTAGCCACTCTGTGTTAACATTGATTTGTAACTAACACCGTGAATAGACAATTAAAATGGATGTTTGAGTGTGTGACAGAGGGGTGAGAGAAGAGTAGACAAATCCATGCATGTTTGTAAATTTTAATCAGTAAAGAAAGTGGTTCCCAATGAAAGTTCTGTATATAAAAGTGTAAAAATAAATGATTGAATGTGTGATTATTATGCCTACTAACAAACCCCAATAAGAGGAAATCCTACTTATCAACACAATGTGAAAATAATCTAGGATACTGAAATTTTGTAAAGAAAACTTAAGTGATTTTTTTAAATGTAAACAGTTTACAGAGCGTAGTTCTGTTTTGACTTGACCAATCTGTAGACATCTGCAAAGGAGGTTTTCTGAGTGTGAATCAAAGCAGATATTATTCGCAAATTTTGAATAATTATCAAATTGAATCAGAGTTAAATATTCTGATATTATGATGTTAAATAAAAAGAGTTGCACATTATTACCAAAAAAGTAAATTAGTTTTGGACCCTAGTCCTATAAGTTATGTTTAAATGTTAGTTCTTCAACATGTGTATGCAACAATTGTTCACCTTGAAATAACTTCATTTTACCATTTTCTGTGCGACATCAGTTTGGAAAACCTAATAAAATAACCAAACCAATGACTCAATAATTGTGCATCTACAGAGCAATATAATAGTAGACGGCTGCATCTGCCGCTGTGAAATGATTTGAAATAAATAGGAAGCGAGTGTGTCATTCTATTTGTTCCACAGTACAACACAATAATTTGAAAACATCAATATTAAAGGTATGTTTATCCACTAGAAAATAAAATAAATCTAACATTAAGCTATTTCTAGCTAAACAAAGCATTTTAGCCCATGGGTATTGACAAGGTATATAGCCTGCAGGTTAAAATGGCTGCAATTCATGGGAAAGTTTGAGTTCTTAACAAGAGTATCACTAGGTGTCATCAAGGGGCATTCAAAGAAAGGGCTCATTTTCAACAGGGTTTCACTAGAGAAAAGATACAAACATCTTGGCGTAAATCTGCCAGCCTCCCCAAAGCTAGGTTCAGGTAGTGACCCAACACCCTCTTCATATAATCCCACCTCATAAAGAGCTTACTCAGACAACATTAATATTACAATGGTCCCTTTATGATGAACATGTTAAAAGTGAGTCGTTTAACAACTGCACATTTGGAAGTTCTTTTTTCCAGGGAGTCGGACTGGAACAGATAACCGAAATTAAGTTATTTTTAAGGAATCGGAACCGTTAAATAATTTCAGGTTCTTTAAGGTTTCTAATTTTACAAAAATGTATTTAATTTTGATAAGATTCACGTTTTTTCTTCTTTTGCTTGATTTAATTTGGAAATGTTGTTTTTTCCCCTTTCTCAGCAAGTGTAGTATTCAAAGGTGAGGCGGGAAATATTGTCTGTAACTTTCTGATTGGAGGAGGTGAGGGGGTGTACTTTAATCATACAATTAGTAACATTAATAAATCACTTATTTTGACAACATAAAACTTTATTACAAACATTCCTGGAAAAACAAAAATAAACATTCAAATCAATTTATACACACATATTATTTCAAATGTTCCCAGGAAGATAGCCAGGCGATGAGTTGGAAAAAATAATTTATATAAACGGCAAATAAAATATAAATATGTTTCATACACATCACTTCATTCATTCTTTACATTTACCACATTGGTATAAATAAAAATAATGTTTAGTCCATCAAAGTGTTCCCTATGTGCAATTTATTTTATTTAGCAATAAATTAGCTTGACCTTTTTTTTTCTTATATCTTTCGATTTTGTAAAGCATTGGAAAGCCAATCCATGGCAGAGTCTAGACCTTCACCTTTTGTAGCCGATGTCTTGAATATCTGGAAAGTCCTGTTCTTGAGGGCGTCTAGCCCGAGTGCCTGATGGACCTCCGCTACGCTGAGTGCGCCCTCGATGTCTTGTTTGTTCGCCAACACGACGAGGATAGCTCCTTGCAGTTCATCTTCCTGAAATACCGTGCCAATCAAAACAATATTCCATTGTCGAGGCTTAAACCAGACCAAAAAGTGGAATTACTCGTTGGTCGAGACAATGATTTGTGGTAAGTAAAATTATTAGACCTGCTTCGTCAGTCGAATGTTACAAGGCAGCTCAAATTGCTGTGTGTGCTGTCCATTACATATTTTTAGCCAACCTGTGAGCTCTAACTATTTATCTAAAAAAAAAAAGTCATGCTAAAAATAGGTGTGCAAAACCCACTTATTTCAATTCGAAGAGTAAGAGATATTCCCAAAGCCGAAGTGAAGTTTGAATATTTAAAAAACGGTTTAATGTTGAATAAAAAATATCATACTTCGCATAACTATGTAAATTTTGGTATTTAATATAATTTACAAAATGCTATATTTCAAACATAATATATTTAGACCTAAAACAATGAATTTATCACTAAATGTAACTTAATTACTTTAATTTTCTTTTAACGTTACACTAATTTGTAATGGAAATAAAGGCAGATAAAAACACATCTGTGCTTAAGATTTTTGTTTTGTGGCGAAGCTTATTTATTGCATCTACCAAAAAATAGAATTTTATTTTGGTAGTCCATTTTTAAATTTAAATCCTTAGTTCGGCCTAGAAAGTTGTTCAGGCCTGGTATAAGGTGTCAATCTTGCGATAGAATAAATTGCTGAATATCAGGGTCTGAACACCCGAAAATAGGTTAAAAATATATCGCTGTTTCTTTTTTCTTCTTTTTGAAACCATTAAATATTTCCCTTTGGACATGACATTATTAAAGCTGCTCAATTACATATTTTAACTAACATTTCCTAGACTGAGGTAATATTTTTTGATTATTGGAATATTATATTGTTACTTTCGCTTGATAAACACAAATTACCTTAATTTGAAGGTCAAGACATGGTCAATTTTGTGAAAAGATTAATTTTGTTTTAATTTGTGCATGTATTATTAATACAAAATTTACAATTAATTCTAACTAGGTTTTGAAGTAATTTAATGCATTGATTAATTTGATTTTATTACATTAAATTGAAAATAAAAGTATTTCGTTGTCACATACTCAAGAGAACTCCTAGAATTAAAGATAAATACCACTCACCCGGAGCATATAGAGAAGTTCATCCTTTGATATGCCTATCCTGTCTCGGTCAGCCGAGTCCACCACGTAGATAATGGCGTCTGTGTTGGAGTAGTAGCAACGCCAATATGGTCTGCACAGTAAAAGTACAGACATACAGGGATATCATTGAAAGTATTTTCTATAGGAGCTCAAATAAATATATTTATTTTGTCATAAATTATTGTTCTTCTTTTCTATTTAAATATACTTTGAGCGAATGGTCAAATGTCAATTAAAAAAAAAATTGGGGCTGTGAAGCAGTTTTGGGTAAAATTGATGTCCATATAAATTTACAGACAGTTTAAAAATAAAAATGTACAGTTATATTGTTATAATACAATGGAAATTTAATTGTATACTTTGTTTTATTTTTCAGTACCAATATTTTAAATTTTGATAGACAAATTTACTAAAATATGCATTCAGAATGTAAAAGAAGCTTCCCATTAATTAATCTAGAGCATTTTTATTGCAGTAAATTTGTTAACTAATTAAATAATGTTCATTAGACATTTATGAATGAATTAAGTCTGACAGAAGAAAAATAGAGGAGTCAGAGTCAAAGCCTTGGTGTACCGACTCGCTGGCCCTGAAAAAAACTACAAAATATTAAACAGCTCCTTTGCACGATTGTCTGATATTAAGAGTCAAATATGTTAGTTAACTATTGAATAAGACTATACTACGAAGAGAGGAAAAGTACTAAAGCCTAAAATTTTGATGAAATAAAATTAATCTAATCACAATACTATATACATTGTGATTATACTTAAATCTAAAAGCCAATAATTACGAAAACATTGTTTGAAACCAACTAAATACTTTTGTGATTACTGAAATTTAGACAAAATTTATGTTTTAAAACTAGTCTTAATACACACTCTTTAATGACCAAAGAGAATGTTATGTTATCAAACATGGTGGTTGCATGGTCTAAGGTGCTACTCTCGCAGTAGACTGGACTGCCAATGACAGGGAGACTGAAGTTCAAATCTGGGTCGGGTGTAATGAGGGTAGTTTTTCCAAAATGGTTTTTTTATTCTCCCTCCGTATAAATTAGGGTACATTTCCTATAAATATAATTTTGAAGGTATTGCATCTCGGTTTGTTGCAAGGGTAGGAAACTTTGGCCTGATGTTTGTTTGCTGTTGTTCGTGGCTGAGTCGGGCAATTTAGGGTGAACCAGAATGTTGCCAAGATTTGGGGGGCTTTTGATTGTGATTCTTGGAGCACTGTTGAGAAGATTTTGTGTGAGAGGTGATTAGCTTAGAATATTTTAGCCTGTGTTTAGGGTAAATCTGAGTTTGTTTGTTCCTTCATAATACTAACAACTAATGATTATTTCTTCATCGTTGCTATTAGTAGAGGTAGTCAATCTGTTGTCTTCTGTGTGACTCAGGGAAGAAATTCGACGCATGTTCCATTACTAAATATAATATGATGGATTAAATAGCTAAGGTATATTTGATAATTACGGTTATAGCCGCATCTAAATAGCATTCTTTAAATTGAAAAATGACACCTGAACACGGAAATCGAACCAGGGACCTTTGGCCTAGTACACCAATGATCTATCCAGGAGTCGACCCGTGCCGCAGGCCATTCTTCGCTCGTATTTTAAAGCTGAGTCTATAATGGATGTGCGGAAATCGTTGGCTACAAATGTGTCATATTTCAATTTAACCTCTTAACTTAAAAACCCGAATATATTCGACCATATCGCTAGCGAACAGAAAATAATTCTTTTTCACAAATATATTTGTTTATCACTTTTAATTACTCCGTCAGCTGCTGTTAGAGAGCACTCAGTTATGATACCCATTTGGTTCGCATTTAAAGTGCTAAGTAGTAGGTTAGACTTCACAGTTGAAATTAGACCACACATGTCCCGCCAAGGAGCAGTGAAGTGATTGTTAAAGAATACAGAATATATACTAAAATAATATTAAATGTGTGTTTAAACTCCCTGGGGAAAATGACATTATATTTGAACTAAGAGGAAATGTACTTCCATTTGCGAGGAGTAAGAGTAGATATCTATTTATGATAAACAACCCTCAGTACATGACGAGGATTTGAACCCTGATCTCCCCCGTCATCAGCAGTGCTGTCTATATCAAGAGAGGCGCCTTAGACTCTTATGACCTATAAAGTGGATTGAGGTTTTAATTGAATGACTCGATGTTCATTTCCTCATCGCATCCCCTAACTTAAGTCGTAAGTTGAATGAAACGAGATGATCTTGGATATCAGGGTGCAAATCCCTGCTCAGGTGAAATATTTCTATATTTATACAAATACTCCATCAGAGTGTATGTAATCTTAAAAATTGTGTTTGTAAAAGTGTTGTGTCTGTATAACTTAAATTTAAACTTTTTGATTCATAAGAGTTTTTAATAGATTTTAATGACTATTAAATTTTTTTAATTCGTACAGATATGAACCAACTTTTGATCCCTACCTTATACTTGTTTGTCCGCCGAGATCCCACACTTGGAATTTAAGGTTTTTGTATGTCACTTGTTCTACATTAAAACCGATAGTTGGTATAGTTGTGACGACCTCGCCTACTTGTAACCTGGAAATTAAAAAATCACAAAACAATTAATAATCACTTTAAACGCTGTTCAAAATTAACACAGGCTATTTCAACTTGGTCTATATATCCCTTAAGGTGGGGTTTTAGTTGGGTTTTTTTTTCGGTTTTATAACAAAAAAATGAATAAAATGATGCTTCATCATATAGATTTAGTTTAAGTTTCTACTTTAAATGTAAATTTTAATCACCTCAACAATTTAATGAATAGGCTACTGCAATATGGCTTTGTATAAAATTCCAAATAGCTTCAGGCATCCAATTTTCAAATATTTGCTGGAAGAGGTCCCACTATAAATACCTTCTGGATGCATCTAATTTTTTCAAAAGATTCCAGGCAAACACCATCATAATTAGCCTAAAGGAACATTCAAATGTAAAAAAAAACCTGAGAAAGGACCATTCCATAAGCTTCTAGATTGAATCTATTTTTCAAAAAAAATTTCAGAAGATGACCACTTGAAATAGCTTAAGTATCGAAATTTCAAAAAGAGTAGGGGGAAGGGTCATTTCATATAGCTTATAGATAAGTACCAGTATAATTTAAAATAATTCAAACGAGAGCCAATTCAAATATTTGTCAATCCGGGAGTATCCAATTTTCAAATATTTGTCAAGAAAGGGTACCCATGGGTGAAAACACCCCATAAACCCTCTCTAAAATTTATAAGCTAATTTTATCCCCCTAGTCAAATATGGTTTTGCCACCAATGAGGCCGAGTAAAACAATGAGAAGAGGGGCAGCGCTTTGCCCCTGGTACTGAGCCCAGTTTGAGCACCTGGGTGCATGTGCATGACTATCCAAGAGTAAGAAGTCCTTGTCTGGAGATCTAAATGGGGAATTTTTTTATCCTCAGAATATTTTACCCCATGAACAAACACTGTAAACTTTGGTGTGTTATATGATGGGATTTTTTTTTTACTGTGAGAGCGATTGACCGCGCCCAAACCCGGAAGACCACTCCTGTCGGTTATCCACAACCTAAGGACACACTATGCCGTGTGTGATAAGTACCCACGAAACAGGAACCTTTTAATAGAGGGTAATATTTACAGAGTACTTAACGAGTATGATAATTCTACAAATAATGATCAACTAATATGAAATATAATTCACTCTCACCTATAGAGTATAGTTGTCTTGCCAGCACCATCCAAACCTAAGATTAGAATTCTCATTTCACGACTCCCGAGAAGATTCCGAAAATAACTCAACAATCCACCTGATGAAAATAAAAAAACAATATTAAGCCTATCGTAGTTAAATAAAGTTTTATTAAGATTTGTAAGTGCAAGACTATATATAATATGCAGACCAAATTTTTTTAAAAAACTATTTGACATATGCTACAAAAGTGGCAGTCATAAGCACCTGGGAGTTGAAACTCGGTGTGTTTACTATCACACCTACTTATCTAAGATAATTTTATCATGTTTATAATAATTTAGTCGCTGTATTGTGATAAGATATATAATAAAAGGCCCACTTTTATATTAAATTTCAAATAAGAAGCAAATACAATGGTTTGCCTTAAAGGTTATGTTTAACTTCTTTATCGTATAAAAGACTAACCCACATGTCATAGTAATATTTAAAATTACAGAGTTATGGTTCTAACACACGTCTTATGCGTATAACCTGAATATTGCCTTAAATAAGTTACATTATGGAAAAACATAGAAAAAGTTGTGTAGACCTAACTATAGGCCTATACATTCAAGTAGATGCCAAGAACTTACCCATTACAACGAAATATGGTAAGTCTAAACAACAGTTTATTTCGCCAGTTTTTTATAACTTAAATTAGTTTGCCCCTTAGCCCAACCCTACAAAGAATAAAAATTATGTCAATATATTTACAAAAATTCGACATGAAAAACATGAACTTTGACGTGTATCATACCGGAGAAATTAATTAACATGGCAGCCAATATGAAGCTGAAAGAAGTTAAAAGTAATTTCCACTATCTAATAAAAATAGTAATAAATATATATTTAAAAAAAATTAGGATCGCAAATAAAAATTTAGATGGAATATCTAATTCCGAGGTTTTTTTTTATTATCTATTACTTTTAACAGTTGTAATATTGATAGTTTGATAATTTTGGCAAGATCTTCACGAGATAGCAGCACTTACTTGAGAGAGAAAATGGAATGTCTTTGTGGTTTGTTTACAAATATCTTTGATGTTCCAGCTAACAGAATCTGTGTGTTATGTTTTACGATTTGACGTCCGCGATTAGAAATTATTGTTACATGACGTGATCGTTAAAGTTTGTTGTTAAACTAATGTTGTTATTTCAAGTTTAGTGAGTCTTTTTATTAAGATGTACAAAAAAGTAATAAAACAGGTAAGGATATATTTGAGAGAATGTTTTGTTCTTCAACCTAATCATAAATAAGAATAAACCCAAAGTGTATGTTTGTCGATGCTTAGCGTTCTAATTTTGAAACTGACATGTAGGTATTTAACTATCTCGTAAAAATCGCGTAAAGTATTGTTTAAAATTTAATAAAATAAGAATAAAGACCGAAAGCGCGTTTGTCCGTTTGGTCAACCCTGATGGAATGTTTAGCCCGCGGGACAGAGGCCATCCAACGCAGCCACTGGCCGATAGGAAACTAGTCATTAACACTTAGTTCCCAACAAATGCTATTTTTGAAAGAAAGTCAATCTTGTTTTATAATTGACATCAACAAGTTAGTAGTCATTGATACACAAATAACTGAACTGTCTACATAATAAGCGTGTAGTATAGTTATAGAATGGTATGCCCTTATGGCTCAACTTATATTCAGAATATTATTTAATCTTATAAAATCCAATGGCATATTTTAAAAAAAATTACTAATTCAACTCATATAGTCTAAGTTATGAATTAGGAAATCATGCAAAAACGACAGGATTCTTTTTTTAAAAAAATGTATATATCATATTATGGAAAATTAAGAAGATTTTACCACATTCTTCGGTGGTCGCATGGTCTAATGCGCTACTCTCAAGTCAGACTAGACTGCCAATAAAGGGGAGATCAAGTTTCGAATCTTGGTCAGGTGTATTGATGTGAGTTTTTTTTTTTTCAAATTAGTTTTCACTCTCTCTTCATTCAAATGTGGGTACACTTACTATAATGGGTAGTAAGATGTGGTTAAAAAATAAGTTTTTACCTTCTATTCACACAAAAGTAAAGGTCCAATGATAAACAATTAAGATTGTGTAGGCCTAATATTCCTTTAAATTTTATAGCTTTTTTTTAAAAAAAACTCACCATAATCATAGAAGAATTAAATATTTAAAATATTGACACAGAGCACTGACATTATTTAATACACAATAGCTTCTTTATTATTATTATTATTAATACAAACTATCTCAACTTGAACAGAACCTAACTTTCCAAGCGTCAACAACATATTTTTCATGAGAGTTTTGAATCCTGTAATATCTTTCACTAAAATACTGTCTTTTAATTTTCTAAACTATCTACAGTTAGTTTACATTATTAAGTTTGTCAAAATTAAAAAAATGTGTGTTTGTAGTGTATATAAATTGTAAAAGAATATTTTATTTCTCATAATATCACATAGAAAAGCAAGTTAAAGAAACCGCCTTCTTTGCTTACTATTCCCAACATATTAATTAATTTTAGTAAATATTTTATTTGGCATAGAGCCCTCACATAATGCCTGGTTATATCAACTAAATTAAATAGAAGAAAAGGTAATTTGATGTTGACATTGACGTTGCTAGTATTCGTTCTTCCATTAAATTCTACAGGCCTATGCCATTTTTAGCCCTTTACTCGATGAGCATGAAACCATTTAGTGAAGGAAATATACTTTCAAAATGAACCCACCTACTTGCAATTAATGGAATAATGAAAATTATTATTCTCACATTCGTTTGACAGGTCAAAATTGTTTCGGAGCCACTTATGTCGGCTCATGCCCAGGGACTGTAAGACCCCGACTGGGTAAAAAAAAACTCACCGAAAGTCGATCAAGAGATAATAGAAAAAAACAATTTATTGGGTTTTTTAAACCTATTTTCAATGTATACTGTGGTGGTGAAGATGATGATAATAAAAGGCCTGTGTTAATGTGTGGATAAATAAAAAGCTACTCAATTCGGTGGTCGAATGGCCTAAGGTAGGGAGGGGTTCCCAGACTTTTTGTAACAAAAGAGCCCTTGCACCAGAATATTATAATATTATGTTAGCGTACAATAACACCATTTATGAAGTAAAAACAAATGAAAAACATTACATTACACCTTTGGCAAATTAATGTTCTTTATTCAGATTTAAAAAAATGGCAATCCAAATTACTGATTTTATTTTTTACTGTGTGAAAAACAAGTAAAAAATATTATAAAATTGCCTCAAAAGCCTGAGAAAACTATGTTGGACTCCAAGGGCTCTGCGGAGCAGAGTTTGAAAGATTTTGGTGAAAAGCGTCACTCTCACAGATGACAAGGAGATCAGAGTTTGAATCTCGATTGGGTATACTGAGGGTGATTTTTCCTAAATGGTTTCCCAATCTCCTTCCACTCAAGTACAGTTAGAATACCTCTAAAATACTTCCGTCCTCATTTCTACCCCATTATAGTGATGAGCATATATAATTATAACCTGAACAGGTAGTGAGATGTGGGATGGTGAGGGGAAGCCTCTTGTTTACAACTGTTAATAAAACGTTTTCAAGTTTGAACTAATGCTAGCAGTCATATTCTGAAAATTGAAAAATGACACCTGGACACGGGAATCGAACCCGGTACCTTTGGCTTAGTACGCCAATGCTAGCAGACTAAATTTGGTAGTGAGTCTAAAAGAATAATTTGGTCTAAGTTTTATTTATAGACAAAGAACAACTTTTGATTCATGTTAGAGAAAGTTTTTTTTATAATGCTTTTGGTTGAAAACTAGAACAGACTAGAAACAGTTTTTTTTTTTTACAAAATGTGTCATTATTTCAACTTATTTTGGATATGTGTTTGTTGTGAACCCTGTAACGGTAAATAATCAGGTTGTGTGTACGCAATGGCGGAAAAGAATAAAAAATGTTGGCGCCTCAACCCCGATGTTAGGAACGGTATCTTGTCCTCTGTCTCCGTCTGGTAGCAGGCAGGTCATGCTAATTTGGCCCCGGGGGGGGGGGGGGGGGTCCTAAACCAGACCGCAGCCCACCGGTACCCCCCCTCACCCTCGCAAACACACCTGTCACACCATCACACTCGCCAATTATATTATTATTACCGCGTCTGACTACCCGTTCGGTTTATACGCACTTACGCTAATGTGTAATGGTAGAGTGATTGTGAGATGAAATGGAGGACCTACAGTTTAAAGTGGGATCCGAACCACGGTGGAGGCCTGGCATTCCTCACATTCACAAGTTGTGATTAATACACGTCTTGTCAGAGGTGAAGGAGGGGTTTGGCAATCAGATAAACCTGTGCCGGGACTGAGGATTGAACCCCGGACCCCCAGCACCCCCGCCAATAGATGTTTGTTGGCTTGCCCTACATTTTAAATCCCGGAGGTTATAGTTTTTTTGTTTTCCCCTTAGGTGGCCGCATGGTCTAAGGCGTCGCCCTCGCAATAGACTGGCCGGCTGAAAACGGGGAGATCGGGGTTCTTTTCCCGATCGCGTGTACTGAGAGTGGTTTTTCCTAAATGGTGTTCCAACCTCTCCTCCACACAAATGCGAGTACATTTCTTCTAATTTCCATATTAGTGTAATTAGTAAACCATGATTTTTATAGGAAGCCCACTTTCGATCACGTTGATAAAAAAATGTGCATTCTAGAACTGTTTTATTCGATTTATTAATATAATTGTTTCAAAAATTTCTAATAATATTTCTTTATGGATTACCCTATAGTTTCTTTTTTACCACCGTGTCCTACTACCCGCTCGGACTATATGCTTATGTATTAATTACGCTAATGGCTCTGGGAATAGGAATGTTACATATAGTGAAATTATACCCTCATTTGTGTGGAGGGAGAGTGGAAAACTATTTTGGAAAAATCACCCTCATTACACCCGACCGAGATTCGAACCTTGATCTCCCAGTCATCGACAGTCTCGTCTAATGGGAGAGTAGCGCCTTAGACCACGCGGCCACCGAAGCGGGTTATTACTCAGTGAACAGACTAAGAATGAAATTTATACATTTGTAATATTTTTATTTCTACCAGTTGTGTTAACATTATTTTTTAGTTTTCAAATAACAGTCTTCCTATGAAAATCAGACTATACCTTAGTGCAAACTTTTCTCCCCGAGGGTCACATGGACATATATAAGTTCTCTAGCGGACCGCGTGTGACGAAAATATCAATCTATTAAATATTTAACTTTATTTTCACACAAAAATACATTTCATAGTCATATACTTACCATAATTACCGTACACACAAGCTTATGACTGTACACATTTAACATTTGTATAATTTGTTGGTGGTCCGGGGGTAAGGTGTCGGACTTCTGTTCTGGAGGTCCGGGGTTCAATCCTCAGTCTTAGCACAGATTTATCTGATTGCCAAACCCTTCCTTCACCTCTGACAAGACGTGTATTAATCACAACTTGTGAATGTGAGGAATGCCAGGCCTCCACCGTGGTTCGGATCCCACGTTAAACTGTAGGTCCTCCATTTCATCTCACAATCACCCTACCATTACACATTAGCGTAAGTGCGTACAACCCGAACGGGTAGTAAGACGCGATACTAATAATAATAATAAGAAGAAGAATATAATTTGTTCACATGTTCAAAAACACGCACTGATTACGTATTTAATTTGTCATTTTTTAAAATAAAATCTCTAGGGTTTTAAATTTGTGTATGGGCCGCACAAATTGACGTCGCGGGCCGTAGTTGGCCCACGTTTGCTTTAACGGATAATCCGAACGGGTGGTAAGACGTTTTGTAACTAAAAAAAAACCTTATCTTCCACCATTTCTTCACACTAAGCCATTCTAGAACATTCAGCAAACTGATATTTAACAGAAACAATGAAGGGAATACGATTTGTTAGTCAATGTTCACACCATTACAGGTAGTTAAGGAGGTGGGAAGAGCTAATGTTTGGTTCGGGACCAATCTTAACCCGCCTTATTTGGGAAGTGAAAATTAGGGATCCCCCCCCCCAACACCCCCATAATCCCCTTGAGACCGGGTAGTGGTTAGAATGCGTGGGAGATGAGAAGTTCATGATTGTAAACCGCGTCCGAGATCATTATTGTCTGTAACCACTTTGTTTTTTACTTGATTGCATTTTTTTAAAACAAAAGTGAAAACTTGCAACTCATTCACACTGTCGGGGGGGTGGGGGGGGGGGTGGAGGGGGGCGGGAAGAGAATTACAATTAGATTTACATTCTTAGTCCGTTTAATTTATGATGTAAAGAGAAAAAATGGGGTGATCCATAAGGTAGTATTATTGGAATCTTTTGATTACTTTTTAATTAATAAATCGTCTGCCTATTGAGCTAAGGGTATCGGGTTCGATTCCAGAAATGGCCTAAATATTTATCAATGGTAAAATTAGGGTTTTCTCTTTTACAGTGATGAATTGATGAGAAGGGGGGGGTGGTGGTGGCTGAGTGTTGTGTATTTTCTAGATTTAAGTTATTTTATAAGTCGTGTAGCTGATATATAAGTGTAGTCGAAATTTTGCGAGAAGCACGAGGTTATTTAGGTGCTACCCCTTCCACGCCCCTTCCCAACCATGTATCGCCAAGTAGATATTTACCCCGACACCTTCCCCCCTTCAATCTATGTTACGTAACTTTCCACATCATTATTTCATAAGGAAGCTTTTGTGGCACTAAAGAGGAAACCAAATTTAATACAACTCAGAATCAGAAGTTACCTATAAGACGTATCTTTACTAACGATGAAAGCATGAAGAACAATAATATTTTTTCAGCCTCATTATTCAAGTATAGTATCTGTGTTACATAACATTATGATTTAACTCCCCCCCTGCCCCCCTAATCCATGCAAATATTAGAGCCCCCCATGTAACACCATGTAGACATTAGAGCCCCCCATGTAACACCATGTAGACATTAGTGCTACCATCATGTAACACTATGTAGACATCAGAGCTCCCCTCATGTAACACCATGTAGACATCAGAGCTCCCCTCATGTAACATCATGTAGACATTAGAGCTACCCTCATGTAATACCATGTAGACATCAGAGCTCCCCTCATGTAATACCATGTAGACATCAGAGCCCCCCATGTAACACCATGTAGACATTAGAGCCCCCCATGTAACACCATGTAGACATTAGTGCTACCATCATGTAACACTATGTAGACATCAGAGCTCCCCTCATGTAACACCATGTAGACATTAAAGCTGCCCTCATGTAACACCATGTAGACATTAGAGCTACCCTCATGTAACACCATGTAGACATCAGTGCTTCCCTCATGTAGCACCATGTAGACATTAGAGCTCTCCTCTTGTAACACGATGTAGATACTAGAGCTACCCTCATGTAACACCATGTAGACACTAGAGCTACCCTCATGTAACACCATGTAGACATCAGAGCTCCCCTCATGTAATACCATGTAGACATTAGAGCTCCCCCCATGTAACACCATGTAGACACTAGAGCTACCCTCATGTAACACCATGTAGACATCAGAGCTCTCCCCATGTAACACCATGTAGACATCAGATCTCCCCTCATGTAATACCATGTAGACATTAGAGCTCCCCCCATGTAACACCATGTAGACATCAGAGCTCTCCCCATGTAACACCATGTAGACATCAGAGCTCCCCCCATGTAACACCTTGTAGACATTAAAGCTCCTCTCATGTAACACCATGTAGACACTAGAGCTACCCTCATGTAACACCATGTAGACATCAGAGCTCCCCTCATGTAACACCATGTAGACATCAGAGCTCTCCCCATGTAACACCATGTAGACATCAGAGCTCCCCCCATGTAACACCATGTAGACATTAAAGCTCCTCTCATTTAACACCATGTAGACATCAGAGCTCCCCTCATGTAACACCATGTAGACATCAGAGCTCCCCCCATGTAACACCATGTAGACATCAGAGCTCCCCTCATGTAATACCATGTAGACATCAGAGCTCCCCTCATGTAATACCATGTAGACATCAGAGCTCCCTTTATGTAACACCATGTAGACATCAGAGCTCCCCTCATGTAACACCATGTAGACATCAGAGCTCCCCACATGTAACACCATGTAGACACTAGAGCTACCCTCATGTAACACCATGTAGACATCAGAGCTCCCCCCATGTAACACCATGCAGACATTAGAGCTCCCCTCGTGTAACACCATGTAGACATCAGAACTCCCCTCATGTAACACCATGTAGACATCAGAGCTCCCCTCATGTAATACCATGTAGACATCAGAGCTCCCTTTATGTAACACCATGTAGACACTAGAGCTACCCTCATGTAACACCATGTAGACATCAGAGCTCCCCACATGTAACACCATGTAGACACTAGAGCTACCCTCATGTAACATCATGTACACATCAGAGCTCCCCACATGTAACACCATGTAGACACTAGAGCTCCCCTCATGTAACACCATGTAGACATCAGAGCTCCCCTCATGTAACACCATGTAGACATCAGAGCTCCCCTCATGTAACACCATGTAGACATTAAAGCTCCTCTCATTTAACACCATGTAGACATCAGAGCTCCCCTCATGTAACACCATGTAGACATCAGAGCTCTCCCCATGTAACACCATGTAGACATCAGAGCTCCCCCCATGTAACACCATGTAGACATTAAAGCTCCTCTCATTTAACACCATGTAGACATCAGAGCTCCCCTCATGTAACACCATGTAGACATCAGAGCTCCCCTCATGTAATACCATGTAGACATCAGAGCTCCCTTTATGTAACACCATGTAGACATCAGAGCTCCCCTCATGTAACACCATGTAGACATCAGAACTCCCCTCATGTAACACCATGTAGACATCAGAGCTCCCCTCATGTAATACCATGTAGACATCAGAGCTCCCTTTATGTAACACCATGTAGACACTAGAGCTACCCTCATGTAACACCATGTAGACATCAGAGCTCCCCACATGTAACACCATGTAGACACTAGAGCTACCCTCATGTAACATCATGTACACATCAGAGCTCCCCACATGTAACACCATGTAGACATCAGAACTCCCCTCATGTAACACCATGTAGACATTAGAGCTCCCCCCATGTAACACCATGTAGACATCAGAGCTCCCTCCATGTAACACCATGTAGACATCAGAGCTCTCCCCATGTAACACCATGTAGACATCAGAGCTCCCCTCATGTAACACCATGTAGACATCAGAGCTCTCCCCATGTAACACCATGTAGACATCAGAGCTCCCCCCATGTAACACCATGTAGACATTAAAGCTCCTCTCATTTAACACCATGTAGACATCAGAGCTCCCCTCATGTAACACCATGTAGACATCAGAGCTCCCCTCATGTAATACCATGTAGACATCAGAGCTCCCCTCATGTAATACCATGTAGACATCAGAGCTCCCTTTATGTAACACCATGTAGACATCAAAGCTCCCCTCATGTAACACCATGTAGACATCAGAGCTCCCCACATGTAACACCATGTAGACACTAGAGCTACCCTCATGTAACATCATGTACACATCAGAGCTCCCCACATGTAACACCATGTAGACATCAGAACTCCCCTCATGTAACACCATGTAGACACTAGAGCTCCCCTCATGTAACACCATGTAGACATCAGAGCTCCCCTCATGTAACACCATGTAGACATCAGAGCTCCCCTCATGTAACACCATGTAGACATCAGAGCTCCCCTCGTGTAACACCATGTAGACATCAGAGCTTCCCTCATGTAACACCATGTAGACATCAGAGCTCCCCTCATGTAACACCATGTAGACATCAGAGCTCCCCTCATGTAACACCATGTAGACATCAGAGCTCCCCTCGTGTAACACCATGTAGACATCAGAGCTCCCCTCGTGTAACACCATGTAGACATCAGAGCTCCCCTCATGTAACACCATGTAGACATCAGAACTCCCCTCGTGTAACACCATGTAGACATCAGAGCTCCCCTCGTGTAACACCATGTAGACATCAGAGCTCCCCTCGTGTAACACCATGTAGACATCAGAGCTCCCCTCATGTAACACCATGTAGACATCAGAACTCCCCTCATGTAACACCATGTAGACATTAGAGCTCCCCCCATGTAACACCATGTAGACATCAGAGCTCCCTCCATGTAACACCATGTAGACATCAGAGCTCTCCCCATGTAACACCATGTAGACATCAGATCTCCCCCCTATCAACAGCGTTACGGGATTTATAGATAACCCCTTTGGCCGAGAAATTGCTTTATAGTGTTGAGTTTCAAAGTCAGACGTAGTACGTCTCAGGTGCTATTATAAACATAAGTAGACAGCTGCCTAAACTTGAACGGAATGGGCTAGTTTCGCATTTAGTATAGCACCGCATTTCAGGCGTACTTTTAGCACCGGGTCTTACTACCCTTCCGGGCTATACGCTTATATACTAATCAAGCAAATAGTTTTAGGGATCAGTAAGGTTTGATTTATAGTAAGTGTACCCGCATTTGCGTGCAGAGAGATGGGAAAACCTTTTTAAAACACCCTCATCACACCCGACCAAGATTCGAACCTTGAACTCCCCTTCACCGTCATTCTACTCTACTACGAGATTGACGCCACTCTTTCTTACCTCACGTCGTATTGATGCATTATATAATATTCTCCATTCCTTTGCGCCGCCGGCGATGTATGTAATTTAAACCCCGTCTGGAAAACCAATCCACATTAGATTGCCTGCAATTCCGCGCGTTATTCGATATAAACAACAGTGGTCAGGTTACAACATATATTATATATTATGAGACTGACCTTTTCGGGTCATGAACTCATCTTGGTAGTTTGGTTTTAGCTTCAGTAGAACATTTTTTAATTCAAAGTCCAAAAGATATATAGCAAAATTTGAACTATCCTAAAATTCTAACTAACCATTTTCATGAGTATCTGGTTAGCTGGTACACAATAAATCACTAACTTTAAAATATGCTAGATATAACCACACACACATTTTATGATACATAAAACACACATAAGCTACACAGTACATATATTCTTAAAAAAAAACCAAGAAATATTCTAGCACAAAAGATAAAAACTTGGAAAAATTAGTACGTATATGAAAATTGCAGATTTAAATCAGTATTGATGAAAGCCAAACCAACATATCCCCTATATTAGGCAACCCGCTCGCCGCCGGTGCATAAATACCCGCTTTCATATTTTATCTATATATAAAATGGAGTTAGTTATTTCTTTGTTTGAAGGGACACCTCGGAAGATTTCAATCAGAAACTTGTTTCTACTAACCGCTAAACCGCTAGAAAAATAGGCTTACGGGTGTTTTTGTAAAAAATTTTAGGCGTTTGACACGATTAATTAATTAATTTAGCACCGCGTCTTACTAACCGTTCGGATATACGCTGCTTGACAGGAAAGGTGTGGTAGTTGTACCCTGGGACCCCATTTTTGAGTGAACTATGAATTTTTTTATTTCGTACCACGCGAAGACATGTGGGCTTCGAACCAAAAAGAGTTGTACATTGTCTGAAACACAGGGTTTCAACAATAATACGAGGCTATTGAGGTGGGAGTTAATGTCAAGCGTTTTTGCAGTTTTTGTAACAAAACATATTTTTGGCAAAATAAATCAAATATTGCTCAGCTAGAAACATAAAGTTTAATTTTCTTCACACGGTGATATCAACAGGATGTTGAATATCTGTCAAGGTTGTCCTGGAAATTTATGACAAATTTCGGTATACATTTAAAAAGTTTCTTACCCAAGGCCGCTATGCTCATGACAGATATTCAACTGTTGATATCACCATGTGAAGAAAATTAAACTTTATGTTTCTACTAAAGCAAAATTTTATTTATTTTGACCAAAAAAAATATTTTCGCTATAAAAACTGAAAAAAAAATATTGCCCTTAAAGCCCGCCGCACATTGGACACAGGGCAGGCGCAGCAGAGGGACAGGCAAGGAAGAGGAAAATCTGTAATACACGTGTTCTTATGGGTTACCACACATTGGACAGAGGGCAGATGCAGTGTAGGGATATCTCTTTCCCGCCTCTCTCTGGTCGTAGTAGACGTACAGTTTTCCTGTGTCCTCTGCGCCTCTGTCACGTAGTTTTTGTGTATTCTGATGGAACATCTTATTCAATTAGTTCAAGACCATCCAATATTATATGAAACAAGCAATCCAGTCTACATGAGGACGAAGCTGAAAGATGAGCTATGGGAAAAGATTGTTATTGAACTGAATTACTCGAATGTTAAGTGTAATATTCTATATTTTTATAGTTAGTGAAATTAATCTACAGTAGTTTGTATAACCTATTAGAAGAATTAGATGTTACTAGACACTGCGCATAAAGTAAATTACAATTTTCGTCTTTTTCCTTTTTTTTTTTATTAAGGGAGTAGAGTAAAATTAAATTATTTAATTCAGAGTCTGACTCGGAATCCAAATCTATCAGAAGTTCCTCTAATTCACACGCCATATCACGTCTTGTACCACTGGATGGAAGCTCCTTGACTCGCTTCAAATCTGCGGTGACTTGCAAAAAACCTATTCCTGTGCTATGCCTGCCCTCTGCCAGGACTGTGTTCAATGTGCGGTGCCTTGCAGAAACCTCTTCCTGTGCTATGCCTGCCCTCTGCCAGGACTGTGTTCAATGTGCGGTGCCTTGCAGAAACCTCTTCCTGTGCTATGCCTGCCCTCTGCCAGGATTGTGTTCAATGTGCGGTGCCTTGCAGAAACCTCTTCCTGTGCTATGCCTGCCCTCTGCCAGGACTGTGTTCAATGTGCGGTGCCTTGCAGAAACCTCTTCCTGTGCTATGCCTGCCCTCTGCCAGGACTGTGTTCAATATGCGGTGCCTTGCAGAAACCTCTTCCTGTGCTATGCCTGCCCTCTGCCAGGACTGTGTTCAATGTGCGGTGCCTTGCAGAAACCTCTTCCTGTGCTATGCCTGCCCTCTGCCAGGGCTGTGTTCAATGTGCGGTGCCTTGCAGAAACCTCTTCCTGTGCTATGCCTGCCCTCTGACAGGACTGTGTTCAATGTGCGGTGCCTTGCAGAAACCTCTTCCTGTGCTATGCCTGCCCTCTGCCAGGGCTGTGTTCAATGTGCGGTGCCTTGCAGAAACCTCTTCCTGTGCTATCTATGCCTGCCCTCTGCCAGGACTGTGTTCATTCACTGAGAAAGTTGAAGAATTTTTCCCCAGAAAATGTGCGAATTGTTCTTGTCCAGAGCTTAATAATGCCACACTACGATGTATTATTCAATGACTTAAAATACGATCTAGCAGAACAACTACAAAACACATGTGTTCGATACGTATTTAATCAACTTAAAACGTCATGACCATATTTCTAGATATTTTAATAAACTGGGTTGGTTAAGAATACATGAATGGCAAAGGCTACACTTATTAGGTTTGCTTCACAAAATATTATCAACATCTCAGCCTCAATACCTCTCCTCACGGTTCCTATTTCTGAAGGATAAACACACCCGTGCTACTAGATCGGAATCCACTCTACTTATACATAAAGTCTGTTCAGCGTAGGAATTGTTTTCTGAAAGGCCTTTTTCCCTACCTGAACTCTATTATATAGTAGTATATTGGTAGGAAAAAAGACCTTTCAGAGAGTAATTCTTACCGTGAATGGAGTTTAGATCTCAAACATATGCTCGTTCTTTTACTGTCCTGGCATCGCAGGCTTGGAACAAACTAGATAACTCTATTCTTCATCTAACATCTAGACTCCCCTTCAAGTGCGCGGTTGAGCAATCTATCTTTTCTAAAAAGCTAAACTGAGTTCTTGAAACTACTTGACCTTTAAATGAGTGTATGAATGATTGTGCGAATCTTTTTATACTTATTTGATTATTTCTTTATTAAAATTAGTTTGTATTTCAATAAATGTAATAGTGTATGTTGTTTTCAACGCCGGTTAAAGTGGAAGATAAGGCCTTAACTTTGCCAGATAAATAAAGGGCATTATTATTAATATTAATAGTATTATTATTGTCTTGAACAAAATGGCTTTGTTGTTTTTCATGTTTTAATCTAAACAAAATAAAACTACTTAATTAACTAAGATTTTTCCTGTTAGAAACAATATGGCGTTCCATATTATCGCCTGTGTAGAATACTTTTCAAAACAGAATTAAAGGTTCGGGTCGATATTTATAGTGATTTTTCTCTTAAAAGTAGCGAAAGAAGGGAATTTAATTTTAACTAGATCCATTGCGTAGTAAACTTTCGTTTCGGGTCGCTACGCTTGTCACTCCGCCCCCCCCCCTCAACCCCCCCCTCACCCCCGTCTTTTTTTTTTTACAACACGTTTTTATTCCTTCACGAATTCAATTCTGTTGACAAAACAATGTATACACTTTTTTTATTTTTGTTAATTTTTTTTTTATTCGACGAAACTCGTTCCTCTTTTGAAGAATAGTCGTGGAAGGAAGTAAAAAAAAAAGTGGTTGACGGAAAGACTCTTTGATTCGCCTCGTGTAATATGGTCAGGAAGGTGGAATGGGAGAGGAGGTAAAAAAAAAATAAAAAAAAGATTGTGGAAGAAATGAACCAAGGAAGCAAAACAATTAAAGGAAAGAGAGAGAGAGAAAAAAAATAGAAACCATATCGCAGGATGACTAAGGGTGGAAATATTTCGCGTCGAAGGAACATAATATTCAGTGGCGTACCCGACAAAAGGGAAAAAGGGGGCACACAATCGAGGTTACATCACCACCACCAACCCCTTCCTATCCACAACGTAGAAAATAATTTTTTTTTTAATCTAAAAATTTGAAGTGAAATAATAATATTTAGCACCGCGTCATATTACCCGTTTGGTTTATACGCTTAAGTACTAATTATTCTAATTGATAAGGAATTGGGAGGGTTGAATTTATAGGAAGTTAACCCGCATTTGCGTGGATGGAGAGTGGAAAAACATTTAGGAAAAACCACCCCCCAGTTCACCCGATCGAGATTCGAACCTCGATCTCCCCGTCCTCGGTGGTCTGGCTCAACACGACTAGCGCGTTAGCCAACTACGCCACCGAGGCGGGTTCGAAGTGAAACTCTACCATAAAACAAGATTATGCATTAGATAAGTTTATAAATAAAAACTTCTCGAAGGTCTCGCAGTCAAAGCTATACTGTTTTACACGCTAAAAGTAATCCTGAAATTCCAGATTGGAAATAAATTGACCGAAATAATCGATTGGATATATTAATACCTACCCCCACCCCTCTACCATTAAATACATATCTTGTTGTGCTACTGGAAGTTTTGTATGTTCCTTTTATCACCGCGTCTTACTACCCGTTCGGATTACACGCTTAAGTATACTAATTACGTTAATGGTTTTATAGATGAGGAAGGTTATATTTATAGGAAGTGTAACTGCATTTGCATGGAGGGAAAGTGGAAAACCATTTTGGAAAAAAAAACACCCTCAATACGCCTGACCTAGAATCGAACCTCTATCTCGTCATCGGTAGCCTAGTATACTCCGAGGGTAGTTCTCTAGACCGTTTGGCCACTGAAGTCGGTCACTGGGCAATAATATATATGTATGCATAGAGACTAACCCATTAATACATCTCCATTCATAAAACTAATAACCCGCTTCGGTGGCTGAACGGTCTAAGGCGCCAATCTCGCAATATACTTGACCACCGATGGTGTGGAAAATACGGTGATTGAATCCCGGTCGGGTGTACTGAGAGTGGATTTTTTCCTAATTAGTTTTTCCACTCTCCCTCCACGTAAATGCGGGTACACTTAATATAAATTCAACCTTACTTGTCCTTAATGCATTATCATAATTAGTACACAATCGTTTAACCCGAACGGTTAGTAAGACGCTGTGATAGATATATTTAAATAATAACTAGTAGACCCGCTTTGGTAGCCATATGGTCTAAGACGATAGTTCTCGCAGTATACTAGGCTGCCGATGGCGAGGAGGTCTTGGTTCTAGTCTCGGTCGGGTGGACTGAGTGTGGTTTTTTTCCATAATGGCTTTCCACTCTCCATCCACGCGAATACGGGTACACTTCCTCTAAATTTAATCTTCCTAATCCCTAAAATCACTAGTGTAATTATTACTTAAGCGTATAAGCCGAACGGGTAGTAAGATACGATGCTAAAAAAACTACTAATCATTTAACACAGCGTGATTGCATTGCAAGCTAATTTTTTCTTCGTAAGGTTTTTTTTTAGCCTCTTTTGTTTCATTCGTATGCATTTCTATTATTATTTCTATTATTAATTTTTTTAATCTCAATTACACTTAAACTCATTTTTTTATGGTATTTCTGTGTCTCCATATAAGGTCGTATATGAATCGTCAGGTAGATTGCTATCTACATGTTGGTTCACGCTAACCTGGCACGTTTCTGACATTTCAAAGGTTGGTTGTATTGTATTTACCTTCGTCTCGCGGATATGGTTGGTCGATTTTACCAATTAAAGTAAGTTCACAACACATCAATCGTTAAATGTAGCAGGGACCTTTTTTTTAAAGTAGATCTCAACTCTATAGTAGGTACAGTGATTTTACTATCCCTTTTTTTTTTCCAACTCACGGCACACTGAACAAGGCACTAAAATTGTCAAGGCACACCATCAGTTTTTTAGGGGGGAGATTTTATCATTAAAATAACTAGTATCAAAATTTTTGTTTGAAAGTACATTGAGCTAAAACCATAATAATTGTGCTAATTTTTAAGTAACTATATTGATCATGGATTTAAAGAGAGATTTTCATTTCTCAAAATGTGTTCTATCTTTTTTTTATCTTCCCCAAAACTACCGCGGCACACCTGCTGACCCTTTGTAGCACACCGGCTGAAAAACGCTGTTCTAGCATAACCCGCATAGGTGAGCACACGGAACGGAGATTGGGGTTTGAATCCCGGCCTGGGTGTAGTAAGGTTTGTTTTTTTTCTCTCTAAATAGCCGACCTCGGTAGTCTTTAGGTTAAGTGCTCGCCTCAGGACCCGATATTTGTGGGTTCAAACCCAACCGGGGTCTATGGTTCTTTCTTGAGTGATAAAAAAAATCCGTATCACAACTTCCCTCGTGTGAGAAGTAAATCCGTCGGTCACCTAGTCGATTATGACATTTTAAATAACCTTGGCAGGTATGTGAAAATACCTTTTCCAGCAAAACTGGTAGGCCCTTTTGCTTTCGCTCATAGAAATACTCGTATTCTCATATAATCATTCGGTCCAGAAAGTGCACGTTAAATATTTCAAATAAGTATTTAAAAATATTTCTTAATAGTTTTACCAAATGCGGCTTAATTTCTTCCAAAACTCTACTTGATTCGTCCTTAGCACACTAGATGGGGTGTTAGTGAGCGTGAGTTTAGGGAAGTATTTTTGAAGTTTTTATAACATAAACATTTGTTGGCCAAAATAGATCAAATATTTCTTCTATAGAAACATAGAGTTTAGTTTTCTGCACATGCTAATCTCAACAGTTCTTTAATATCTGCCAAGGGTGTTCTGGAATTTAATGACAACTTTTCCTCTTCATTTAAAAAGTTTGTCACCAAATGCCACTGTGCTCATGACAGATATTCAAAAACTGTTGAGATTAGCATGTGCAGAAAACTAAGCTCTATGAGTCTATAGAAGAAAAATTTCATTGATTTTGGCCAAAAAATGTTTATGCTATAAAAACTGCAAAATTAATGCACTAAACTCGCGCTCACAAGCACCCCATCTTAATGTATGCCGATAATCTAAAGGGGGTTTAAAAACGTAGTGGAGGAGCGGGGGGAGGCGGCGATGTGGAACAGATGACTGTCGGTATCTTTCAACTTCGTTTATATAATGCAATACCCGCTTCGGTGGCCGCATGGTCTAAGTCGCTACTCTTGCAGTAGACTAGATCGCAAGCTACAGGGGAGATTGAGGTTGGAATTTAGGTCAGGTGTACTAAGGGTGAGTGTTTAAAAAAATAGGTTTCCACTCTCTCTCCACACAAATACGGGTTCATTTCCTCTAAATATAACTTTCCTAATCCCTAAAATCATTAGCGTAATTAGTACATAAGAGTATAATCCGAACGGGTAGTAAGACGCGGTAAAAAAAATGCTATCCAGATTAACGTCTCCAATGGTGACCTGGTGGTCTAGGGGTAAGGTGTCAGACTTCTGGGCTGAGGGTCCGGGGTTCAATCCTCGGTCCTGGCACAGATCTATCTGATTACCAAACCCTTCCTTCACCTCTGACAAGACGTGTATTAATCATAACTTGTGAATGTGTGGAATGCCAAACCTCCACCGTGGTTCGGATCCCACGTTAAACTGTAGGTCCTCCATTTCATCTCACAATCACCCTACTATTACACATTAGCGTAAGTGCGTATAACCCGAACGGGTAGTAAGACGCGGTGCTAATATTAATAATGTCTGCATTGCGTTTCGTCGCTGGCCCCTTATAAAGTAGGCCACTCGGTCGACACGTAACTCGCGAGGAAGGTCGGAGGAGGTCAAACCTACCACGGACGGATTGTGTATTCCAATTCAGATAGAAGAGACTTTTTTTAAAAGTTATGAATGTTACTAAAGCCATTTTCATACATGCGTACGTCATGTAATCTACAATTGTTACATCTTTTAATAGAAATAACCTACATATAAAATTAATTGTAGACCTCACTCCATGTTTATTATTATTTAGCACCGCGTCTTACTACCCGTTTGGGTTATACGCTTAAGTACTAATTACGCTAATGGGTTAGGAATTGGGAAGGTTGAATATACAGGAAGCGAACCCGCATTTGCGTGGAAGGAGAGTGGAAAACCATTTAGGAAAAGCCACCCCCAGTTCACCCGACCGAGATTCGAACCTCGATCTCCCCGTCCTCGGCAGTTGAGCTCAACACGACTAGCGCTTTAGCTAACTACGCCACCGAGGCGGGTCACTCCATATTATTATCGTTACTTCACATATCTATTAGTTCTATTAACAGTGGTAGATCATCTTCCTTGACCTCGCGATTAGAATTTTAGATTCAAATCACTTTGAGATGCGCTACTAAACAAAAAAAAAACCGTCCGAGGTGCTGCCATCTTGAAACGAATAATCAAACCAAAACTATATACATACGTCGTTCGTTGTAGGATTAAAAAGAATATCACTTCCAAATTTCTTTAAAATTAGTCCACACATTTGATATAATTAATCTCGGAACAAAGATTCAGATAGGCGAAATTCTAAATGTTTATGTTAAAACAATGTTGACCGCTGAAAAAAAAAGGTGTATTTTCTAAAAACTGTGTTTCTTAAAGTTGTGTTGATGGTGGAACGCCAATTGGAAGTTGTGCGCACTGGCGGGTTGGGGGGAGGGAAGCCCTGGTATTAGGGGAAGGGGGTCGAAACTTATGAAGGAAAAACCATATTTTTGGCAATACCATTTTGCGACCTTAAATAAAAGAAAAAAAGTGTTTTTAGCACCGTGTCTTACTACCCGTTCGGGTTATACGCCTATGTACTAATTACACTAATGGGTTTAAGAACGAGGACGGATGTATTGAGAGGAAATGCACCCGTATTAGCATGGAGGATGAGGGGAAAATAATTTAGGGAAAACTACCCTCCGTGTACCCGACTAGGATCGAACCCCGTCTTCGACAGTCTAGTCCAACACTAGAGTAGTGCATTAGACCACTCTGTCACCTAAGCGGGTAAAAATAAAGTAGGTATATTAAACGAATTGTCGGGAAAAAAAAAGTAGAATTAATAATATATAGTTTTTTGATTATTTTTAACACTCTAAACCTCATTGTTTTTTTATAAATAGTTCAAATTTGTTTACCTAATGTTGGTACAGATTTCCTTTTCTATTTGAATTATTTCTACCGAGAAAAGAACTATAGCAAAGGTTGGATATTTAATCTCTTGCATTTTAAATACTTGTATTATAATGTGATAAATATTCTTCAAACCAATTTTATTGCTAAAATTCCTGTGATCCTGCGGACCACTTGATAGGCCGCCGTGGACCATAGTTTGAGAAACTCTGTTCACAAAGCGCCTTCATACTGGAATATTACCATACCGCGAGGAGATGGATAGGAAGACGAGAAGAATCCAGGCAGCGTCGCTACCAAAAAGTGCGGTGAAAGATTAAAATATAAAATATTCTGAACGAGTAGCGAGGAAGGAAGGAGATTCCAACGCCCAAATAAGACGGCAACCGCAGTACCTTCCCGACCGACTCATGATGACGGCGACCTGGCTCAGACAGAGACATAGAGAGAGATAGATACACGCGGCTAATTATTCGAACTTGTTGGGTGCTGTGGACGAACAAACCAGTTCCCCTTCCCCCCCTCTACCGCTCCCTATATACTCCCCACCATCCCATCCAACCCATTTCCTCGTCTGTTAAGCCATGTCGCGAGATAAGGCCATCATCTAGAGCAGATAGCTCTCACACGCACGTGGGTCAGTCATTCATTCATTCACCAAATCGCGCTCGGATCATTGAAGACCCTCCCTCCCTCTCCCCTCCCTAAATGACAAACAAAATAATATATCAATAATAACAGATAGATGTCCCGACACCTTAGCTCATTCAGTAGCGTTTCCGTCTACTGTGGTAAGCGTCCCAGGTTTGAGATTCTTGGCATGGCCGAAGATTTTTATCAATGGTGAAGTGTGAAGTTTTCCCTTTATTTATTTTTTACAGTGATGAATTTACGGCCAGGGGGCTGGGTGCTGTGTTTGTTTTAGATTTAAGTTGTGTTTATAAGTCGTGTGGTGATATAATCAGTCAGTTCAGAAAGTATCTTTTAAGAACCTCAAATAAGAGAAAATAAATGGTTTCGACAAAAGCGCATACATTTTCTCATAAATTGTATTTTATAGCTTGGAACGAAATTTTCAAAATATATTTTTCACTTAACTACCCTTTGAGAAGTTTTCTTCAGAGAAACATATACAATATCGTGTTAAAGCATTAAACACTCTTTATCTCTTCATATATAAATTTTTAACAAAATCGTTATATATTTTTTTAACTATTTTTTAAAAAATCAGCTATAAATTTTTAAAAAATTCCCAGATATACATTTTTAACTAAATCTTCAAAGCCATTTTCGAAAAATGTCATGCTCTAGAATTTGTCTAAAGTAAACTATATTTAAATTAATTTATTTTATAAAAAATATCTTTATTAATATTTATCATGTAAAATAGACCCGGTTTTGAACCAAATCGTTCGAGCCATTTAAAAATATTTCATATTTTTTCACACATAATCATAAGTCAAATTACCTCAAGGGAAGTATTTTTGCAGGTTTTTTAGCAAAACCTTTTTGATCTAAAGGAATCAATTCTCCAGTACAAACACAGAATTTAATTTTCTTCACACGGTAATATAACAATAATTGTTGAATAGCTGTCAAGGGTTTCCTGGAATTTAATGACAACTTTTTCTCTTAATTTAAAAAAAAAAAACTCTTCTAATGCTGCTTTGTTTCTACTGGAGCAGTATTTGATTAATTTTGGCAAAACATATTTTTTTGTTATAAAAACTGCTAAAACACTGACATTCGCTCGCTGCCACATTAAACATAAATTCATATTTAATCCTTTTATTAAATTCCAGCTGGGTGTATTGAGGTGATATTTTTAATGGTCTCCCACTCAAATGTGGGTACACTTTCTCTAAAATATAACCTTCCTAATCCCCAAAACCATTAGCATAATTAGTACATAGCGTGTTACCCGAACGGGAAGTAAGACGGGGTGATAAAATTATATATCTGGCACTTCTATCCGACAAAATTGCCAGAGATGCCTACATTTAAAATATATTCTCCGCTCAGGTTTTAAAATATACACATAAATATTATTTTATATTCATACTAGCGGACCCGACAGACGTTGTCCTGCCCGAACGTTGGCTTTTAGTTTGGGTGGCATGATTGATTTTGATAATAAAACAAATACTATGTGATCATCACAATTACAAATTCACAATGAACTCCAATTAGTGAGATACACAAATATTACAAATTCAGTGTTTGTCAAGTCAACATACAAAATAAAATATCTTTTCATTTTTGGCATTTCGCCCACAACTCCACAAATATCAGCTGTATCGAAAAACAAACATAACTATGAATTATTCTCAGAAGTTCAATTATTCATGAACTTTTCAGAAGGTTTTAACGGTCTATTAATATTATATTCATTATTATAAATATTGGGGGGTGGTGGTGGGGGGGTGAAAATTTGAGGTTACATGTTCTGATATACAAAAAATCTAAATAAAAAAAGGTCTCCCCAAAAAATTCCTAGAACCCAATTGCAGCGCCACCTACCGGGTCCAATTGTGAATCCAAACCATCCACGGACCCACTCAAACACACACAAAAAATGTCACCGAAATCTGTCCAGCCGTTTAGGAGGAGTTCAGTGACATACACACGTACAGAAGAATTATATATATTATGTCTTATATATGATTACCATAAAAGTGCCAAGGACAGCTGTTTTTTTTTCAGATCGTGTCATATGAACTCTCTTTAAGCAGGTAATTCTAAGCCCTTCCATATAACTTTGGGAATTTTATATGAAAGATCGATATTTTTAAAAGTTATTTCGATTGTTTGTTTGATGTCTTTGGCTATTTTGTAAATTGAAGTGCCAAAGTCACCATTTACATTTTTTATTCAATTATCTAATTGGGTCATGTGATCTATTTTTATGTAAATAAGTCCGACCCATTCCTTCAACCTGGTGGGTATTTTCTTTTTAAAAAAATATGATATTTTAAAGGTTATTCTGTTTGTTTTCCAATGAACCTCCATATCGACTCTTGGTACCAATCAGATTTAACACAATATTTTTAGATTTGTATTGTCGAACAAAATATTTAGAGCCATCTATAGTATAGATTACAGAACTGCTGAATAACCCGGCATGTGGGGGAGTTCTTTAGCTAACTAATTTTTTTATATATATTATCAAAATTTTAAAATTACAACTTTCGAAATGCACATATTTTTGCAAAGGAGCTATTAATTTATAAATGTCAACCCTCTGCGTGCGTTAGATATTGCACAACGCTCATGAAAGACACACTCTTCATTTTATTAATACTAGCAAACCTTCAACAAAATATTCTTTTAGTTGTCTTCTCTTTCTTTGCTAAAGATCTTGACTCCATTAAAAGACTGAGCATGACTCATACCCCCAACGGTTCCGGAGATGCGTCTTGGAAGAGTGGAGGGCTGGAGGTAGGAGGGAATTTTTCCAGTAGGGTGTCTCTCAAGGGGTATCCCTCACCTGAAGATGGGCCCCATAATCCCAGTGGTTCCGGAGATGCATCTGGTGGGGCTAAAAATGGTTGTAATTTTAATAGCGGTATTCAGGTCAACACAATTTTTTTTAGCACCGTGTCTTACTACCCGTTCGGGTTATATGCTTATGTACTAATTACTTTAGGGATTAAGAAAGTTATATTTAGAGGAATTGTAACAGCATTTGCGTGGAGGGTGAGTGGAAAACCATTGAGTAAAAACTTCCTTCAGTACACCCTACCGAGATTCGAACCTTGATCTCCCCGTAATCGGCAGTCTAGTCTACTGTGAGAATAGCGCGTTAGATCATGTGGCCACCGAAGCGGGATACATTTCTACTATAAAGTTCTCATTTGTCAATTTAGATACATAAAATGGGTCGATATTAAAGACATAGATATTTCCTCGATTCGTTCGGTAGTAATTATACTATTTACTCTTTTTATTTTCGATAATTGTTTCGAGTTGATTTCTTACGCAAGTGTCCAGAAAGATAAATGTCGTAATGCTTGCAATTTAAAGACGGCGGCAAGCATTGTACCTTAAGCAGGCCACTTCGCCCATTACGGTTACGTCACCGAAGGAACAGGTTTGGTTTACTGAGGCGTGTACGGTAGGATTCTGGAATGAAAGACCGTATCCGACACCTACAAAAGTTACTGGAACTACTTTTATATATTAATAAGTCGTGTTATCTGCAACGGTCTTTTTTTTTTTTACAAGATGCTATCAATATCTGTAAAATAACAATAGTGTAGTAAAATTTTATCAATATTGACCGTAAAAAAGTGTTTGTATTTTATAATAAGTTTAGGTGACCTGGTGGTCTAGGGGTAAGGTGTCAGACTTCTGTGCTGGGGGTCCGGGGTTCAATCCTCAGTCCCGGCACGGATTTATCTGATTGCCAAACCCTTCCTTCACCTCTGACAAGGTGTGTATTAATCACAACCTGTGAATGTGTGGAATGCCAGGCCTCCACCGTGGTTCGGATCCCACGTTAAACTGTAGGTCCTCCATTTCATCTCACAATCACCCTACCATTACACATTAGCGTAAGTGCGTATAACCCTAACGGGTAGTAAGACGCGGTGATAATAATAATAATTTAATAAGTTTATTTATACCTTAAGCCGACCATACTCTCAGCATTCACGGGCCGCACTTTGATTCTGGGTGGGGTCGGCCGCTGACAGACTTCTGACATCTAAAAGGCCGGTGATTGACGTTTTGGTCGTTGCGACACAAACGCCGCGACCAGGGTCGCTCTAGTGTATTGCATTGTTTCATATGAAAGAGGTCGCTACGCCCAAGATATGCTCACATTAACGTTTTCAAATCTGTTGCGGCGTTTGTGTTGCAGCGACCAAAATGTAAATCTATCACCGGTCTAACGGCGAACATCATTTAGCGGCAACATGCTTCTGATACCTTACACTGAGCTTAGTGAGGATAGGGAGAATTTAAAAATATTTACTATCGTGAAGACCTTGACTGATGTTACGACCTTTTCGGCGTTGTACTTCTATTGAGGTTAAAAAAAACGTTTGAAAGACTTCGGTCGGAATCGAAGATAAATAGTTCAAGAAATTGTGTAATCAAAAGAAATCTGCGCCGATATTTTTGTCGGAATGAAGAAACGTTTCATGTGTTACGTAGTTAAATGTTCGTAGGAAGGGCCTTTTTTGACAGAGCTCAGGAAAAGTTACGATCTACTTTCACGTATTCATACGCCAAGCCATGCGATTTATATATGTCACTTTTGATATGTATTTATCATCACAGTAAAACCTCCCATATCAGGACCTCTGATTTACGAAGTGGCTAACTGCATTTTTTTATGTATTTTTTTTCAGTAGCTGAACTGCCTTTGTTAAGACATATAAATAGGAAAAAATAGTAAAAAACTTATACTTTTTTAAGAAGAAATTATAAATTTGGTTTTATTGTGTGTTTAACTTTGTTATATTTAAATACTGAATATACGTACATATACAAAAAATACTTTTCTGTAACTATTATGTACTATGTTGTATGTTTTGTAATAATTATATTTTACCGTTTCTTCAGTGGGGTATTAATTTCATATCTGAACTTGCCTATCCCAAACTGTTTCAGCCCCTTTTATTTCTGCTATCAGTAGTTTTACTGTACTGATAAAAATAACACTATTAGCATAGTAAAATGTTATTGATGCTCATCGCAAAAAATAATGTTTCTGCGTTTTCTAAAACAATCTTTCTACAGAAATCCTACTATACGTGCTATGCTGGGAAACGCCGACCTTTGTACATCCTGAATGTTTTAAACCTCGTCTGAGTGAGGCTCGGGAGTCTGTCTTGGCGAACAGAGGGTGTTTTTTTCTTATTTCTCTTCGTCAATGACGTTCCCCCTGCCATAATTTTCTCCAGTCTATGCCCGCTGACGGCCTTACGCCATACGCGCTCTATAGTGTAACGCCACCATTTTTTTTATAAAATGAATGACACTATTTACCGCACACACGTAATCTTTCTTTTATATTAAAACAGAGACATTTACTTTAACGCTCAGAAGATTTGTGAAAAGGAATCCTAAAAGAAACACTCCGCCAAAGAGATTAAATGGAATAATGGACAATGTTACAGAAACATTGAGAAAAGAGGAAATTATTTTCCCGACAAAGAGCATAGCAATCAATTTGTTCAAGGATCGCAATAAAAATATATATAATATATTAATTACTTATAGATTAGAAACTATTGGTTTTGTATAATTATACTCGCTTTGCTCGTTGGGGGCGGAGCCCCCAAACCCCCCGTGAGTTTTCTTTGCAAGTAAATATAAACTAATGTAATTGTAATTCCAGCGTTGTTTTGAACGTAACAACTTAAAGCTACCGGTATTGTATTTTTCACACATTATTTTAGTTTCTACATACTTATAGGGCAGCTAGAATCATCAAATTTGACTCGCTTATGGTAATTGGATGTGCCAATATTCCTGCCAAATTTTATGATTCTAGCTGTCCCATAAGTGTGTCAGAAAATTAAAAAATGTGTGGAAAATGTGCAAAATTTACCTAAAATCAAAAAATCTAGCTCTATCTAAGGTATAACCGATGGAGATACGACAAAAAGTAATAGGACCAAACTTGTGGATCTCGCCAAATCCGTGACTGCTGGTGCAATCCGTTTTTTTAATAGGTCTTACCGTTTAGCCACAGAGATCTCCAAAGAAAGGTCCGCACCGACTTTAAAGTTGCTCCGCCATTTTGAATTTTTTTCGGGGGTTAAAAATTAAAATTTTTTTACTTTTTAGAATTTTCCCGTGGGTTACAGGCTAGAAGCTATAAGTTTGCCAAATTTCAAGTTTCTAACTCATCCGGAAGTGGGTAAACATTAATGTCAGTGAGAGAGTGAGTTAGCCATGTGGCTTTATAGTAGTATAATATTTCAGGTAAAATAATTTTATCTTTGATAGTAGGTCTATTACAACTTTACAATAATAAGTTATTTTGTATACCAAATAGTTGCGGAGATATGACAAAAAATTGGAAATTTCCACTTTTGTAAAGTACCGTCAAATCTTTTTAATTGGAAAATAATAATTGCGATTTTGGTTTGTAATGTTAAACAACGCCTAGATACAGAAATTTAATCATCGTTAAAGCGGATTTTGATTTCCACCCTACAGTAAACTAACCTTAATTTTAGGGTTGGGTATCATCTTACAAAAACTCCTGGGAAGACCTTATGAAGACCCTTGGATAGCATATTTTAGCTTGATCAGTAAAATGGTTTTTTTATGGCTCTAGTTCGAGAGACAGACAGATGGTATCACGATATTTTCTGTTTGGGGGGGGGGGGGTTGTCATTAAAAGTCGATATTTAATCTCGATCTCGAATAGATTTTGAACGATCGTTCTCTCTTCAAAGGGTCGAGAAAGAGACCAGGGTGTGTAAAAAGAGTTAACGTAATGTTTGTAACCCTCTTGAAAAGGGCTGGGTCCCTACTTTTCAGCCCCCCTCCCCCTTTAACTCCACGCCTCGCTTCGCGCCATCGACTGTTCCGCCATGATCGTCCTTGAAACTTGTAACCCCCCCTCTTTCTTACCTTAGTTGTCGTGTCATTACGTCAAACGGACCGTGGCTCAAGTGGTAAGGGATAGCCAAGAAAGGGCTTATAGCGTAAGTGCGTATAACCCGAACGGTTAGTAAGACGCGGTGATGAAAAAATAAGCGATTTTTTTTAATCCTGAAACTTCATCTTCTTTTAGGTTTAAGGTCATCAATCGCCTGCTTTCGGGCTCTTCCTGGTCCTCATCTTCCTTCCACTTTGCCTTCTATGACGTCACTCAATTATGACATTTCGTCTCATAATTTGTTTGATTCATTCCTGTTGGCTCTTTATTCTTAGAATCACCTGCAGAGTGTATTATTTTTATATTAATCGCGTTCATTACTACCCCGTTCAGGTTGTATGCATATAATATAATTACTATAATGGTGTAGGTATGAGGGAGGAAGCATTTTAGAGGTCATCTACCCCATTTTCGTGGAAGGAGAGTGTGAAACAATTTAGGGAAAAAAAACACCCTCAGTAGACTCAGCCGGGATTCGAACCCCCCCGATGTCTCAGTCACCAGCAAGTCAGTCAAACACGAGAGTGATGCCTTAGACTGTTCGGCCACTGAAGTGGGTACCTGCAGATTGGCTCACTTTTAATTTAATCTTCTGAAAACTTGATAAGTAACCCGAGCGGTCCACTTTATCCTCTATATTCACCTACACCACCACATATAAAAGTTTTTTTAAATATTCTGATCCTTTTTCCTCAAGGTCGATGTTTCAGCTCCATAATATGTAACACTTCAGCAACCCGCCTCGGTGGCGTAGTTTGCTAACGCGCCAGTCGTGTTGAGCTAGACCACCGAGGACGGGGAGATCGAGGTTCGAATCTCGGTCGGGTGAACTGAAGGTTTTTTCCCCTAAAGGTTTTTCCACTCTACCTCCACGCAAATGCGAGTTCACTTCCTCTAAATTCAACCTTCCCAATTCCTAATCCATTAGTGTAATTAGTACTTAAGCGTATAACCCGAACGGGTAGTAAGACGCGGTGCTAAAAATTAAAAAATTAAAACACTTCAGCATGTGAACGTATGTGTGTGTGTGAAATAGATTAAAGAGACTGAAAAAGAGAGATAGCCTTCAGGTATCTATCACGCAGATCCCTAAGGCTGTTATTATAGTTAACAGGGCTTCACCTAACAGTAAGATAAACATCTCGCCAACATTCTCAAAAGTTAATATCCTTCTCTTTACACATTTTGCTTTCATTGAAGGTATCCGAAGCGTGTGAAATGATTAGGCGGCAACGTTTTACTAATAACCTGTGTTTAGCGTCAAACATCGTGTCCGACGTCTTAAGTTGTTCCCTAGGAGCGCCCGTGCTCGTTGTTTTTTTAAAGTCACAAGCGTGTGTCGCGTCCGGTATATTGGGATTCTGGTGGGTAAAATCGTCTTCCTCAAGGTATAATATTATAGATAAATAGAGGTTAAGAGTCACGACTGTGACTCGGTACTCGCACATAAAATCAGATCCGTGTTCCTTTACAGACCGGGCGACTCATTGTCCCTGATAGGTCCGGAATGGGCAACAGCCGAACGGCAAAATTGTCTTCCACAAGTTCCATTCTACAGTAAACAGGGCCGCTTTATCCATCAGGCCTACAATATTTCACTCGGAGTAATACATGAACAAAACAAATCCCAAAGGAAAAAACAACAAATATTAATTTTAAATACTCATTTTGATATTTGAATGACCAAAACAATAAGTTAAGTCTTCTTGTTTCTCAACAACATCACTGATACAATCACAGACACAGTATTTGCTATACGTCTCTCAACAGCCTCATTGATACAATCACAGACACAGTATTTGCTATACGTCTCTCAACAGCCTCATTGATACAATCACAGAAACAGTATTTGCTATACGTCTCTCAACAGCCTCACTGATACAATCACAGACACAGTAGTTGCTATACGTCTCTCAACAGCCTCACTGATACAATCACAGACACAGTAGTTGCTATACGTCTCTCAACAGCCTCATTGATACAATCACAGACACAGTAGTTGCTATACGTCTCTCAACAGCCTCACTGATACAATCACAGACACAGTATTTGCTATACGTCTCTCAACAGCCTCATTGATACAATCACAGACACAGTAGTTGCTATACGTTTCTCAACAGCTTCACTGATACAATCACAGACACAGTAGTTGCTATGCGTCTCTCAACAGCCTCACTGATACAATCACAGACACAGTAGTTGCTATACGTCTCTCAACAGCCTCATTGATACAATCACAGACACAGTAGTTGCTATACGTCTCTCAACAGCCTCACTGATACAATCACAGACACAGTAGTTGCTATACGTCTCACAACAGCCTCATTGATACAATCACAGACACAGTAGTTGCTATACGTTTCTCAACAGCTTCACTGATACAATCACAGACACAGTAGTTGATATACGTCTCACAATAGCCTCATTGATACAATCACAGACACAGTATTTGCTATACGTCTCTCAACAGCCTCACTGATACAATCACAGACACAGTAGTTGCTATACGTTTCTCAACAGCCTCATTGATACAATCACAGACACAGTATTTGCTATACGTCTCTCAACAGTCTCATTGATACAATCACAGACATATTAGTTGCTATAACTCTCTCAACAGCCTCATTGATACAATCACAGACACAGTAGTTGCTATACGTTTCTCAACAGCCTCATTGATACAATCACAGACATATTAGTTGCTATAACTCTCTCAACAGCCTCATTGATACAATCACAGACACAGTAGTTGCTATACGTCTCTCAACAGCCTCATTGATACAATCACAGACACAGTAGTTGCTATACGTCTCTCAACAGCCTCATTGATACAATCACAGACACAGTAGTTGCTATACGTCTCTCAACAGCCTCATTGATACAATCACAGACACAGTAGTTGCTATACGTTTCTCAACAGCCTCATTGATACAATCACAGACACAGTATTTGCTATACGTTTCTCAACAGCCTCATTGATACAATCACAGACATATTAGTTGCTATAACTCTCTCAACAGCCTCATTGATACAATCACAGACACAGTAGTTGCTATACGTCTCTCAACAGCCTCATTGATACAATCACAGACACAGTAGTTGCTATACGTCTCTCAACAGCCTCATTGATACAATCACAGACATAGTAGTTGCTATATGTCTCTCAACAGCCTCATTGATACAATCACAGACACAGTAGTTGCTATATGTCTCTTAACAGCCTCATTGATACAATCACAGACATATTAGTTGCTATAACTCTCTCAACAGCCTCATTGATACAATCACAGACACAGTAGTTGCTATACGTCTCTCAACAGCCTCATTGATACAATCACAGACACAGTAGTTGCTATACGTCTCTCAACAGCCTCATTGATACAATCACAGACACAGTAGTTGCTATACGTCTCTCAACAGCCTCATTGATACAATCACAGACACAGTAGTTGCTATACGTCTCTCAACAGCCTCATTGATACAATCACAGACACAGTAGTTGCTATACGTCTCTCAACAGCCTCATTGATACAATCACAGACATAGTAGTTGCTATATGTCTTTCAACAGCCTCATTGATACAATCACAGACACAGTAGTTGCTATATGTCTCTTAACAGCCTCATTGATACAATCACAGACATATTAGTTGCTATAACTCTCTCAACAGCCTCATTGATACAATCACAGACACAGTAGTTGCTATACGTCTCTCAACAGCCTCATTGATACAATCACAGACACAGTAGTTGCTATACGTCTCTCAACAGCCTCACTGATACAATCACAGACACAGTATTTGCTATACGTCTCTCAACAGCCTCATTGATACAATCACAGACACAGTAGTTGCTATACGTCTCTCAACAGCCTCATTGATACAATCACAGACATAGTAGTTGCTATATGTCTTTCAACAGCCTCATTGATACAATCACAGACACAGTAGTTGCTATACGTCTCTCAACAGCCTCATTGATACAATCACAGACATAGTAGTTGCTATATGTCTTTCAACAGCCTCATTGATACAATCGTAGACACATTAGTTTAGGTCTAGTAGATACTTTCATTTTAATATTTAAATGTTCACTTACCGACATTCTGTATGTGCAAATTCAGAAATTATGTTGTTGATGCTCATTTGTCGCATAACATAATTTTCAGTTGAAAATAATGAAAGTGGCAACAATCGTTGATGCCCATTTGTTGATCGGAGATACTTTTTTTTATCAGTTTCATCTTTGAGGAGCTTCTTTCTCCTTCAGCACTTATTCCGAAAATGGAGAGAAAGTTTCTGAATGCTATGTTTACATGCGAATCCTGTCTTCTAGAGTCTAGAAATAAAAGTGCCTAAGGCCTACAAGGTCTTAAAACGGCCCTGATTCTCTTACACCTTGATCATCTTACGATTTGGAGTTTTTTTAATACAACAGTTTTTTTTTCTGTCAACATAATTATACTAGGGGCTGGACCTGTCTACGACAGGCGCTGTTTCGGATTCCGTGCAAAGTCTTTTCTCTGTTGCTTTTTTTTTTAAATCTATTTTTAGATTTTTCTTAACGGGAATTAATACTATTTGTATCCAGGGCTTGCTTGACCAGGCTATTGAGATACGTAATGTCCGCCATCTTGGCTTTTTCTTTTATAGAGCTGGCATGTTTCATAGCTTCGATACAAAATGTCAGTTTTTCTAAGTTTTGTACGTTGCGTCCACCATCTTGAATTTTTCAAGTTTAGTATTTTTATCGTAAAGATGGCCATGGTCCATAGCGCTAATACCAAATTTATTTTCTCAAGGACTCAAACTTGTATTTTGCGTCCACCATTTTTAATCCGCCATCTTGTATTCTTTACTTTTCGGATTACTTTAATTTTCTCATAAATATGGCATAGCGGCTATATTTTTGTTTTCTTGAGTATCGGTAAATGGGAGAAAGGCCCTTTCAAGGACTGACAGTCACCACATGAATTGTAAATTAAGATTATTAGTGTTATTTTATAACTATGCATACTATCTATCAAAAGTGACAGCTACAGATCACACGACTTGGCGTATGAATACGTGAAAGCATGTATAGCAACTTTTTCTAGCTGTCAGCTATGTCCATTCCGAAGAAAACTGGTACTGAATACACCAAAATTCTACTATACTTCTATACCCACATTTTTCCAAACTACTTTATTTTTTTTTCTTTATAACCGTGTCTTACTACCCGTTCATATTATACGCTTATGTACTAATTATGCTAATGGTTTTAAGGATTATGAAGGCTATAATTAGGGGAAGTGTACCCAAATTTGCGTGAAGTGAGAATGGAAAACCATTTTGAAGAAAAAACCTCAGTGCACCCGACCGAGATTCGAACCTCGATCTTCCCGTCATCGGTGGTCTAGTCTACTGCGAGAGTAGCGCCTTAGACCATACGGCCACATCAGAAGGTTTTTTATTCTAGTGAACCATTTTGGTGTCATGCGAGCCCTCCATATTCATTGGCTACGTTTTCCTCTCGAGTTGTTACGTCACGTGAACGCTACGTCGATTGTGATACCAGTATGAGAAAAAAATAAACATCTTAAAAACCTATATGAGACTAAAAAATGTAATAAGAATACATTTTAACGTTTAAATAAATGAAGATTAATTTTATTAAAACATAATTTGTAAAATGTTCTCGAGAAATTTGTAACAAATTTTACATTATTTACCGTTTAAACCTTTTCTTGGCCCAATAAACATAAAACATCGAATGTCTTAAGAAATTTCCAGAGGCTACACCTTCCGCTACCACTAAAAAAAATTATAATAATTTATTTTGTAGAAGGTTGCAACTTTACGTGTGTTTTGGCGTATGAATATATGAAAGTAGATTTATGAATTCTTTGAGCTGTCAGGATAAGGTTTTGTTTTTTATCTACGACGTTACGATTGTGCTTACACACACCTCTTCCAACAAGTATGGAATATTCCCCTTATTCAATAAATGTCCGAGTGAGTGGTTTATTAACGCTTTGTAAGACACCGTAAGAAAAGCCGCCTCAAAAACTTGATGTATGGTTGAAGAGGTACGGGGTATAGGGGGGGGGGGGTCATCGCGGGAGTACGCCTTCCCCCCTCCTCCTCCTCCCTTTCCAATTAACCTCCTCACCCTCCCGTTTCCTCCTTTTCCACGAGGTACGACATAATTCTTGTTTCTCTAGCCCCAAGGGTGACAAAAGCTGTGGTTCCGAAGATAAAAATGGTCAGACTGACTTGTTCGCGCGCGCTCGTCCATATTTCCTTCGGTCTCGGCAGCAAACATGGACTGCCCACGACTTTTTATTAATCATCCATGTTGTCGCACGCAGGAGCTGAGACTGATAAAAATAATGTTACGAAGATTGATCGTGTACGGGCTCGTTGTAAATACTGATGCATACTGACACTCTTAACTGATCGTGTAGGCCCTGTTAGAGATGAACATCTTATGGTAAATTTTCTGCTGTGTTGGCTTAAGGTAGGATAGAATGGGACGCGAATGCAGTTTTTATGGCAAAGTATTTTTTTTTGTCCAAAATAAATCAAATATTGCTCCGGTAGAAACATGAGTTTAATTTTCTTCACTTGGTGATATCAACAGCTGTCATGAGCGTAGCGGCGTTAGATGAGAAACTTTTTAAACGGAGAGGAAAAGTTGTCATTAAACACCTGGACACCCTTGGACAGATATTCAAGAAATTTTCAGGTCACCATGTGAAGAAAATTAAATTCTACATTTTTGTAGTGGAGCATTATTTTATTTATTTTTGGGCAAAAACACTGGTCTTTTCTCGCGTCCCCCCCCCCCCCCCCCCCTTTTCATCCCACTTTAGCTTGTGTGATACTTTCTGGTGTGTTTGGGAGGGGGAGAGGGGGAGGTGTTTAACTTTAGGCTCAACTTAAAAAACAAACTCTTATAACACACTTTTGTCACATATGATTAGCAATATTAGATTAAATTGGGTAAAATATTAGCCCAGTCAGTACCTGCTCCAATGTCAACTACACCCAATATCATTGCTGAGGGAACATCAGGTCTTATGGAGAAAAGCTTTACCTTCCGCTCTTTCTCAGTTAACTGTTGCCAAATCTCCTAGCCCTCTCAGTTATATTGGTAGGTGGTGTGCTGGGATAAGGAGGAGATAATGGCAACCTCGACGAACCAGTGTTGCAAAACTTGTCGTATATTTGAGAGAGAATGGCAACGCTGTTTCCTCAATAGTGACCATGCCGTCCCCTCAGCGATGATATCCAGTGTAGTCTGCTGGCTTGTAATATATTTAATGCTGGAAGTAAAAATAAAATGTTTATATTATTTATTCAAGGGGTTCTTGAAATTAAAGTTACTTATCAGTTAGGTGACCTGGTGGTCTAGGGGTAAAGTGTCGGACTTGTTGTGCTGAGGGTCCGGGGTTCAATCCTCGGTCCCGGCACTGATTTATCTGATTGCCAAACCCTTCCTTCACCTCTGACAAGACGTGTATTAATCGCAACTTGTGAATGTGTGGAATACCAGGCCTCAACCGTGGTTCGGATCCCACGTTAAACTGTAGGTCCTCCATTTCATCTCACAATCACCCTACCATCACACATTAGCGTAAGTGTGTATAACCCGAACGGGTAGTAAGACGCGGTACTAATAATAATAATCAGTTTCCAAATCCTCGTTTCGTAATACATTATTATTATTTTAAAAAATATAATAAATGCATGAACTGTAACGATTGCATTATACATTTTATCGTCTACATTTAAAGCTCCCAGATGTCCAAGTTTGGCTCGAGTTAATTATTTAAAAGATTTTACTACTAGTCCAGATCATGCCCCAAAAATGAAATACAAGGTTCGCATAGATTTATGGTTAGTAGAGAATAATCACTGTCGTAATATTTGTACTTATCTATTGTTCTTGTTATGTCAAATCTTTTTTTTATATACATATTATAATTTGTTTATTTGCAATTTTAATTCATTTACCTGTCAATTTTTGTTAAGTGTAAGAGAAGACAAAAGTCTTAATTTCGCCGTTAGAACTGTATTATTATATTATTATTAATATTTTAGTAAAATGGTATCATTGTTGGCCACAGAAAAAAAAGTGTGTACTTTCTAAACAAGCCCTCAATATTAAATTTGTACTGTGACAATCCATGCACACAGAGAGCTTTTCAAACAAATGTTTTATGTTTTTTTTTTGTCTGTTTCAGCAGTGTTACCTGAAATAGCAGTGAAAATGTCCGGGGCTGGCCACCAAAATCCAGCCCAGCTGACCCCGCACCCCATGCCCGAGTTCCGGCAGGCCCTCAGTCCTCTCTGCATCTCTGATGGTAGCCATGAGATCGTCAGGCCTAAACCGAGGAGGTCGGTCATCCTTTTAAAATGAATTGCTTTCTCCTTACATGATGAAAAAAAAAATCAGGTTGTTAGAAAACAAAGTGCATAGGAAGATATTGGGTTCAAAAAGGGATGTGTATACTGGAAAGTGGAATAGTTACATAATGATGAGTTGCATACCCTATACTCATAACAATACATTCTTAGGTTAATCATGTCTCGTAGATCATGGTGGGAAGGACATGCATCGTGAATGGAAGAATCCTGTTCGAGGTACTGACCGATAGGGAAAGGATGTAATGAGGTGGACTGGATGGAACAAGTTCAAAATAGGGATGAGTGGTGTACTTTTGTAGATGTGACAATGAACTTTTGAGATACAAATGCCTTAGAGTAAGTAAAGCCTATAATTATCTCTCATATTTTGCTTAGTTTACGTAACATAGAAAATATATTAAATCAATTTTCCATTTTAAAATAAATCAGTGTTACCAGTTTATGGCATCAATAGATGTATAAAAAGGCCTTTTTAATCACCATCTTCTATCATTTAATGGATTGCATCACCATCTCTGGGAGGGAAACTAAACTAATTAAGTAATTTTGATATTACAACACTGTAATTTTTTAATTTGATCAACTATTGTAATATTTTGAATGGCCAGTAAAGATTTTTAAGGTGGGGATGTAAAGTACCCTAGAAACAGTCAGTGTTTTTGCAGTTTTTGTAGCAAACAAATTTTTGGCCAAAATAAATTGAATATTGCATTAGTACAAACATAAAGTTAAATTTTGTTCACACATTTATATCAACATTTGAATATCTATTATGAGCATAGCGGCATTAGCTGAAAAACTTTTTAGATGAAGGGAAAAAAGTTGTCATTAAATTCTAGGACACCCTCGACAGATATTCATCAACTGTTGATATCACCTTGTGAAGAAAATTAAATTCAACTAGCAGACCCGACAGACGTTGTCCTGCCCGAACGTTGGCTTTTCGCTTGGGTGGCATAATTGATTTCGATAATAAAACAAATATTATGTGATCATCACAATTACAAATTCACAATGTACTCCAATTAGTGAGTTACACAAATATTACAAATTCAGTGTTTGTCAAGACAACATACAAAATAAAACATATTTTTCATTTTTGGCATTTCGCCAAACTATGAATTATTCTCAGAAGTTCAATTATTCATGAACTTTTCGGAAGGTTTTAACGGTCAATTATTGATGAACTTATGATTTTTTTAATGGTCAATTATTGATATTATATTCATTAATATAAATATTGGGTGATGGTGGGGGTGGGGGTGGGGGGGGATTTGAAATTTTGAGGTTATATGTTCTGATATGCAAAAAATCTAAAAAAAAATTCCCTAAAAAATAAAAATAAAATCCTAGAACCCGATTGCAGCGCCACCTACCGGGTCCAATTGTGAATCTAAACCATCCACAGACCCACTCAAACACACACAAAAAATTTCATCAAAATCGGTCCAGCCGTTTAGGAGGAGTTCAGTGACATACACACGTACAGAAGAATTATATATATTAAGATTATATATATTAAGATAGGTTTGTATAGAAGGAATATTAAATTTATTTTGACCAAAAAATGTTTTGCTATAAAAAAACTGCAGAAACACTAGCCCTTTCTCGCCTTCCCTTGATCCCCACCTTAAATCAACCTATCAATTTTATGTGCTATTAACAACAATTTGTTCAGAAACTTATAAAAATATATATATATATTCAAACTTCCTTGATATTTTTCTTGGTATTCAAATTGGTATCTACTAGTTTTCTGTTGCATTGTTACATTAAACTTTGAGATCCTGTTAGTATTTTGATTGCCTGAAACATGTTTTCATAAATTTTCATTTACTCACTAATTCACTGTTATTGGTAAAAATGCCCTTTTTTATTTTTCATGAACAATAAAGAAATGAGAGAGGCTTTTAAACCCTTTTTATTACACATAATTATTTAGTTATGAAAGGTTAAGGTGGGTATTTTTTTTGTTTGATTTTTTTCAAGGTAGGAACAAGTAAACTTGTAAGGTGGGATTTTTTTTTTTTTTAATATTCCTTCAGTTCTAAGAATTATGCGACTGCACTTGCTAAAGGTGTAAACTTTTAGTTGAGGCTTTAGTCTTGTAGGCTCGTAACATGTGAGCGTGTGTGAAGGTTCATATGACTGCAGCGCTGTTTCTTCACTGTGAGTGTAATTAACACTAACATTTCAAATGAAGATAACATATTGTTAAGGTATTTAAAAAAATACATTTGATGGGTCATCTTGTTTCAGTTTGTGTTATGAAAGGTCATAAAAATGTTAAGTTTTTTTTATTCATTCAAGGAAAAAGTAAAAACAAAAGCATGTTTTAGGACAATTTTTATTATTCAAGGACACTTTAGTTTTCAATATTAAAAAAAAAATTGTGTATGCACGCGATTTGGTGGCTACTTGGTCCAAGACGCCTATCTCGAAGTAGACTAGATCTACCGATGTCAAGAGCTCTAGGTTCAAATCCCGGTTGGGTGTACTGAAAGTGGGTTTTCTTAAAGGGTTTTCCACTATCCCTTCACATGAATGAGAGCACACTTCCTCTAAATTTAACCTTCCTCATCCCTAATAGTAGTTAATAACTAATTGGTACATATGTGAATAACATGAATGTGTTCCAAAATATGCATAAAAAAATATATATGCAAATGTGTCTGAACTCTGAATATCAAGTTATAAAACTGATGTCTGGATTGAGATCACAAAAGATTATTTGTTATGGATGAAAATAAATTATACTTTTTATAAAGCTGGAAAAATCGCTGCGAAGTTAAGAATTCTATTTGGTGAAATATATAGAAAAATTATATGTTTTGTTGTTTTGTTTGTACTTTGGAATGAAACATGAAAATTGTGGTGCACATTTTTACAACAAGGTTGAAAGTATGCCCACAAACTATAATATAAGTTAATTAATATTATATGATGCTTTGGACCTATCCAGGAATCAAACCAGTGCTTCTGAGATGCCATGTATGTAGCAAGCACTGAATAAACATAATTTCTAATCTCGGCAGGTAAATAGTTTAAACAATGAAACTTTAATATCATAACGGCACTTTAACGAAATTTTCCTAGAAGCAAGCTTGGCTACCATCAGAAGAAAACTGCAACTTAAATTCTGATTGCCACTTTTCTATGTTTTTTTTAAAACACACACTACCTAGGTGGTTTTTTTAAGGCGATGGGATTCATTGGTGTGTTTTGTCTGGTTTGTTTTTAATAGTCTACACAAAGGTGTTAACTGTGAACCAGTAGAGAGTTAAAATAACACATGCGTTAGCAGTCTGACAGAAAACTTTATGTGTTTGCGCGCGGATTGCCTATTAAACTTTCATTACTTGTACTAAGAGTTATGTGGTTACTGACCTTCGAAGCAGGGAGTGGGAGAAATTTCTTTATACCTGTTTTAAGAATGTAACAACTTTTATTATGATAAAAAAACACAATTAATAGTTCACATAGGTGCATTAATTAAAAAGAGCAAAATTATCTTTTTATGTCTCCTCGACAAAAGAAGTTTGAAAAACCTAAATTATTTATTTAGGGTTTGTTTTTTTACATAGTTTGCTATTGTATATTCTAATATTAACTTACCAGAAACTGACACACAAAATAAACATAAACATTTTCATAAGGCTTGTTCCTACAAAATAAGAACAATATATACCCACTTCGATGGCCGAATGGTTTGAGAAATTTTAATTTAAAACCTTAAAAAATAACCTAAGAATCGAATAATTTTTTTTTTAATTTCAAACCCTTTTTCAAAATAAGAAAGATACATTTTTTCTTGTGGTATTAACACCACTGCTTAACAGCTTTAGTTCGTCTCTCAGGTGATCAGCCAAATGTAAGATGTTTGTGCGTATGCACGTGTTTATTTTCAAGCCTCGGATTATCCTGGATACCCTATTTGTTTTAGCCTCCTTCACATATACCATTGCGGCCAAGTGCAGTAGACACCGAATTTTCAACTCTAACTCCCATAAAAACTAAACATTGCTATCAACTTGAAGTGAAAAGTTATTTACGCTGTGCTCTGTCAAACAATCAAACCCAATATTCAAGAACTTTGTACCATCATACAACCAGTGTTAAATTAGTTTCTGTTTCCATAAATAAATGACTAGAAAACCAAACTTTTTAAATATATATTTTGTATAACTATCCCAAAAAATAGTTGATGTAAAGAGGGTGCATGGAAATTTGATGAGCAGCCAAGGGGGGCATCAGCTGAAAAAGGTTGGTAACCATCGGTCTTAAGGCATCGTCGCTGCTGCAATAGACCTATACCAGGGATGAATTGTGTCACTGGAAGATACTTTAAACTAAAATTAAGTCCTCAATTTAATTCTGAATTATTATTTTGATTAAATTTTAATCAGAATCTTCAGTGTGGAAGTCTGCGAATTCCCTGACTATATCATTTGTGAAGATATAAGATGACATTAAATGTAAAAGCATTTGTTAAATTATTACTGACTGTTACTAACTTTGTAATCCATACAAGTAGCGAGTGAAGGATCATTTTACAAACTTAAGTATTTCATAAATAGACTCCCTGATATTGTATAACAATTTAGAAGCATTTTTGCTCTTGTAGTTAGAAAGTAAAAAACTGATGTTTTAAGTGAACTAAATAGCGACAGATTCATAAATAATGTAGCTGAAATGGCTTCTGAATTAAGATTAGTTATAATAAAAATATCATTACATCACCTCACCACTTCAGCTTACACTGAAACTTAGCTTCAGTGTTATTTATTTAAGATTTGTTAAGAGCCGTCATGTTTGTTGACCTGGGCCGATTGGAACCTGCCAATCAACCCCTTACCTGGACTGTTGATGACAGGAAGATCGTAGTTTTAATCTTAGGTGGAGGTACCGAGGATGATATTTCTTAGATGGTTTTACACTCTCCTTCCACACAAATAATGGGTACACTACCTCTCAAATTAAACCTTTCTCCTCCCTGCCACATTAGTGTAATTAGTTCATATGTGTGTAACCCAAATGGGTAGTAGGACGCAGTGACAAAGGAAAAAAAAAAGAGAGCTATACAGCCTGCACAACTAAGACTGCTGTAGGCAGAACAGAATCAGACATTTGCATAAGTTACTGAAACTACTTCCGTGTATTCTAAACTAATGTTTTCAGCCTTGAGCCGCCTAGAAGACTGTAGTTACGACCACCATCCTCTGGGATGAGTGATGAAGCTGATTGCGTCATCATGAGTGTTCTTGGAGAGTATTCCCCAAGTCGTGAAGCAGTAAAAGGAATAGTCATTGTCTTGCCCTGGCATTAATCTCTGCTGGGACTGACCAAATGTCAGGGAGGCCTCTCTCTCTCTCTCTCTCCTCTCTCTCTCTATATATATATATATATATATATATGGATTAGGAAGGCTTAGTCTAGAGGAAGTGCATCTGGATTTGCGTGGAGGCAGAGTGGAAAACTATTTAGGAAAATACCACCTTCAGTACACCCGACCAGGATCGAACCCCAACCTTCCCGTCATTGGCAATCTAGTCTAACACGACACGAGAGTAGCGCGTTAGACAATGTAGTCACTGAAGCAGGTGTTAAATACCTAAAAAAAAGTATATATATATATACTTTTTTATGTATATATATATATACACTTTTTTATGTATATATATATATACACTTTTTTATGTATATATATATATACACTTTTTTATGTATATATACACCTTTTTTTTTAGGTATTTAACACCTGCTTCAGTGGCTGCACTGTCTAACGCACTACTCTCATGTCGTGTTAGACTAGATTGCCAATGACGGGAAGGTTGGGATTCGATCCTGGTCGGGTGTACTAAAGATGGTATTTTCCTAAATAGTTTTACACTCTACCTCCACGCAAATCCAGATGCACTTCCTCAAGACTAAACCTTCCTAATCCCTAATACATTAGTGCAATTAGTACATAGGTGTATAATCCGAACGATGCTAAAAAAAAAGTATTTAAGGTGCACTTTCTGAACCGACTGATCATATCAACACAGACTTATAAACTAGCTTAAACCAAGAACATGCACAAAATCCAGACCCAAATTCTATTATAGTAATATTATACATTTATCACTATTCATCAAACAATTAACTTCAACGCCTGGACTAATTCAGTTGAAGCTCGAATAAATAAATCTTGAGACATCATATATCATGTGTTCAACATTGTAACTAATATTTAACTCATTAGTATGCAAAACTCAAATAAATCTTGACACATCATATATCATATGTACAACATTGTAACTAATATTTGACTCATAAGTATGTGAAACTCGAATAAATAAATCTTGACATATCATATCATGTTTACAACATTGTAACTAATCTTTTACTCATTAGAATGCGTAAAAAGAACAACTTGTGTGCGTTTGGCAGCTCACAAAACCAATTAACAAATTACCTTGACTGTGGCTGCTGATGGTTCTAAGATTAACCAAGGCTCATAATGCCTTAAACAAAACAACCCTGAGTAGAGGATGAGCCTGGGTAGCTCAAGTGAGTCACGCACAATGATTGATTCGATTCCCATGTCCGGTTGTTATTTTTCAACTGAATATTTATTTTATTTTTGTTCTTGAGTTGTTAAGCATTTTGAGAAGCTTTTGAAACACATTTAAAAGTTTAGTAAGTTGGCGAGAAAAAAAATTATTTATGAATCAATAAATATGTCATGAAAAGATATAAAAATAATTTAAAAGTTGTCCAAGAAAGTCATAATAAATACTAAACAAGCTTGAAAAATATGCATGAAACATGATAAAATCTTATATTATAAATAATGATTGTCAAAAAACATTTAGCATAAGAACCTTTGTAATAGTACAAAAATCATGTTAAAATTTAATACATAATACATTTAAAATTAATCAGGCTTGTGATCAATGGTAAAATAGATTTTTTTTATATTGTTTACTTAATATTTTAATAATACTTAGAACTGTGGATGTTGTATATTTATTATATATTCAACTGAAGCAGAACAAATAAGTAAAACTTGTGTTATAAAAGTTTTTGTAAATTGGTATGAATTTAATTATTTAGAAATTGAAATGATTAATAAAAGTAAAAAAGGCAGAGTTTACAGATTGAAGATTCCATAGTAACAGCTGTAGATTTAATGGATCTCGGTTCATAACTGATATTTGACCTATTTCCAGTTTTAATCAATATAACAAAATGTTGAGTTCTTAAATAATTAACATTTATAAATAGACCAGAAAAATATGTTACAATATATTCTTTAATTACAGCAGGCTTAATGTTTTATCTTGTGCCATAAATTCTAATTTTCTTAGAGTTTTTTAATGAGTCAGGGAATTTAATACAAAATCAGGAAATTTAAATACATGGTTTAAAAATCCCCATTCATTTTGCACCTAAAAACTAAAAACAAAAGTGTGAGATTTAGTTTCTCGCATAGTGTTTTTTTTTGTGTGTGTTTTTGTGTTATTACCCATTCGGGCTATACGCTTATGTACCAATTACGCTAATGTTTTTAAGAATTAGGAAATTTTTATTTAGAGAGAGAATGGAAAACTATTTAGGAAAAACCAACCTCACTACACTGGACCAAGACTCGATCTCCCTGTCATCAGCAGTCTTGTCTACTGTGAGAATAGCGCCTTAGACAATGCGGCCACCGAAACGGGTATCTTACATGTCAACAAAATGTCTTACTTAGAGATGTTGTTTTGACATTAGTTAGTTGTGGTCTTTATTATACCACAGTTTACACAGTGCCACATTTAATACATAAAATTTGGAGATGGGTCGAATACAGATCCCAAACCAAAATCTTCATTTCACCTTCAAATCTTGAATTAAAATCCAAATCTTGAAAGTAACTATTAATATAAGAGGAAACAGGAAGATAGAAAATAGAAATAACTAAATGTTTCAAACAATTTGTTAAAATGCATTTATTATAACATCCATACATTCTGTTAAGTGCTAAATTAACGGTCTGGGGTCTGGTTGCTAGGTTTAACCTACAATTATGTTAAGGCTGAACCAACTAGTAATCAGTATTATAGCACTCGAACCAATTCCAATCCAAAATCTTGACAAGAATGTGTTTTTTTTTCCAAATCTCTAATCCAAGATTTTCCTCAAATCCTCTAGTTTCTAATATCCTCAAGGATTCAAGGATGATGGGATGCCATCCTTTAATAAGAATATTGATGTTTGGTGGCTGTTAGCATTTGTTTTAAAAATACGTGTTCAGTGTAGCAAACGGAAAAATCGTCGCTTACCAAGGAAAACTGGAGAAAGGTCGACTAGAAAATTCGAGAAAGGCGGGGAATTTTATAGTAGAAGTTTAGTAGCCCCCCTCTGTGTGTGTGTATGTGTGTGAGTGTGTGTGTGTGCGTGCAGCCATAAGAAAGAGTTGTTTCACGAGTAAAATCTGCCGACAAGACTCCCGTGGTAATTTCCTTATTGTTCTTCCTGTGAGCCGCACTTAGCTGTGTCCCACCGACCTTGTAAACCTTCTGATTTTTCCCACAAGGTTGAACAAATTCAGGGTGTGAAAGTTCTCAACCTTTTCTCTCTCTCTCTTTTTGTGCTTTCATCTGGATTATCCTCCTTGTATCACTTTTATTTGTTTCATTCTCTCTCTCTCTCTCTCTCTCGCTTCAAGTTGGCGCGAGAGTTTCCGACTTTGCTGAATTTAATGATTATTATTTATTTTTTTTAGTAAGAAAATTAAATGGAGAAACGGAGAGATTTTGCATTTGTTTTTTCATTTCTAGGTTTATTATCCTCTTTTCAAAATAAAGGGGGTCTATTTCCTCTCAATACCTCTCCCCATTCCTATTCTTAAATTAAAGCATTAATATCTATCTATATTGTGTGTATATATATATTATATATATATATATATATATATAATGACTTCTTGACGGATATCTAAATATAATGTCTTAACATTATTTTATAACTAAAATTGGAAAATAATACTATACTGTGATTTTTATCCAACTTTAATCTGATTTTTTTTTTTCCTCTCTACAGGCTTGTCAAACTTATTAATTATTAATTCAAAATATTGTCAATAATCTAAGAAAGGATTCACCCAAATACGGTTTATGATATTTTAAAGATAAAATGTGTATGTAATTCCTTCTCCTGATCATTATCAAACACATGTATTTGAGTAATTAAAAATTATTTTCATAATTCAGGTAAAATTACATGTTCAACTTGCAAGTTTAACTGGTATATTGTTTCGACATGTTATTTACTTTACACACTACACGCACACAAGCTGAGTCATGAGTGTAACTATATGTACATTTTTTATAACAGAAAATTTAGTTGAAAAGTTTCTTTTTATCACTGTGTCTTGCCTGTTTCGGTTATATGCATATATAATAATTACTCTCAAGGGGTTAGCGTTTAGTAACGAAGCATTTTAAAAGTAATCTACCTGCATTTGCATGGAAGGAGAGTGGGAAACCATTTAGGAAAAAGATGCAGGCTAAACCACCTTCAGTAGACCCGATTGGAATTCAATGCCCTGACCCGCCTCGTCATCCGCAGGCCATTCTAACATGAGAATGACGGGTTAGACCGTTTGGCCACTGGAGTGGGTAGTTGAAAATTTAAATTCGATGAGAAGTGGGAGGTTCGAATCCCGGCTAGGTGTATTGAGGGTGGATTTACCTGAATGGTTTCCCACTCTCCCTCCACATGAATGCAGGTACATTTACTCTAAAATTGTATCTTCCTCTGACTTATTCCATTAGCATCAACATATGTGTATGACCAAAAGGGTGCTAAAATGCGATGGGGAAAAAAAATCGGGCTGTATCATGTTGAAATAATGTGGAGCAAATTAAAAAATATATATTTTCTTGTTTTCCTTGTTAAGTTTATACTCACTAATTACTTTCATCTTTGGTTTCTATTCCTTTGTTTTAATGGCCCATAAACAATTAAAGTGTGTGTGTGTGGCAGTATTAAGTAGAACAGGCGGCTGAGCTCTGAGCGGTGGATAAACGAGACAGGAAGCTGGAGGAAGTGTGGGAACAATGGGGGGAAGTAAGGTGCAATTATCTTTAACTCACGGTTCACTTGGAGCCTTGACTCGGGACGTCAACAGTCGAGTCTAGATCCACCCAGTGCCGCCATGTGTACTTGAAACTCGATACTCTCTCATAGTGTCACTCGCGTCTCTGAGGTGTCCAATATGGGACTGGATCGTCGATCCGCTGGCAACAACCGCTCACTTTTGTGTTAAGATGTGAGGGGACTCGACTCATTGAGGCGGCGCACGGTTATGTGTTTGTATTGTTGGCTGTCTTGTGTGTGTGTGTGTTCTACCGGTATGGGTAAGGTGCGTTGTGTTGTCATGTGTCATCGAAACTGTGAGCATGAGCGAGTTCTGTTATAAGCGAAAGTGTGCAAAGTTAGAAGATAAGAGGAGTGCTTAGCTTCAAAATGTTGAAGTCAACGTCATCGAGGTCCAAATCTTCTTCACTTCAACTTTGACACACTTAGAAGATAAGAGGTGTGCTTAGCTTCAAAATGTCGAAGTCAACGTCAAGGCCCAAATATTCTTCACTTCAACTTTGACACACTTAGAAGATAAGAGGTGTGCTTAGCTTCAAAAGGTTGAAGTCAACGTCAAGGCCCAAATCTCCTTCACTTCAACTTTGACACACTTAGAAATAAGAGGTGTGCTTAGCTTCAAAAGGTTGAAGTCAACGTCAAGGCCCAAATCTTCTTCACTTCAACTTTGACACACTTAGAAGATAAGAGGTGTGCTTAGCTTCAAAAGGTTGAAGTCAACGTCAAGGCCCAAATCTTCTTCACTTCAACTTTGACACACTTAGAAGATAAGAGGTGTGCTTAGCTTCAAAAGGTTGAAGTCAACGTCAAGGCCCAAATCTTCTTCACTTCAACTTTGACACACACAATAAACCTTTGTATGGTCGAAACATTTTGAAGAAAGAAAAAGACTTAAATAAGGAAAATATTAAATATAAATTTCACTAAATATGAGATAGTTTAACTTATATTCATTTTGAGAACAGCTGTTAAATAAGCTTTCTATAGCACCAACTAGTGATTATATGACATTTATAATGTAAGCATAGATTAATTCTGACAAAATAATAACGTGTGCTTTGGTTTTTTCTCTAAAACTTTCTCTAAACATATTCACACAAACGGATAGTTTGGAAAAAATCAAAAGTAGGGTCATGTAATGACAACAAAAACATTATCTTCAGTTTAGACTTTTCTTAGCTGGTTTCAATCGTTCCTTCGATTTAACTTTGCAATTAAAAAGTGACCCTTCTCACAACCCTATAAAAATATATTCATGGCTTCATAGGTGATTTTCTTGTTTAAAAACTACTCAATAAAGGTGCTCAGTGAATTCAGTTTTATTAATATCTAAAATGTGGATTAAAAATGCCTATTAAGAAATATATGCCTCAAAAAATCAAATAGCTCAGATTTTAAAAGCTTAAACAATGTCTTGCCAACGTAACTGTCGGTGTCTCCTTTGCAAGGAACTGAGTGACTTCCGACCACCAGAAAGCACATCAAGATCTCCTCCTGTTTACTTTGACAACAACTTCATATTGAGGAGACCAGGTGCTTCGGAGGATGTGAACGATTTCCCAGAAATGAAAGAGGAGGAACTCTCCCTCTTCCAACGCGACTATGACTTCAACATATATTCAGACAACGATTGTGATTCAGACACCGCACCGTTGGATGATGTTTTCGGGCTGAAGAAACAGAGAATAAAAATGTTTTTCGTCAACAGCGGCGGCATGGATGTTACGAACAAGCATGAGAAGAAGGCGGAGAAAGGCAGTATAAACTACTTTGATGCATACCGTTGGATCACCGAAAATAGAAGGGTCGATAAAATGAATAAGCGTGAGAAGAGTGAACATGGGCAGGAAAAGAAAGTTAAAGGGGAGAGATTTTATGACACCCTCTGGCGTACTGGAGATGATGGGAAACCTAGGTGTCGTTCAGAGTGTGTGGGTGAAAACGGGGCAATATGGAAGGACAGTATTGACGTGAAAAAAAATAAAAGAAATAGGTGGAGCTCTGTGGAGAATTTAGATGGACATCTATCTCATAGGAATAATTGTCGGAAGTTGAGTGATAAAAGTCGGCATCGCAGAAGCTACAACAATATGGCCGAAGTCGCAGACTATAAGTGGGATCTTAAGGAAAAGTTTAAGGATATCAGTAAGGAGCTAAGGATGCATTGCAATAGAACTCGTGATGCAGGCAGTTCGGTTAACAAGGGGAACGAGACGTTAGACGTAAAACCAATCTTTTGCGACGGTACATGGATTGTTAAATCCGAGAAGATCGAAAGGCCGCCTAACCAAGATTTGTGTGGCATTTGGTGCGATCGAGGCCAGGTGGATACCTCGACCTGGACCTTTGATGACAGAAGTGTTGAAACAGGGGACAGTCCAGAAAATTGATTGTCATGAGCCTCAAGAAAATTCAGAAAATCGTCTGGAAAGTATATATCGGTATGCAACGTTTTGTTGATTTTATCCTTTGGGATGAAATTGTTATTTTACTTTAGTCACTGTATTTTGGTCCCACCTTAATGTTTATGAATAGCTATACCGGTAAAGGTAAGTACATAAATTATAATAGATGACTATAATATTGGTTATTAAAGAGGGATGCAAGGAGATGTGAGAAAACGCCAGTGTTATTGACAGTTTTTATGTCAAAACATTTTTTTTTGCCAAAATAAATAAAATATTGATCCAGTATAAACATAGAATTTAATTTTCTTCACATGGTGACCTCAAAATTTCTTGAATATCTGTCGAGGGTGTTCTGGAAATTAATGACACTTTTTCTCTTCATTTAAAAAGTTTGTTAGATAATGCCACTATGCTTATGACAGATATTCAACAACTGTTGATATCATCATGTGAATAAAATTAAACTCTATGTTTGTACTGGAGAAATAGTTAATTTATTTTAGCCAAAAAAAAGTTTTGACATAAAACCTGCAAAAACACTGGTCTTTTCTCGCGTCCCCTTCCATCTCACCTTAATCCATCATGATATGTGATTTGTACAAACATAATTGTAATATTGGTAGCATAAAGCCCTCCGATTCAACGGAGGTTGCTTTGCTTTATCTGATAGATCTCGATCGCTCATATTTAGCTGACTATTTCCTCATATCAATTACAGACTAAGGGCCAGTTTCATAGTCAGATTCAGTACGCCTCAAGTGCGGCGCTATACTAAATACAAGACGTCACTACCCGAAATTGAATGGAATGGGCCAGTTTCATAGCAACACCCAAAGAGTTGTCGATGCCAGTATTCTTCTTCATATTAGTCAAGGACAGTTATGTCGATTAGTACGCTAAGTGCGAGTCGACACTAAATACAGGACGTACACCTACCTGACCAAAATGGAATGGGCCAGTTTCGCATATGGAAACTGGCCCATTCCATTTTGGTCTAGGTAGGTGTCGTCCTGTATTTAGTGTCGACTCGCACTTTAGGCGTACTAAATCTGACTATGAAACTGGTCCTATGACTTAAAATATGAATGAAGAATGACCCTGGGCATCGGACAACTCTTGGATAACTTGGTGTTAAGGTCATTGGGTACTAAGCCAAAGCTCCTGGGTTAAATTCGCATGTCCAGGGGTCATTTTTAAATTCATGAAACACATTAGTTATATTTGTGATTTTTTTTTTCTCATCTTTTAATAAATTAAAGACATCCTTCTTGAGTTTATCACTATTCATCCCTATGAGACATTGATAAAATAAGACAAAAGACTAAGTTTAAAAAAGGAAAAAATTGATGTTTTCTTATTCTGGCTTTAAAGTACACATTTCACATTGGCTTTGTAGGGTGTTCATAGCTTTGAACAAATAACTTGGCTTGTAATCGGTGTGTCAAAAAACGTTGTTGAAATATAGATTGCACATCAAACTGTACTGATAAATTGTGAAATGGACTTTTCAATATCATCAAGTTGTCAATAGCATCATTTTCACTTTCAGTTGACAAAATATTTCTTAAATTTGCTGAGATAGCATGATAATCCATATTTATACTAATTGGTTAAAATTTGTGTTTCTGATTTGAAATTTTGTATTATATTTATTAAATTAATTGGCATGAGTTGTTTAATTCATCGGCAGTATGTTTTTTTATCACTGACCCAAACAGAACAGATTTTATTTAAACTAAATACATTACAAAATGTAACTATCTTAAATATGAATAATAAAGTTAAATTAAAAATGTAAAATTTGTATCTGAGCTAATACAAAGCTATAGTTATTATTCCCCATTCCCAGACACAAATATACGGTAATATATGCTCTTGCGAGTATGTTCAATAGAGTAAATATATAATAGAATTAAAATGAGATAAATTTAATGTGAGAGTCAAATACTGTTTGCAAGATCAAAAAGGAAACATTTTAAAATCTCAACATAAAATTGATACATTAAATTTAAAAAAAAAAACTTCACATGTTTTAAAGATGTTGTTTGGTTTCAAGTATTATAAGTATTATGGGTGGATAAATGTTTTAATCAATAATATAAATGTTGTGTAAAGATTGTATCTTAGCCAATAGATATTGTTCCCTTTCTACTTTGTGTATTGCTGCAGAGATTCTGAACTGTTCAACTAGTTTTGATGCTTATATAATCCTCGAAAACTTATGCAAGGCAAAGAAAAACCGTGTCTGAATTAGTTAAAAAGCGAATTATTAATACAAACCAAAGATTTATAAATATGTTTAGTATTAAAGTTAAAAACAAAGTATTTGTATGAACAAAAAAAACCCTGTAAAACATAACTTAATTCTCTTTAGTCCAAGATGAACATTATATGCGCCACTTTTATAAATCATTATTCACTGAGTGTAAACAAGGTCTTTTTTAACTTGACCGTTTAGCATTTTGTCTTTTTGTCCGGATATTTGTCCTGCGATAACTGACACATGCATGGACCAATTTTAACAAAATTTGGCAGACACATCTTGAACCTTGCACACAAATTAATTACCTACATAGTTTTTTTTTTTTCAATTTGACTATCTTTATCAATATGGCGGGTATTCAAAAAGGTTTTTTGTTTAATATCTTATCCAAGTGATTTGAATTTAAAATTCAAAGCACTTATTCGAGTACTTAGGCAGTTTTTTTTAACATCTATTGCAAGACTGATGTTCTTAATAAACATGGTTCATTTTGTTTATTATGAATATAATACATTATTGAATATATTCTTCATTGGTTTTCTGGTTAACTTGATCACCAAAGGAAAATAACTACTTCAAATCCAAGGAGAAATTATGGGATGCATTTCAACTTGAAACCAAAGAGAAATCTTAAGGCTGGACTAACGATAAGAAAATGGAGGAAGAAGGCTCTACTGTTCACAGAACCACTCTTTTAAATGCTATTTTTCCATTTAATCATGTTCCATTTTTTGTGTGTTTATAGACCTGGGGGTGGCAGCCGAGAGATGTTGCCATCTGGAGGTTATGTCGCGTACCAGCAGGTCCAGCCCGTAACTGCTCCAGGTGATTCCCCTTCGGTGAGAGCTTTCTGAGAAATAATACACATGTTGGGATTTTTTTATTTTTATTAAGATGTATGTTTACAAGTTGTTTAACACAACCTTGCGTCAAAGAAATTTACAGCCTATGGTATAGAGACATTTTTACTAGTGGCTTGGCGTGGAGTTCTGCCAGAGTGAGCAGAGCTTGTTTAAACTTTGCCTGTGGTCATACACTCAACGGTCAAACAACAAAGAACATAGGTGACCTGGTGGTCTAGGTGTAAGGTGTCGGACTTCTGTGCTGAGGGTCTGGGGTTCAATCCTCAGTCCCGGCACAGATCTATCTGATTGCCAAACTCTTCCTTCACCTCTGACAAGACTTGTATTAACCACAATTTGTGAATGTGTGGAATGCCAGGCCTCCACCGTGGTTCGGATCCCACGTTAAACTGTAGGTCCTCCATTTCATCTCACAATCACCCTACCATTACACATTAGAGTAAGTACAAGTAACCCAAATGGGTGGTAGTAGTAGTAGTAGTAGTAGTAGTAGTAGTAATAATAGTAATAGTAATAATAATAATAATAATAATAATAATAATAATATAGTTCAAGTGATATCTGCAGTAGTCCATGTTTAGCCGGAAGCCTCAAACTGACAATCCTTGTTCTAAGAATGTCACTAGTAATTTAAAGAGTGAGTCCTGCATGGTCTTGGAGCGCAAATGCTGCTTCATTTCTAAGCTCTGATCCATCCCCTCCGACCATCTCCATAGGTTTAGTGTTCAAAGTTTATATCGGAATTTACGTTACTTATTTATTAGGCGTTAGAGTTGGATTAGATCCATTACTTTACGATTGTGAATATTCATTTTGCCTAAGAATTTTTAATTTGAATTTGAATCTTGGAAGAAATGATTACCATAATTTAATATAGAAATTTAATGGAATAATAGAAATAAAAAAAAGGAAGCAAAGAGTAACTAAATGTTAAAATGATGGTTAAATAGCCAAGCTATTATATTTGTTAGTTACAGTTATAGCTGCATCTAAATAATATGTTGATTCTTTAAATTGGAAAATGACAACTCGACACGGGAATCGAACCTGGGACCTTTTGGCTTGGTTTGCTAATGCTCTAATCACTGAGCTATCCAGGAGTCGTCTCGTACCCAGGGTAATTCTTCACTCATATTTTAAGTCAGAGTGTGTGATGGAAGTGTGAAAATCTTCGGCTATATGAGCGATCATTGAATATCACGAGCTATCAGATAACGCACCCATCTTTGACTTGGAAGGGCTTTATGGTGCTAGTAGTACAATTACAACTGTACGAATATGCATATCATGATGGATTGCTTAGCCAAACTATTATATTTGCTAATTATAGTTTATTTATTTATTTTATTTATTTAGCACCGCGTCTTACTACCCGTTCGGGTTATATGCTCAAGTACTAATTACACTAATGGATTAGGAATAGGGAAGGTTGAATTTAGAGGAAGTGAACCCGCATTTGCGTGGAGGGAGAGTGGAAAACCATTAGGAACCCCCCCCCCCCAATTCACCCGACCGAGATTCGAACCTCAATCTCCCCGTCCTTGGTGGTCTGGCTCAATACGACTGGCGCGTTAGCCAACTACGCCACCGAGGCGGGTGCTAATTATAGTTATGGCTGCATCTAAATATAATATTCTATAGCCATGCCAAAGCTCCCAGATACAGTTATCATGTCCAGGTGTCATTTTTCAATTTAATGAATATAAATGTTAAAATGTTTTGTAACAACTTTCTTGCCTTGAGGTAATCAATGATTTGGGCTGTTAAGTTTGTCCTGCAACCTTCAATTATGTCGGAGCTGAGCAACCAGTAAGTAGTAATAAATCTCCCAAATAAATTCCAGTTTAAAATTTGAAATTGTGTTATTTTTTTCTTCTCGGATATGATATTTTCTTGAATCTCGAATATTTTTAAAGGATTCGAAGATTTTGATGACTTTAAGTTTCCATCCCTATTTGATATGTTACCAGTGACTTTGAGTCTATTCATTAATTTTAACAAGATATAATATTTCAATAATCCAGGCATGTTACGGAATCGTAAATTCAGCATTGTAATAGGCCTCTATATTACAGCGGACCAGCAACCCCCAACTTGTGTCTATCCGGCCCCCGAGCGCCAAAATGTCTGATGAGAAGCCATTTCACTCCATCAGCATCTCTAAAGGGGCTGGACCGCCCTTGGCCAACAGGGGATGCCAAACCCCCAACAAGTTTCAACCGACGACACCCCTGACAGGGTTGAAACCAGTTGAAGACCGTGACGGCAGTGACTTAACTCTTGAGCAGTTGGTACCGGAGAAGGACACGAATACCAGTATTGGTTCAGGTCCTGTGGTGCTAGACACCTGTACCGTCACTGTGCATGACGTGGTGCTGAGCGAGGAAAATGCCGCCACTAGGACGTTCAAGGTGTGCGCGCAAACATTATAGCGTAATATAATTTAGTACTTGATATCTTATTATGTATAAAGAGTATTTTATATTTTGGGGGAAAAAAAAGTACTTAATTATTTTTGATGAACCTCTGAAACTTGTATGGTGGAATTTATTGTTTAAAATTTTGCATGAAAAAATTAATTATGATTGAAAAATGTATTTTGATTAGAGATTCGAGGCCAAGGTTCAATTCCATTGACCGGTTCCTATTTTCTCTCAAAGTTTATACGGGTTTATATCTTTAAAACTAATCTTTATTATCTTTTCCCCCTTCATTAATTAATTCAATTCACTAATAGCCAGTACAGTGGCTCTGGCCCGTCCTAATAAAAATAATATTTGTATTTATTTGTATCATAGTTAACCTCTGTGGTCTTGGGGTAAAGTGCTCAGCCCCATAACCAACGTTCGTGGGCTCAAACCCAGCCATGGTCAACGGATTTTTCTTGAGCGACAAAAATCCGTAGCACAACTTCCTTTGTAGGGGAAGTAAAGCCGTTGGTCCCATGTCGATTTGTGGGAACACTGGAAGCTATGTGAAAATACCTTTCCCATCAAACTTGTTGGGTCCTTTCGGTCTTGCTCATAGAAATTCTCATGTACTGATAAAAATCATTCGGTTCAGAATGTGCACATTAAATATTTTGAATAAATAAAATAAATTGCATCATAATATTTCTTAAATGGATACAGAGCACCTAGGTTGCAACATTCCCATTTAAAAATAATACATGAACCACTTTATAATGCTGACCGCATTGTATCTGGGAATAATTTACACTAATTTTAAAAACACATACACATAACCTATCATAATATCTGCCTTATCACAGTGGAGTGAATATCTTGCCTCTGATTACATTCCTAGAACATCTTTAACTACGCTAATCCTTTTGAAAACAAAAATCTTTAGAGCCAAATGTAAAGAAATAAATTTTTGGATCACCGTTTTTTATTAAAAGTTGAAATAAACCATCTCACATTTGATTAACCATGATATTAGTTATACAATTACGTTCGAACTATAAAATTGATCAAAGTGCAGGTTTATGTATTCTTAATTCGACAACACTGAAATTGTGTTAAGTTTAATAGTTTTTTTTAAAATTTTAGAATAGTTATATCTCACTTTTGTCATAGATTAAAAAAAAATTAATCATGTATAGTATCATTTCCTTAAATCCTTTGTTGTTGTTTTTAGTAGAATACTGGAAACCTCACCGCGTTGCGACACGTGACTTGAGCTGTATTACTTGGATAAGTTTTGGGTAATTTGAAGGGGTCTTAACAGCCACTCCATAGTTTTAACATATTTGCTTTTCAGTACTTTATAAATAATAATCGTTCATACATTAGGAGCCATACTTTCACTGCCATACTTTCCGATCTAACATTATAATAAACCTTTGTAATGGAGACACAACTGGACATAAATTTCACCGATGTGCAGCGCATAACTTTAATTCCGACCTATTTATGTCCTAGAGTTCTTTCGCCCCTAATCAGATAACTTGGTCCCAACAGATGCAGCAGCGGGCTGCGCTGCAGACAGTGACCAGCAAGATGGCGACCGTCTCGTCCAGTAACCGTCAGCAGGGCGGTGGCAATTTCGGGCGGGGTTATGGCAGTATGATTGGCAGTAACGGCAGGAACAACAGTCACCTACACCATCACCTTAGCGTGGAAGAACTAAGGCTCATGCAGGTGAACCTAAAGTTTAGGCTAGTGCCTCTTAGAGGGGGTACCACAACACCTTGCTGTGCCGTGGTGTTCACCTAAAGGTGCAGCGAAAATATAAATAAATTTATATTTGAGTAACAAGTATTGTTCGAAAAAAAAATACACTGAGCTAAAATTATATAAATATTAAAGTGGTATTGGAAAAAAAGACTAATACATTACTAAATGTCGATAATTGTATAATTTATTCAGAGGAGGCAGGAATCAAACGGCAGCTCCTCTGATGATGGCACTCGAAGTTCCGGTCACGCCAGTATGTCCGACGGACACCTCAGTTCTTCCCCACCCGCGGACAGGCACCAGCACTACAAGTCTCACCTCAACTCCGTCCCAGAGGATGAGAGGTGAGTTATGGCGAGTACCACAACTGCTTGCTTTAATTATGTGTCGGGGTAGAGAATTGAACTCTTGGTCTTAGACTAAGGACACTAATTGAGGGTGGAAAATAACTTTAGCGGTTGTCCAGCACCTTAGCTCAGTCGGTAGTATATCTTCCTACTGAGTTAAAGGGTCCTGGGCTCAATTCCCATCATGGCCGTAAAATTTATCATTGGTGTAACTATGGTTCCTTACCAGTGGCGGAGCAGGCAGAGACTTGGTGTTATGTCTGTTCTAGATTAAGTTAGTTTGTGTGCCGATTTTATTTATTGATTCAGAAAATGCTTTTTTATATATACAACATATGAATACATATAAAATTACATTAAATATAGTTTAAAAAATGACACCAGAATCAAATCTGTTAGCGCTAGGCCAAAATTCCCTGGTTTTATTCCTGTCTGTTTGTATTTAATTTAATTAGTACACTAATGCTCTATTGTCTTAGATATCTGGTCATTTATCAACATCTGAGATTCACTTCTCACTTGACTTCTTTCCAACATTATAGATATAATAATATAATTCTTCAACTACTCTTTTATTTAATTACTCTACTTCTCTTCTACCTCCGAATATCACTGAGCTCATACACTTTTCTTGCTTCCCATGTTGAGTCAATGTAAAAAATGTATAGGGTTGCCACTGACCTGGGAAGTCAGGGAAAGTCAGGGAAAATTGAAAATTGGTCATGGAAATTCAGAGAAATGCAATTGTGGTCAGGGAAAGTTAGGGAAAGTTTTTTTAGCGTAGTCCAATAAATTGCAGATGATCTTCTTCACGGTCTCTTTGATAAGAAATCCATTATTTTGATGTAAGATTATTGTATTATGTACTGTAACTTTTTAATTTTGAAACCTGATTTGGTTATGGCAAACTTTCCTGGAAAACGCTGTGCTAAATGTTAGCTTTTCCAAGATAATTCTGAACAGAGATTGGTGACTCTAGCCAGTTTCTTACCTGGCTACAAGATTCAAGGGAAATCAAAACGGGGGAAGAATCATTGTCATGCTTGGTATTCCAGTTTCTTAATTTTTTGTTTGTAAATAATTATTTCCACTATTTTTGTATCTGTTATGTTTCTTAATTTGTTTCCATTGATTTACTAAATGTGCATTAAATGTGTTCTTAATAGTATACTACAATAAAAACCATGGATACTATAGTACTATGTTCACTGATTATTTTATAATACAAATTAATAAAAGAAAACTAGGCAAAAAGGTTTGCGATGGTATGGCTATAGAATAGGAATCCCTTGAGTATAGTTTTCCTACTCACACTGTATTGGCAACAATTGTCTAATATCAATACGCATTCCTATCATGGGGAGGAAGGAGAAGGCTATTTTCAGTATGTGTAGCTATTATCTTAAATCGACATACCGTTTTGACCCGAGTATTAATGATTTGTATTAATATTATGCTACCAGCAGCTTGTGGAAAACTCAGGGATGTTTTATATTTTGGTCGGGGAAAGTGAGGGAAATGAAATTGAGGATATCAGTGGCAACCCTGAAGGTGTAAGCCGCAGACAAATCATTTTTGTAACTCAATATCTAGTCTCAATAGCAGGTTTCCTACACACCTAGAAAACCAAGAGCCAAGAAAATACAGGGAATGTTTTAAGCCTGGGAAAACATGCGGAATTCATAAAATAACTAAAATAATCCGGTTTTATGTAGTTGGCCTCTACATAGAGTGAACTGAAGAGATAAGTATGTTAACTCACTTGAACACATGTATTTTCCCCGTCCTTTAATTTACCCTTGAAACTTTTAGTAGCATAATACCTGCATAAATTTCCCCATCAAGGTCAAATCGTCCTGTTCTAAACACCTATGGCTAAACTTTACAATAGTTAATTCATTGAAAGTTAATATTTCATTCTTCTGTAACACTTTCTAAAATTCCTGGAAAGATGGAAAATCCTCCTGGAACGCGCAGGTAATTTTATATAAAGAACACAGTGGTAACCCTGCATGGTAACCCTGCAATAATCAGGAGGCTTGATTTACTGACTGACGCATGTCTGGACATTTTTTGTCATAGTAAGGCCAATTCCGTTCTTGTCTGATCTTTTTGGTTCATCTATTTATTTTCATATAATCTTAGAAATACCACAATTACTGATTCTCCTTGTCTTTGAAATTATCATATTCTGCCTTGGTTGTGATAGGCTATCTGCAAGTGTGATGCAGAACCAATGTCGAAGTGGAAGGAAATCTACCCACAACAGAAGTCGGCATAGAGCTACTCCTGCCAAGGTAAGCCAAGTCGAATTTTCTTTTCCTGCTATATTTATAATAAATGTTAGTTTTGGAGTTGTGTTTTGAAACTTTTTTCTCCTAATTTATAGAAAATACATACTTCCATCATCATAAACTGTTTACAGCCTGTGGCCGGGTCAGTTTAGTAAAATGCCTCCATCTTCCTCTATCCTTCCACCACTCTTCCTCCTTTAAGTTCTTCCATTCTTTTCCTCTCACTTGAACACTTTGTGTTATCTGCTCCTCCCATCTCCTTCTGCGGTCTTTTTCTCACAGACTTCATTTTCAACATTTTCTTCGGCATCCTCTCCTTTTCCATCCTCATTACTCGTCCATACCATCTCAGTCTTGCTTCCTCTACTATCTCATGTATGCCCACACTCTCCCAGATAATTTCATTCCTAATCTTGTTTCTTCTCGTGACAGATAACATGCTCCTCACAAACTTAATTCGCGTGGCCTCCACTTTCCTAGTCTCTACAAACTAAATAGCTTAACAGCTACAGGTAAATATTTTTACAAAAATTTTATCGAGATCTAAAGCAGTGGTTTTCAACCTTTTGCATGGTTTGACACAGATTTTTCTCTCGGAGACCCTCACGACACTTTGATAACTTACACATGTTCAAATCCTTGTTTTTAAATATATATTTTTACTTTCTCTCTATCTTACAGGTAGAGAAAGTATGGTGATCGTCAAAAAATTCGAACTCGAGATTTTGATGAATTTTGACGTTTCATGACTTCCTGAATCCGAAAAAGTGATTTTTGAATTTCCGTCTGTCTGTCTGTCTGTCTGTCTGTCTGTCTGTCTGTCTGTCTGTCTGTCTGTCTGTACCTCCAACTAGAGCCTAAACTATTTTACCGATTGAGCTGAAACTTGATATCTAAGGTTTTCATAGGGTTGCCCCGAGGGGTTTTTGGAATTGGATATCTACCCCTAAAATTAAGGGTAGTTTACTGAAGGGAAAAAAGAGAAAAAGTCGATTTTCTCAAAATCGGCTCTAACGATTTTGATTAAATTTCATTTATGAACATTAATAAATATTCCAAACAAAATGGCTACTATCAATATTTCGGCAAAATCGCTTTAAGGGCTCCGGTCTGATGCGTAAATTAACATTTTTTATAATAGCTTCGAAACTATTTGAGATATGAAATTACTTAGCATTACAAATATGTATATATATTTATAATACAAATATTTTATTCGAAACATATTTTTATAAAATCAATAATTTTCAATCTATATGCAATTATATATATATATTTTTAGCTTTTTGGACATTAAAGCTTAAGTATTGCGATCGTAAAAAAAACTAACCTGAAATGTTGATGGATTTCGACGTCTCATGACCCCCCGAACCCTAAAAAATAGTCTTTGCAATGCCGTCTGTCTGTGTGTCTATTAAAACTTAAAATTAAGGGTAGTTTACTGAAGGGCAAAAAGAGAAAAAGTCGATTTTCTCAAAATCGGCTCAAATGATTTTGATTAAATTTCATTTATAAACATTAATTAATATTCCAAACAAAATGGCTACCCTCAATATTTCGGCAAAATGGCTTTAAGGGCTCCGGTCTGATGCGTCAATTGACATTTTTTTAAATATCTCCGAAACTATTTGAGATATGAAATTACTTAGCATTACAAATATGTATATATATTTATAATACAGATATTTTATCCGAAACATATTTTTATAAAATCAATAATTTTCAATCTATACGCAATTATATGAATTTTTTAACTTTTTGGACATTAAAGTTTAAGTATTTCGACCGTAAAAAAAAAACTAACCTGAAATGTTGATGGATGTCGACGTCTCATGACCCCCCGAACCCTAAAAAATAGTCTTTGCAATGCCGTCTGTCTGTGTGTCTATAAAAACTTAAAATTAAGGGTAGTTTACTGAAGGGCGAAAAGAGAAAAATTTGGTTTTCTCAAAATCTGCTCAAACGATTTTGATTAAATTTCGTATCTAGGCGTTGATTAAGATTATAAATAAACTGGCTATTTTCATTTTCCTATGAAAATGATTTTTAGGGTACTTTACAGAAGCGTTAATTTCCGTATCTCCCCAACTATTGGAGAAACTAAACAACTTATCATTGCAAAATTGTAGGACTATTAGAAATAAAAAACTTTTATTTGACATATATTTTTATAAAAGCAACCGTTTCTGATATATTTGCAAATATATTAATACAATTTTGTGAGCTTTAGTTGTAAACATATACTACTTAAGTCTTAACGCAATAATTCTCCAATGCCATAGAGTAATTAAATTTAAGTATCTAAAAAATTATGTTATTTTTCCTTAAATCTCTTAGGAGAAATGTTTGCATAGCAATGATCTATCTCCATTTTAGACTCAATAGTCAATATTTACATTTTTTATTGGCCAAAATGTATAAATGAATAATTAAATATCAATGCGATGACTTGAAGATCTGCAACACCATATAAAATGTTAAAATTGTAACCAGAAATCGAAATTTTAATACGAAGTGTTGACCCTTGTGGAAGACATTAAACTGTTTGAAATGCTCTTAGGTGGACAAAGATGCGCCTCTTTTCTCATTGATTCTATATCATTGTATATTATTTTATGCGTGTTCTTATGTGGAGTGGTGATGATACAATGTACATTATTCCGTTCAGAAATCTTACGAGTTTATAGAAAGAGAGAGAAAGTCTGTGCGGTCTGCCGTACCATTTATTTCACTTAGTCTTACTACTCCTCTGGGCTCTTTATTTCTTGTGAATTGTTTTAACAAAGTCATCATCTTTCTTTGAAACATAATGACCAACTTTGTGATGCAGCTTGTACCTTGCGGCTCCGGTCTGGAAGACATCAAGCTCGCCATCCAGCAACTGACGATGCGCTCACACACTTCCACCACGGCGGGCGGGTATTCCACCTCCACGTACTCTAGTCTGAGCGGCAGCGAGTCGGGCGAGCCGGCCGTGCGCAGGCTCATGAGGCATTCTTCTCTCGAGACCATAAACACCAACGTCACCAACGCTGACGAGTTTGTCTGGGTGGACTCTCATAACAGGTGATACCGGACATTTTTATAAATGATAGTATGTCTTGTTTGGAGATTTCAATATTCCGTTGTTTTGTTTTTTTATGTGATTCCAATTATTAAACTCTAACTACGATTTTCATATTCACGTTAACTCAACCGTGTCCAACCCAAACATGTGCTGAAAAAAAAATCAACATTTACTATTTCATTCCTTTTCCAAAAATTTTAAAAAACTAAACCATATTTGTTAATTTAAGACATTGAAAAAAACAACTTCAAACAAAGTGCCAAACTCAGGTTGGCACACTGTATTTATTTGTATATAAGACCCCCTTTTTTAAAGATATTTATTCTGGAAAATTTAGGAAGCTCTTATGTCCATACATCTCAAAAATGCATAGGAAATTGAAAGATCAAATACTCGATAAACACTCAAAATACTTTGAAATATATTAAAAGACAGTTGTTTTACTTTAAACATTTAAAAAAATACCATTATAGACCATTTACAACTATATATGTTTCCCGGAATTCAAATCTACCGTCTAATCTGTACGTCACTGCTGTTAAAAGAGCCAAAAGCCAGTCTGATTGGCTCCTTCTTCTCCCGTTAAAAGTACCACTAGTCGATCTGATTGGATTTCCAGATATGCACTAGTTCTAGTATTACCCGATAGATAAAGTTGGAGTGTATCATTTAACTAGAATGTAGAGATTCCCCTCTCTTATAGAACAGTTTATTATATGCAAATGAAAATGATAGAACAATTTGAAACATTGCTTCATAAATAAATAATAGTTTGGCGATTTTTCCTGTCCAACCTTACAAAAATTATTAAATGGCTGTGTTACTCTTCTCACATGATTCCATTATAGGCGCACTAAAAGGGTTAGTGCTTAAACAAAGAAATTTGGTATTTTCTCAGTCCTCTCACTTAGCATTATAAAATCTAACGGGAATATTTCATTGAAAAAGGTAAGCTTGGTCCATTATTTGAGGGGAAAGTAATTAGGGATGGTCTTATATGTGATGGAATCTTATTTACAAGTAAACATGGTGTATATTTTGTCTTGGCAGATTGGTAGAACTGCAGCACTTACCATGGTCAAACCACGATGTCTTGAAGGTGATTCAGAATGGGCGCATTAAGGAACACATGGAGCGTGTATCCATGGAAACCATTCCTCGCTTGTCCTACCTGCTCCAGAGGGCTTTGGTCAGGATAGGAAGGGAGTCCCAACGGCTGTCGCGGCCTCTCGGGATGTGCTCCAAACAGGAAGTGTGTTCGGCCTTGAAGATCACACTGTGCCCTGCATTAGCCGACTCTTGTACCAAGGTAAAACTAGAGAAGGGGCATTCAAATCCTTGGATCTTATATAGCGGTTAGGGATGTGTGAAGCGTTTCGAATAATCGATTGTTTCAACTTAGATTCGAAAGTGAAATTACTGATTCGACAACTACTAAGCTTTGCCGGAAAAACAAAATTCAAGTTAAAAAACACATTAATGGTTTTTTCTGCTGTTATTTTCATCACAAATTGGTGTGTTCTCATAAAAAAAATTAAATAAAAATAATTTCCTGATATCAACTTAATAAATAATTTTAAGATGAAATATATTAATCACCTATGTTTGAAATATAGCATTTTGTAAATCATATTTAATACCTAAATTTACATTACATAGTGATTAAATATTTAACTTTTATTGACATTAAACATATTTTTAATATCTCATATTATTTATTTAATTCAACTTCACTTTGAATTGAAAAAGTGGACTTTGCACACCCATATATAAATATATATCTCAATCAGTGGTTCCCAAAGTGGGCCCTCTGAGGGGGGAGGAAGAAAGTTATTGCCAATATGGGTGCTGAAGGGGTTGATCTTAGACTCCTGCTAAGTGGCTTCCCAACCTGGAATATTTTCCATGACATTACATTTTTTTCCAAATAGTGAAGTAGCTACTAAATGGTAGAAAGAAACTTGGTACGATCAGGCTTTCGAAAAATTGTTTTACTTTATAGGATAACGTAAATGAACTTTTACTTAGAACATCAAAATGGCCATCGAAACATATTTAAAGTTCACTATAGCATATTTAAATGTTTAATATTCATTAGAAATAAAACTAATCCTTAGGCAATATTGAATGTTGCTTGTATATTTATATATATCGTTTTTATTTTATATATAATTTGAAGGGGTGTGCGAAGGCCACTTTTTAAATGCAAAGCAAAGTCGAAGCAAATCTTGAAACTTGCGAAGAAAAATCGAAGTCCAAGCAACCTAGGATTTTTGTTGTTGTCACTTAACGCTACTTTTAATTTTTACTTTAATTCTTTTTCTAGATCTTGTCAGTAACAAGAGCCAGGAAAATTTCCTTATTTGTTAACTAAGGACCATATTAATAATTAATGCACCATTTGCATCTCTGTTCGTGAGCAGTAATACAGTGTTGTCTTGTCACCATTGTGTTGTGTCGTACTTTATTGGTAGCTGGCTATACCTTTAATTTGTCGGCATATAAACATTTCGAACAGTGCTAGATGTATATTTAACAAATATTATATCAACTAAACCTTGAGGGCACCACCAAAACACTATTCAGTCCACTTCAATACCGAATATACCAGCTTCAATAGCCACATGATATAAGGCGCTACTCTCGCAGACGACGGGGAGATCTCTGTCGGGAAAACTGAGGGAGATTTCTCCACTAGGCTTCCTATAAATATATCCTTCCTTGTCTCTAAAACCAAGAGTGTAATAAGTACATAAGTGAATAAACTAAACAGGTAGTAAGACACAGTCCTAAAAAAAGGAAAAAAAAGAACATAAACAACTTGACCTTTTACTTGATAACTAGGGTGGTCCAACACTTTAGCGCAGTTGGTAGTATGTCTCTATAGCATATATATGTGTGTATATATAAGTGAATAACCTAAACAGGTAGTAAGACGCAGTCCTAATAAAAGGAAAAAAAAAAGAACATAAACAACTTAACCTTTTACTTAATAACTAGGGTGGTCCAACACTTTAGCGCAGTTGGTAGCATGTCTCTATAGCATATATATGTGTGAACTTTTTAAATTGTACAGAAATTCAACTTTTTAAAAAAAAGATACCCAGCCATCTTATTTACCACAGGTTCAGGGTCAATTGGTGGGGACTCAAAAGGTTGATGATTCAATTGTTATTTCAGGCATGCCTCCGTGCTGCAGCTATGTTTGCCGTCTCTGGAGACATGCATTTGAAACAGAGCAAGTCTTGCCGCGCGGGTCTGCAGCTCTCGGTGGGGAAGTTCCAGAGGTGGATGGCCGACGTGCGGCTTGGGAAGTTTATCCACGAGTGAGTTGATTTGAATAGTGATTTTCGTTAACATTCAAGTTGGCTCTATTTTTTTCCAAACTCCCTCCTGATGAGTTCCAATAAATTGAAACCAAGATTGAGGGATTGGTTGGTAATTGACTTTCTTCAGGGGGCAGCCTTTACCTCTCTGTCCAATGGCAGCAATTTAAATTGTGAACTATGTTTCACTTTTTTCCTGCATGTTCTTCCATTATTTATTATTATAATCATCATCATCATCATTTTACGACAGGTTCATTTCTTTTGTGCTTAAACTTTGACCGATAATGCACCCTTTGTACCCTGTCCTCCGCTGCCTGCTTCAGCTCCCAAATAGAATAAAACCTAAGTTAAAAAGTGAAAATAGGCTTTCCTTGAAGAGTATCAAGTGTTGACATGGCTTTATAACGAATGCCACACTATTCCAGATATGCTGCCGTGTATTTAGCGGCCGGTATAGAGAATTTGTTGGAAGAGATAATCTTACAGTGTCTATCCAACGAGGCAGACACTGTTTTGACGGCCACCATGTTTGAACACGCCATCGCCAACAGCGGAGACCTGTGGGGTCTACTTCAACCGTACGCGCATCTGAACGCTGGCAGGATAGCGTCAGGTGAGTTGAATAACAATACATTTTAAAAATAAGTTTAAAAATAAAAGTCCCTGACCTGGGGCATTGAATGTGGTTTTAGTGCATTATATTAAGGAATATGAGGATTTGACACATCACTGGATTACTATACCATCTCACCCTTGATTCCTCTACTATCTCATGTTCTCCAACATCCTCATTACATGTGCATACCATCTCACCCTTGATTCCTCTACTATCTCATGTACTCCAACATCCTCATTACATGCCCATACCATCTTAGTCTTGTTTCCTCTACTATCTCATGTACTCCAACATCCTCATTACATGTCCATACCATCTCACCCTTGATTCCTCTACTATCTCATGTACTCCAACATCCTCAATACTTGCCCATATCTTCATTCCTAATCCTCTTTCTCTTACCTATTCATCTCAATCTGGCATTAATATCGGATGTGTAGCTTTGTTTAGAAAGTGTGATATTATTAACAGAATCATTGCTAATCAGGGGCTCTTGCCATGCCGCGCTGGGCGAGCGTGTCTAGTGTCAACACCGAGATGACTCACACCTCGTCGGTCACGAGCGGCAAGTCCATGGAGCAGTCCCTACTGACGACGTGTGTCGGATCCGTTCAAGAACTCACCGAGCTACTGGCTAGGATCAACACCCGACCGGTCAGTTGGACGCCGTCTGCTATACAAGCGCTCTTCTACTTCATGAGATGTTCTCAGGTATGTTAGCGTTTGCCCCTAGAGGGGTTGACCTGGGATATAGGGAGTCAATGTACAGTTCCAGGTGATATTGATGAAGGTATTTACAGTATTTTTTAATCTCATATGGGTCCATCCTGCTATCCATTAAGTAAATATTCTACTACAATGAATGTTATGCAAGGGTTCGAAACTTTGACGTGGCATCGAAACATATATCAGCTTTGATTTTGCTTCGAAAAAAATTTTGGCTTTGACAATTACAAATCTTCACTAATAAAAATATAGACAGCTAAAATAATCGGTTAATTTTCAATTATTGCAATTTCAAGCTGTTATATACATTACAAATTAATATTAATAGGGAAAAAATCTGAAGTAATTGAATTGTAATTTTATCTATCAGATTAGAATGAAATTTGGCTAACAATTCTTCATTAAAACATTTTCCAATTAATTTTATTACATTAAACTATATAAATAACAAAAATATAAATATTTGATCTTAAATTCACCATTGAGTATATGTCATATATTCGATTTGAGTTTGCTTCAAATCAAAAGGGGGGAGGGGGGGTCTTTTCACACCCCTAGTGGGTGATTTTAGGTAGATTGTGATAAGTTCTGATATATTCGTAAATTTGAAAAAATTACATTTCAACACATTAATCAAACCCATTCCATTTGTCATTTTTCATATTTATGAATATGATGTTTGATGCAGCTATATCGTAACGCAAATATTATTTCCTTCCTTTAAGCTTCACTAGTTATGTACAATTATCTGTACAGCCAGTGGCTTACTTCCTTAAGTTATGTTAGTTTGTAAGTCGTGTGTTGCTATAATTTGCATTGTATAAAATGCATGCTAAATACTTAATCTAAAAACATAAACAAAGGCGGGTATATTGATCTGAAGCATCAGTAGTCATATCGTCTGATGCATCAATAGTCATATCGTCTGATGCATCAATAGTCATATCGTCAGATGCATCAATAGTCATATTGTCAGATGCATCAATAGTCATATTGTCTGATGCATCAATAGTCATATCGTCTGATGCATCAATAGTCATATCGTCTGATGCATCATTAGTCATATCGTCAGATGCATCAATAGTCATATCGTCTGATGCATCAATAGTCATATCGTCTGATGCATCAATAGTCATATCGTCTGATGCATCAATAGTCATATCGTCAGATGCATCAATAGTCATATCGTCTGATGCATCAATAGTCATATCGTCTGATGCATCAATAGTCATATCATCAGATGCATCAATAGTCATATCGTCTGATGCATCAATAGTCATATCGTCAGATGCATCAATAGTCATATCGTCAGATGCATCAATAGTCATATCGTCTGATGCATCAATAGTCATATCGTCTGATGCATCAATAGTCATATCGTCTGATGCATCTCTCTCACATAAGATTGGAGGTCTAGTGACGGGAAGATTTAGGTTTAAATCCCGGTCAGGAAAATTAAAGGTTTTTCTTTTTCTCCCTTTATTGATTTATCACTCTCTTTCCATACAAATGTGGGTGTTTGCCTCTAAATTCTACCTTACTCAGCTCTACTCCAGTAACGTAAATATGTAGCCAACCCGAATGGGTAGTGAAGCGCAGAGCAAAAAAAAAAAATACTGTCCTGATAAAACCTAAAGCCAGAACACAGGATTGAAATATATATGCATTGGTTGAAGCAGGATTAAATTAAGCTTACTATGTGGAGTGTTTAATAACTACATTACCTGCTTCTGAGGTCAAATGGGCTATAGCAGGGGCGGGGAATCTTTTTGGCTTTGGAAGGCCGCATGTCGCATCACGGATTCCTCATAAGGGCTCACTGCACACTTTATATGCAGTAAAATTTCGAAAATATGATACTGCACCAATCATAGCTAAATAGATTGATAATAATGGTTAATTATTTTAACACTATGTTTTAATAATAACTAATTTTTATTTTAACTAACTAAAATACACAACTTTGGGTGTATGCGTAAGTGATAATTTTTTTTTATGCGCGAAAAGGCTGCTCCAAACACCTCATGAGGCCGCAACTTCCCATCCCTGATCTTGCAATATATTGGACTGCTGAAGACAAGAGATCAGGGTTTGAATCTCAGTCAGGTAAAGTTAATGTGTTTTTTCCTACATGTATTTTCACTCCTCTACACAAATTCTGGTACACTTCCTCTAAATTCAACCTTCCTTATCCTAAACACATAAGCATAACAAGGCGGAGTGGTAAAAAAAAAAAAACTATGTTTGATTGGCGTTTTGATATGTTGTTAAGCAGCTGGAGCACGCCGAGTTTACAGCGCCAATCCAGGAGCTGGTGTACGAACGAGCATATGTCGTGCTGCCCCCCTTGGTGGAGTGGCTGCGGGTGACGGTGGCCCACGCGGAGCACCGTCACTCCTCCTTGTTGGACCAGGATGATGTGATGCAGGCGGCCAGACTGCTTTTGCCAGGGGTGGACTGCCCCATCAGGCAGATTGTAGGAGGGTGAGTTTTACCTTTAATCAAATAATTTTATTAGGAAATTATATGGGTCTGGGAAAAGTCCTCTTTTTCAATTTAAAGTGAAGCCAAATCAAATTTGTAATGTTCCCAAAGTCAAATCAAAGCTCGAATATTAAAAAAAAATTCTTTATGTTGCAAAAAAAACAAACTATATTTTGTTTATTTATATAACATAAAGCACAAACGATAGTTAAATATCTAACAATGAGGAGGCCCTATGACTAAATGATTGAGTTCCGATAAAATGAAACCTAGGTCGAGGGATTGGCTGGTAACGATAGATTTTCTTCAAGCGGCAGCCATTACCTCTTTGTCCAATGACAGCAATGTAAAGAGTGAACTGTGTTCTTGTTTTCTTTGTTCCCTTTCATATGTTTCTATCGACCTCTCCTAAGGACAGTAGAGTCTCGGAAACTCGACCTAATGGGGACTGAGGTGGAGTCGAGTTATTGAAATGTCGAGTTTTATGAATGAACTTTGCAAAAGATGCATGTTTATTAAACGAGGATGAATCACAGTACAGTATCAAATATTATAGGTACAGTTGTACTGTACTCTAGTATTGTACGATACACTAACAGTAATATACAGAAATGCAGTACATTACTGTACATATAATATTGTATTGATTCGAATAACACGTTACTGAATTGGAAAATTAACAAACAATACTTGTAATAACACCACTGCATGACTGTTCCACTCGAGTTATACAAACGGAGAGGTTATACAGTTGAATGACCTTGGACTGTGATGACTGGCTCCAAAAACTGTGTGCACGTTTGCATGTTTTGTTATTGAATGTCGAGTTACCTAGACTCTAATGTAATTATAAAAGCCACATTTTCTTGTTACTAAAGCGAGTGTTAATTTGTAGTCCGGATGAACCCGTAGTCCCGAAGAGGTCGGGAGACGAGGTGGAATGTGTCCGCAGACTAAAGACGGAGTTAGCGTTCAAGATGCTGAGAAGTGGCCGGACTGATTTAATACAACACGCTTTGCAGCTACTCCCACCAAATAAGGTACTGATTATTGAAATAACTTCAACAGACATTGGTTTGAGAAAATTTCATGTGATTATGTCAAGTCAATCAACAGGTATGCTACGCACCTGGAAAACTGGAAGAGTCGGGGAAAATACAGGGAATTTTTTTGTGCCTGGAAAAAACAGGGAATACACAGAGAACTTCAAAAAATCTAAAAATAAAATACTTTTTGTTAATTTGAGACATCTAACTGAAAATAATTTTTATAATAATTAATTAAATATTTGGTCTTTAGATAAAAGACAAAGTGAAATGAGCGCATGTCTAATCCACCGCTAAACAAGGCTTGTGAATCAACAAAAGATATATTTCCCCATCGGGCTTAAATCATCCCGATTTAAACATTTACATCACCTCACACAAGTCAGTTTTTTGAAAAATTAAATTTTATCACTCTTTTATTCAAGTGGTCTGGAAAACATGGAAAAAATAAGATAATTTTGTAGTAATTATTTATGTGTATTTATATTAAGACAGTGTAGAAACACTGCACAATAATATAAAGTAATTGATAGTGAAGGAAGCCAACCTGAAAGGATAGTTAAGTTAGGCCTAGATATAAAAAAACACTTTTCTCTTCATTTATTCTCTTCTCAAACTATTGCATTATATTACACATACACATTTAAAACACACACAAAGATGGGCTACATAACTATAGACACAAAAACAAAGATAGGCTATAGAACTGTTGTTCTATAGCCTATCTTTGTTTTCAATTTGTCTCTTCTAATAATAAAGGAACATCTCCGAAAATTCAACAATATGTGAAGTGTAAGATAGTGCAATAGTTTGAGAAGAGGAGAAATGAAGAAAGAAGTGTGTTTTTCTATCCAGGCCTAACCTAACTATCCTAACTATCCTTTCAGATTGGCTTCCTTCACTATTAATTACTTTAGATTATTGTACAGTGTTTCTACACTGTCTTAATATACATTTCCAAGCCATTAGGCACTAATTCATTTTAATATCGTTATGTTTATTTATGTAATTTATGTATTATATTTAATATTATTAATTACATTTTTATAATTCTCAAACTTAATATGTGCGGATAAAAATATAAAATTTAGAAAAGTTGTTTGTTATTAGTAATAAGTAAAAAGCATAAAACATTTATGAGATGAATAAACTGGCTTATTTTGACACAATAGATCCAATTTTAACAACTGCCCTTTTCTACCAAGGGAAACCATTGGTTTATCTTGAGAATTATACAAATAATTATTAAAATTGTGTTGCCAGGATCATGTCAGAATGTTTATCTCTGCATTAATTTAAACAAATATAGAATGAAAGGTTGTAGTGTATTATAATCTTAATAGGTATTAAATAAATGTTTAAATTAATCTCATTTGTAAAGGTTTGCTGCAACTCGGAGTTTAAGAACCTGTGAACTAAACCAAAAATAATATAGCTAGGAATTTAGTTTATGTATTATTTTGTAGCACTGTAGCGTGATTATGATGGCAATCAATCTGTTTTTTATAGGTCTAAAATTTACAATAACGAGGGAATTTTTTCGCAAGAAAAACATTTCGATTGAAGTTTGGAATGTAGGTACTATCCAGGAAAATAATAAATGTTAATGTGTGTGCATTGTTCATGGGTATGTGAATGTTTAAATTGCGTTGATATAGTTCCTTTTAAGATATCATAGGCTAAGCCAAATTTGAAAATAATTATTTTTAGGTATGAAATAATGATAAATATAGGTAAGTACAAATAAAATATAATAATGGATAAAAACTAAGGATGCTACCTTAGAATTCTTGACTTCTTACGTGTGTATGAGGATTTGAGGAAATATTTGATTCAAGTTTTAAAATTAAAATTTAAGATTTTTTTCTTCTTCTTCTTCTTTAGTGGAATTTATTTCAAAGCTTTGATTAGTGGTTTAACACAACATTTCAATAACCTTTAAGAAAATACGAACTGTTTTTGCGGCCAACATTGATAACGTTTTTACTATAGTATTAGTGTTATTTTATATGTATTGATGATATCTATTAAACGTGACAGTGGTAGTTTGGTGGTCACATGACTTGATGTTTGAAAAAGTGAAAGTAGACAAAGTAACATTTCTATCCATCAAATAAGGCTTTTTCCATGAAAATTGACCTGTACATATCCTCCCTCCAGAAGCTGAATAGCGTGAACGAGTACGGCCTCACCCCCCTGATGGTGGCAGTCCTGCTCCAGGAGGAGGGCTCAGCCCGATGCCTCCTAGACGCGGGGGCGGACCCCGACGTGGAGACTCCGCCCTCTGGTGCCCAGGGCTGCCCCTACGTGCATGCCGAGGCCCAGCACTGGACATCCCTGACGTATGCCATCTTGCAAGGCTCGTGCAGTATGGTTAGACTTCTGCTGGAGAGGGGGGCCCACGTCGAGGGAGGTGCGAGGCTCAGCGAGGACAAGTGCACGCTCACACCGCTGCAGGTGAAGACAAGGTCACGTGAATGGGGAGCATTGTTTGTTTCTGGGATTTGTATCAAGCCAGGTTATATTTATATCTAAACGTTCATGAAGCGTAGCCTTGAAACAATTAAAATATTTATTTAATCCACTATTTTAATAACCCGAAGTTTTCTTTTCTTTTTGAATCGTCAATCTCGTCTTTAAATCCAGATCTTGGAGAAAAATAACTAACATTATGAGAAAATAGGAATATAACAAAATAATAGAAAATAGAAATGGTTGATTAATTTTAAATTAATGGTTTGGGGACTGCTTGTTTAGTTTTTCCTATACTTATGGTTGAGACTGAACCACCAATAAACAATATTAGAGTTTTAAACAAAATTTAAAATTTAAAAAAAAAGAAAAAATATGTATATATATATAATACATCAAATTCAATATTTTTTCAAATATCCTTAAAGAGAGGGATTAAAGGATCCTATCCCCAAAAAAAAAAATCAGCTTCCACTTCGCTCTGAAAAGAATGTTCTTGTTTGAACAATTATGAAACTTTGGCAATTAAGACATCTACAGCTAAAATACTCAATTTTTGTTCAATTGTTACCATTCTTTAGCTGATATTTGAGATAAATATTTCAAACAATGATTGTTATTTATAAGATTATAAAGTGATTGTAATACATAAAGTTATATAAATAAGGACAATATATAATGAAAGAAAGAAACCGTATGGAATTAAGTATAAATAATACCAGTGCTAGAGAATTGGCCCACAAAGTCAAAGGTCCCAGTTTCGATTCCCGCGTACAAGGTGTGATTTTTCAATATAGTCAATTGTAATGTATGTTTCCAAGCATAAAACCATTAATAAAAAATGTTGACTTTGTGAAATATTTTATTTGATTCAATTCTGTTTCGCTTCGAATCAAAAAATGTGGACTTGGCACGCCCTTAATAAATGATTCTCACCAGTATTTGTAATATCTCGCCAGGTGGCAGTAGCATGCGGCAATGCTGAAATGGTCTCCTTGCTCTTGGCCCACGGGGCCCACCCTTTTCCTCTCTACATTGCTCAAGGACTCCTTGTGCTACTCGGGGGCCGCCCAAAGAGGCTGCTACAGGTTAGTGTATCTCACTACGAATACGGCTTGTGTAAACGTGATCTCTTTTTCCAAGAACTTAAGGACTATAAGGATGCAGAACTCACAAACTCTCTAGATGAGGCTTGAAAAAAAAGATCCAATTCTAAATATTTATGTTCCTTTTAAATGCCTTAAGTTTGATTTAGTTGGATTTCAGAGCCAAGGATAGAGTTATCAGAAACCATGATGTTAAGAACAATTCTCGATTCTTTCATTACCGTTAAGAAGCAAAGAGTCAAATTGACGTTCTTATTATTCTTACAGTGCGATCTCTGTAGCCGCATCCCACGGACAACGTTCCATCCTGCACAAACTGTTGTCACACCCACTTAATACCAACAACAACAAGGAAGTGCTGTCATTGGAAGAGATCTTGGCCGAAGGAGCCAATCAACTCACAGCCGACAGGAGGCAAGGAGGAAATAGGCTGCAGGTGAGAAGCTACCTTTGGGTAATATTCAGACCAAACGCATGAAAAAAAATATTTATATACAAGTTTTTAGGGATGAAAAATAGCTATTTTTAAGTTGAAGATGGTTTTGAGTTAAGAGTAAATCAATGTAATGAGAATCAAGGTCAAAAATTAATACCTAATTCTTGTTTAGTGCACTGTGTCTTACTACCCATTCAGGCCATCTGTATTTTTACACTAATGAAGTAAGGTTAAGAAAACTATAATCTAGAGGAAATGTGCCCGCATTTGTGTGGAGGTAGATTGGGAAACCATTTAGGAAAACCCACCCAAGGGTTTTTTTTCCCAAAATGGTTGCAAATTTTTCCTCAGCACAAATGTGGCAACATTTCCTTTAAAAAAAACAGAAAAGAGAGAAAATGGAAATTTGTAAAGAATGATAGGACACATATATAGGAACATGCAAAAGGATAACATAAAGGGAAAACACGGGAAATGGTCATTGGATGCAAATATGTAATATATCTCAATAAGGAAAATCTCTTTTCGCTTTATGAGCTAATTGTATAATATTTGGAAAGTTGGATATGAACATTGAAGATTGGGCGGTAACAATAGATTCTCTTCAAAAGGAAACCATTACTTATTTCCCTAATGGCAGCATTGTAAAGTGTGAACTGTGTTCTTTTCATTGTTAAAGCCATATTGTGTTCGTCCCTTTTATATGTTTCTATCCACCTTTCCTGTACCTTCTTACAAATATAATACAATTATCTCATACAGCGGAAAGAGGTTTTCCTTATAGAGATATATTTTGGTAATATTCAATACATTTCTCTCTTTTAGTTTGAGGTCCCATTGTTTTCATTACTAAAGAGTTAACACTTGTTTACAATCTCAGGTGACCTGTCCTCCAAGTTCCGAAACTAGTGGCCTCTCGGGGAACTCAGCATCTAGTGACAATTCACAGCTCCTTAAGTTGAGCAAAACTCAAATTAAATCACTTCAAGAAGCCATGTACCATAGCTCTGAGAACAACCATTTGGGTAAGTTATCTCGGTCGAAAATATCATTTCATTTAAAATGCTTAGAAAATGGCCATAAAAGCGACAGCTGGAAAATGTAACGGAATCTGTTTCGGCTGAAAAATTAGGCCAATAAATCAAGATGTAATATCGTATTTGGCCACTCTTTTTTCGAAGTTTATAAAGTAATTAATTACACTCAATATATTTCAGACATTACTCTAGATTTACGCAATCTTAGCATCCCTTGGACACTACACTGTTGGATGCACACTTTGGCGACTGCACACGATCAACGGCTGGATCATATAATCGACCAGTTGCTCCAAGACTTTCTTCAAGTATGGCCGGATGATTATTCGACACAATTTGTTGACGAATGTCTACCTCTTTTATTCAACATCTTCCGATTCAGTAAGGTAAATATAAAGGATAGTTTTTTTTATCCTCGTTGCTTTGTTGTTGAGGCTAGTCACAGTTTAAGTGGACCCTGGTTCCATCCTCACTGGGGCTTGAATAATAGTTGGTTTTTAATCCTTTTTTTTTTCGTACTGCCCATTTTGGGACTGTAGACAACTCACACTCACAAATCCAAGGACACCCAAGAAGTGTGATTTTTTTTTTTTTTTTTTTTTTCAAGGAATGCACCTTAATTCACCTGGAGAAAGATTTTAAAATCACCAAAGGGAAAAATATTCAGTACACCCGGCCAGTATTGAAACCCTGACCTCTCCAGTCATAGTCAATCTAAATTTATAAGTACTCTTCCAGATTGGTTCTTTTATCCAGATATTTAATTTGAGGTAGAATATTATATCTAGTATCATATATGCTGTTTCAGGTTAATTTAGTTTATGATTTAACTAGGGATGGGTTTAATTCCATATTTCTTGAATTTGAATTTTAAATTTTCTTTTGAATCTCAAATCCTCGAATTTTTAAAAATGGGAAAATATTTAAAGTTAGATTTAAAAGAGTTTTTATAAAAATATGATACCACTGGAAATTTTATTTTGTCGTGTCCATTATATAATAAACAACAAAGATAACTTTTTTTTTAGTAAATTAAATAGTAAAATTTTATTTGGTTTGTTTTTGTGATTTTATTGCACAAAATACATAAGTCCATATAATTATTTCTACCAATTATTTGAAATTGTTATTTGAAGTCAAGGCTTACATAATTGTACACGAGATTCTTTTTGAAATTTTTACGAATCTTGAATACTAAAGGATTTGAGGAATTCTGAGGATCATTGATTCGAGCATCCCATCTCTAAATTTAACGCTAAAATATAAACATTAATTATGTATGTCAAATATTCCATATTTTTTTCATTCAAATGAGGGAAGTGAACTCTTAACCTAAAATAATTGCTTTATAATCTGAATAACAATCTAATTGTTTTGTTTTTTTTATTTCAGAATGAAGGCACAACTCTTCTCTTAGCTGATATTTTTACTACTTGCTATGGTTGGGAGCCAATCAAAGATATCCGCGACACTTCCTTCTCGGGAGGTACCAGGATTGACCCCAAGTTCGTCAACAACCCTGAACTGAGCGATGTGCAGTTTCGGGTCGAAGGCCGGGTGTTCTATGGTCACAAAATAGTCCTAGTGACGTGGTCTCCTAGGTTCAGAGCTATGCTGAGCTCGAAACTCTGTGACGGAAACCCGCCTATAGTTCACATAAATGACATTAGATATCACATTTTTCAGGTGTGTCCGCGTATACGGTTTCGAAACCGTTCATTTCCCTATCCTACTAGCGCCATTCAGAAATGTATACAGTTTTAATAATAATCTTGTTTGAAATATACTATTAATGTGCGAGTAGGTTTTTTTTTTTTTTTTTTTTTTTTTTTTTTTTACTTTGAGCCGAGTTTGAATTGATTTTGAAATTAAAACATCAGGTTTTACTTGAAGTGGAGCAATATAGAGTAATAATTGTGCTACAAATACAATAGGTTTAATTTTTATAATATATATTTGCATAAACCATAAATGAGTAGGGACATGCAGAATTCGCATTTGCGATAACATGAATTTTAACACGTATTCTACTGTTTTCACGTGAATAACACAAATTTAAGCTTTTTTTTTTCTTCTTCGAAACAAACACAATTTCTTTGTAATTTGGCAGAAACCACATCATGAAATATAATTTTCAATGTGGTAACACTGGTGATAATGCTATGCCAGGGCTGCTGTCTGTGCGGATAGTATCAGGTTTTTTTATAAGTATAAAACAGATCACAGAAAAAATTAGTGTTTTCAGGACATTTAGGCTTTTTTTTCTCTGAGGCTAGCATTAAAAATCACGATTTCTACTCTTACACATTACAATACTTAAGTTTCGATAGATCAAATTTTTGTTTTCAGCCTCTAAAAGATTTCACACTAGGTCCAAACAAGGACATTAATATATAACAGGGTGTCTACCATCCGGTAAAATCAGGGAAAACTGGAATTATCCAGGAATTTAAGTGGCCGGGGAAAAATAGGAATAAGTTGAGAATTTGGTAAATTACAAAAAGTATCCAAGAAAATGTTGTTTTACTCAAAATATTAAATATAATAATCATTAAATCAGTAAATTACAATGTGATTCAAACTGTATTTTTGTTTGTAGCCATGTAATATATTTTATAATTTTTATAATTCCTAGTAGACCATGTTATTACAAATAAAAAATCTGTTTACTTGAATTTTAAAACCAATTATTATTCATAAAAAAGCTATAAGGGGAAATCAGGGAAAAAGTCGAGAATTTCATTGTTCAAGTTGAGTAGACTACAGGCAGTCATGTTTGGCAAAATTATATCTTCTTAATTTTTATTAACTTCTCTTTATTTGTTAGTAATTTAGTCTTCTATGACGACTTGTTTTGGTCTAAACCTGTAATGATATTAATATATCGAGTTTGATATTACTAAGCGTGAAATGTTTTGTGCGTATTTATATTTGATTTTTCTCCAAATATGTCAATAAATAGTTAAATACACAATATGAACGAAAAATGTAGACAGTTATATCCTGGTTTTTTTTATTGAATACTAATTCGACTCGTATTTACATAAATAATAACATTGCTTTCAGCTTTTAATATCCTCGCTTTTTGAGAAAAATAACACCACTTTTCCCCTGAAAATAACCTCACCTTTTGCATGTCACTATAAAGAGTGATTTTTTTTAAAACAGCTAAAACACAAATATAGGTTTTTAAATAAATTTAATGTTTGTCATTGAGGAGGCCCAATGGCTAAATGATTTTAAAATAATAAAAATTGATGAAAATAAAAATAGACTGATAAGTGTAAATTTAATCAAGTGAGATTTGTTTTAAAACTCTAATACTGTTTATTGGTGGTTCATAACCATTTATAGGGTGATCTTAGCTATACCTCAATTTTATCTTTTGTGGTGCTGACTGACAGCTCACAGCTGACTTCTGATAGCTTTGAAAAGTTACTATGTATCCTTCCGCCGAACCATATGATCTGCAAAAACATGTGTTTATCAGCTGTCACTTCTGACAGCCAAAATTGAGGTCTATACAAGAAACATATCTGACTGTTTTATTTAATTTGTATTTATATATATTAATTTTTTATTTATTGTTGACCTTGATATGTTGATGTTAGGGCTAGTATTAATTATTTATTTTTTCCATTATATTATTTTTTTTAAATTTAGTATTTAATCCCATATTGGTTTTTATTATTATAAATAAATAATTTTTAAAATTTTATTTATTTTACTAATAATTATTTGTTGATAGTTTTATTAATAACATTATAAATGTGATAATATATTACTGTTTATAAAATTTTAAAATATTATATTTTATTTGAAAAAAATTTAAATTTTGCATTTAATCCCATATTAGTTTTTATAATTATAAATACATAATTTTTAATAGTTTTTTTACAGATAGTATTATTAATAACATTATAAATGTGAAAAATCTAAATGTACTAGTATTCCTATAGAAAAATATATAGACTTATGGTGATCGTTAGTACTAAACCAAATATTAATGCAAGATTCTTTGATGATTGAATAGTTTGGCTGAAGAATTATAAGTAGGCCTAACCGATATTTTGGAAGCCAGTCATATCAATTGAAAAGTGGGCCTTTACAATGCTTTAATTATTTAAATATTGTATAGTTATGTGGAAAAACAACTTTTACTCACAGATTTAATTCCTTTTTTGAGCACTTCATAAAGGTCTAAGCATATTTGTATTAAGTCCCTTAACCTAGTGGTAGTCTACTGTTTAAAAACTAAAACCTTTGTGGCTATGTAGGACCTTCTTGCAACTAAATGTCAACGCCGATTAGTAGTGTAATAATTAAAAATTAAACATTTTGTGCTATTGTATGAGTACTATATAACAATTCAAACTTTTGTTTATAAAATGAAAAATAATATTCTTACCTCTAGAGAAATTCTCGAAGAAAACATATTCATTATGCTCGCCTTTACAATCTGTTATATTATTTTGTTTTAATATGTAGGCCTATTTATGATAACTTTAAATAATTTAACAAACAAACATCAATATCCAAGAAAATATGTTTAGGCCTATAAAATAAATGACAATGACAAATCAAAAGCTATCCTAACCAACAAAAATCTATTTTAAATTCACTACTTTTAAACAGTTATAACAAAGTCTCTAATAAAAATACAATAACTTATAACTTGAAATCTTAGCCTGGTATTTTATTTATCAACACTGGAGAAACACTCGCAAGTATTTTTTATTACACTTCACAGATGTATTTGGAATAATATAAACATCATAAAACTCGAGGTTTAGCCTAGAAGGCAACACAACACAATCTTGGGGTTAACATATTTATTTAATAGTCTTGATACACTTACATTTTCGAATAATGTATATCGATCACTCAGAAACACTCGCTTTTCTTTTTATCACACGCTTTTATTTTATATTTAATAAATAATTATTCTAAGATCACTAAAAAAACGTTTATTTTCCAAGGATAATATGTTCACACCGAAATAATATTCTCAAAAGAACACACAGACTAAGTAGCCGAATTAATATTCAAAAAAGTCACTGTATTATTCAAAGTTGTAATAAAATTATTAAAGGTAGCAAAGATACGCCTGTAAATACTCAACTACAATTTTACAAGTATTAAATATTTTTTTCGCTTCAAAATTTTTACTCGCGCACGTGGTTTTATTAACTGTATTTTATACGAGAATTCACTGTTATAATGTCTATTTAAAATTGTTAGATTTTGGTTATGAAAATAACCGTTTGGTTGGTTGTTAAGTTTTGAAGTTTTCTTTTGCTGTTTAATTCAAATTAATTATTAAAAGCAAGAGAACGTTAAAAGTGGCCTTAAATGCTGAAAACAAATATGGCCACTGGATAGAAAAGCTATCCTGCCGGTGATGACGTAGGGAACTTATTTCAGTTTTAACGGCGAATCGTATCCATACACGGTGTTTACAAAATTTAAACTTAATATTATTTCAAAAACATTTTGTATCTTTTTTACTCTTTATTATCACAAACCATTTATTTATGTTAAAGATATGCGAGGCCCGTTATAAAAATATGAATAACTGAATATAATACTATTAAATGTAAAATTTCACGCTCTATTTAAACTGTAATGGCCACAAGAATTAAAAGAAAAACTAGAAAGAATTAACTAGACTTTTTTTTCTTAAATTAGATTATCTACAAGAAAATTATACTCTAATCCTTGGGGAAGCATTGTTAAAAGTGATTGATAATATTTTTAGTGATAATAATAGTGACACTTACCAAATAATTATTATTTACAAATATGTTGACTTAAGTTACTTTCAGACAATGTTGGCATTACTGATACCATCTGCTCGCTTCTGCTAGCTGTCATGTAAAACCACAAAAGTGGAAATCAGGGTATACCAGGCCCTAGAGCAATAATTTAGCACTAGAATGTATGAATGTTGTAATGAATAGATTATAAGAAAGAATGCTAATTTTCATTTACTATTTTGTATTTTTAGGGGTGGTCGGGCACCCGAAATTTAGGGCAATAAATCGGGCATCTAAAAATCCTGGAATGTTGGGCCAGTATTTTTTATGCCTGTATTTCGATCACATTCCAAGAACTTGATAAGTTTAAGTATTTAATACCATGTTAGCACTAACCTCTAATTCAAACGTTGAAAAAAAATAGTGTTTAACTGATATTCATAGTTGAATTATTTTAATTCAACTAATATTAAACAAAGGTAGTATTATTTTTTATTAATTTGTAAATTATTATGTTTGCTTCCAACAAAACTATGATAACAGTTTCAAGGTTACAAGTCTACAACATAACAAATTCAACATTTCCACATTGAGATTCTTAAGCCCTATGCTTGCGAAAACTTAATTTAAATTAGTTTTCTTTATAGTTTTTGATTTTATTATTATTAGCCAGATTTGTTAGGAACAGAATTTTCACAAAACAAAGCGAAATCTGCTCTAGTATTAACTATAAATTATTGAGCATAAACTAACCATTTCAATTTTTTTTAAATCAAATATGACTGTTTTAACTTGTAATTTGAAATTTAATAGACCTGTGACAAAGTTGTTTGCAAAATGAAATGCCCACCCGAGTTTAATTTTGTAATGCCCGCCCGATACAAATATTTGCTGCTCGACCCCCCCAATGTATTTTCTATTAATATACTATTATAACGTCCACTGTTTTATTTGGGGGCCTGGTAGCCAACCCTAACTACAGCACTACCGTGGCACCGTAGGGACTTACATGGTTGGGATGAACCCCGAGTGGTAGGGGTTGGAATGGGTGGTTCGTGGCGAGGGAGACTCGAGTGTTAGTCCAATAATTTTTATTAATTAATCGATTCAGATGATATGTGACGAAGGAGCATGCACGATAACAGGACTTGCAAAACTTCCTAGAGACCCGCGATCGACCTTTCGGTAGCGGAACCACCAGATCACATTTTTTCCCTCCGTGTCTTAGTCAGTGGTTGCAAGATTACGACTCTCATGCATCAAGCATGGCTTCTCTTCAACTGGGGTGAAGCTCCGCCCCTACTTTTTAATCAACCAATCACTAAACAAGATGTTATTACTATTACTTAAACTTGCTGATCTGATGTGTCCAATATGCCAGGAAGGTCCATTGGTCGCACCGTGCTCACTCGTCGACAGGATGCAATCTCTATGAGATGTATACTATTCTCAGCAGGATGGCAACCCAACACTCTTGACTTCCAAGGAAATGTACAAGTGTTGGTTAACCTCTTGCCAAAATAAACCATAAAATAATTATGCTCTTACAGTATTGTATTTATATTTCCTTTATGCTCACAATTTTTTTCAAGATTCATATTTGGAATTCGAAGGTAAATTGTAGATTTGGTTGAGTAAAATAGTGTATTTGACGCAACATTAACTAAAACGTATTCACTATAACCTTCATACATTTAATAAAGTGTTAATTCAATGGTCTGAGGTCCGGTTGTTAAGTTTGTACAGTAATTATGTTAAATATGAACAACCAATAAGCAATAATAGAGCAATAAATCATATTACGATTCAGAATTTTGAAAAACATTTTTTTTTAAATCAGATATTTTCTTAAACCTCAACTTTCCTTGAGGAATTGGTATATTTTCATGATATATAAAGTTAAATATCAGTTTTTAAGTGTAGTAACCCAGTTGCAGGGCTATGAGAAGGGTAAATTAAAGGTATTACTTAACTTAAATTCACCTTTAATCTTTTACTCGCCTCGATGATCTCATGGTTTAAGGTGTCACTCTTGCACTAGACTAGACTGTCAATGATGGGGAGATCGATGTTTGAATACCGATTGGGTGTGGTTAGGTAGGTATGCCACTCTCCCTTCATGCAAATGCAGGTACAGTACCTTTAAATTCAACCTTCCTCATTTATACATTGTGGCAATAAAAAAAACCTTTACCCTTTTCATTGAGTCGGTTCAACAGCCATCACCACTACTATTACACGAGTGTGTTTAAGTTGCCTCATTCTGTTTTCAGCTGGTGATGCAATATCTCTACAACGGGGGATGCGAGACTCTTAAAGTGGAGCAGTCAGACGTGTTAGAACTGATGGCCGCATCCAACTTCTTCCAATTGGACGGCTTGTTGCGGTTCTGTGAGGCGCAATGCTCCAGCATGGTGGATCTTGACAACATTGTATCCATGTACATCCATGCCAAGGTAGCGCCAACAGTTCATTTTTCTAAACACACAAATAATTTTCTTTTCTTCAATTTGTTTTGGGATTTTTCGGGCACCCCATTTTGAATTTTTAAGTTTCGGACTTGTACAATATTATATTGAGTGGTACTTCTACCTGTTTTCCATTATTTTTAATACAAGTGTGCGTTTATTTATATTGTTTGGAAAAAATTATATTTGGTGTACCCACAAATACTGTTTATCTGAATAGGACAAAAAAAAAGTTAAATATAATAGGGGCAGAAACCCTTCCTCTTTTCTGTGGCATAGAAAAGGTAAGTTGTTTGCTCCACGTTGAACATGGCGTTTATGTTTCTCCAGAAAAATGCTCTTTAAATTACTCATAAGATAATCAATGTCCAAAAATACACCAGGGACACACCCCTTAAAACTCCAACCCTACCCCAACTGCTCATTTCACAAACAACATCCAAAAACTAGAGAGAAGATTAAATGATGATTCATCCATTCCTACTCGCACAGTGAAGAACAAAACTAGCTCTATACAAGCATCTTTACTTTAAGTCTTCTGGGCGGATTTATTAAAGCCCAACTCGGTAAGCGAGAAATTTCCACGCAGACACTCGGCTCTGACGCAAGATTTAATTCTTCAATATGTTATTTCATAATATAGTTCACTATAGTAACAAAATGTCCCGTGCCAGAGTGACTGATGCTTGCATCGGTTACCTGCAGGTGCTCGAGACAGCCCTGCGGACTGGTATGCCTCCGTTTGACTACTTTCGTTATAAATAGTAGACAGGGCTTGGCCGAAAGCCCACGTCGTGAGCTCTTTTTGTGGCGCTAGCCCAGAAATGGGTTTGACTCTTTGGGGCAGTGCAGTTTAATCGCCGACGAGTGATGGCGTTGGCAGAGCGGTGGGGTCCGGGCTCCTGGCGTTCTGGGCCTCTCCATTTGTGCGATAAGCCGTTTTAGAGCTGCAGTGCTAACCTAGACATTTATTAGTTCATGTGCTAGAACATGGACGCCTCCACTCATACGCACGAGTAGTGAGGGATTACTTTCCCACGCATAATGGGCATAGCCCCATTCCCCTACACACGGAAAAAAGTGGAGATCGTAAGGTCGCTTCTGTGATCAGAAGTAAACAGCTCTGGGTACCTCCCTGGATAGGTGGTAGGCACGAGTCCGCAGTGTTGGTCATACCAGTGTATACTGGTAGGGGAGGAAGAGTTAATTCTCACCTCCTCGGGTATCCGGCCTGAACCGGATCATCCCACCCTTCATGGTGGGGGGTCTGGGGGTTTTTAGGTACCAACCAAGAAACTGCCTTGGGCCTTGATATCCAGGGGTACTGTGCATGCCGGGCTGGCTGCAAAGTGTACTAGCACGTATCAAAGTATTACAAGTGTTGACATCCTTAGTCCTGATTCTGTATTGCTCCCGGCGCAGCATAACCTCCAATCACGTGGTATTATTTGTCAGGTGTATAACGCCGGGGAACTGCTGGAGTACTGCCAAGGTTTCCTGCTCCAAAATATGGTGGCCCTCCTAACCTACGACGACTCGGTGAAGCGACTCTTGTTCGGCAAGAAACTCCACAGCCACGATGTGTTGGCGGGACTGCTACTCACTTTACAGGCCAGAATTAAAGCGAGAAACCCGCGAACTGCCAAACCTAAGTGATTACCATTTGACAGCTTACATATTTTATGTATTATCTTGTTATATCTTATCTATTTATGTGTTTTTTTTTAGGTATCATGCTATATAACATGTATATACTTGTATTCACTTTTTGTCAACTTTGATTTTAAAATGTGTTTCACTATATTTTTTTATTATAAAAAAAATAATATTATAGTATTTGTGAGTTTCATAATTTTATATATTTGTACAAATCTATTGATATTATAGTACTTAAGCCATATTTGATGAACATTTACAAGCTAATTTTATATGTAACATAAAAAAAATACTAACAGTTGCGTTCTTTTTATTTTGTGAAAACCGTTTGTTATGGGGTCGACAACATTCTCGCTTGGCTCTACAGTAAATGATTTGATCAGAAATATGTACAGTTTGATGAGGATGTGCGAAGCTTCATATACTTCTAACTTCACTGTGAAAAACAAAATTCGGCATTTGTCAATTACAAAACTTTAATAATTATATTGACAGACCCAAAATACATATTTGTGTTCAATCATTTCATTTTCTCTTGTTATTTACATGATAAAGATTTGTGGGTGTTGAATAACATAAAATAGTAACGTAATTTATCAATTTTGAATAAATCTGTATTTTTTTTAAACAAAACCAATTTTTATAAATTATCCGAACTTTGGATTCATTTTGGGGGGAAAATTCATAATGTTTGTTTCAACTTTGCTTCGAATTGAAAAAGTGGCTTTGCACACCCTGATTTCTGTGAATCAATTTTAAAAGAAAACACTATTATGAAAATAAGACTTTATTTTACAAGCCATATTCTTTATTGTTTTGAGTCACTTTTAGGTATATTAACAATGGAAATGATTGGCTCATGGAACTGTAAGGCCTATTATATACATTTACCAGAAATAATACATGACCTTGATTTTAAAATGGTGTTATTTTGGGAACCTATGCAAAAATTTTCCCTAATTTATTTATTGTATATATATTTTATTGTATAGTATTTGCTTTCAGACCTTTTCTTTATAAGTAAATAACCAATTTTACAAAATTACACTATTTAATCAAATTGAATCCTCATTCTTTTTAGCAGAACTTTATTTCCAAAACTAAGAGTATGCATTAATTCTAGTTCAAACTTGAGAATTCTTTTATCTATTTCTCTGCATAGCGCTTTCATCCTTACAGCCCTTCAATCTTCTCTTATCTCCTCACTATCTGTCATTGGCTTTTCTCCAACTTTCGCACCCTTTGTTCGGCTACCTCGGCGTTCTCTATAGTTCTTGCACCTCACTTTAGTCGATATTGTTTTCGAACAAGAGCACCTGTAACCATTGCTTACTGTACTTGTATCAACTGTATCTTCTTGTTTTTGTGAAGTGAATTGCAAAAAAAAAAAAAAACTAAACTTATTTTTTTTTTTTATGGATTTAAAAATCAGGGTGTTTATTACAATCGAATAAATACGATAGTTATTCTATTAATTTTTTGTAGCTGATTAGATATTGTTTCCCAACTTTTTTTTTATCTATCTTTAAGCCCTCCATAGTTGTTTTTTTTAGTGAGTGTGCAGTGAAAAATAAGAGCATGTCAGGGATTCTAACTGGAGGTGGGTCGAATCTAAATCACCATTTTTGCCTACAAATCTCAATTCGGAGTTTGAATCTAAGAAAATATAATAATTACCCACTTTCTATGATTTTTCTTTTATTCTCTTTTGGTTTTGTTCACATTAATTGGTAAATTAATGGTATGGAGTCTTGTTGTTAGGTATTTCCTATAATGATGTTGGGTCACGTTAGATCCAAAAGTTGAACAAAGACAGGTTTCTATTAATCTTAATTTAAAAGGTTTTTAACCCTCCATTTCTTTAATATCCTAAAGGATTCTATGAAGCTCATCCCTTATTCCAACCTTGGACCTCTATTAAGGACATATATTTCATATGTAGGATCAGGATGTCCAGCGACCTGGAAAACAGGGAATTTGATCAAATTTCTACAAATTTTACACGTTCAATATAAAGAATACCTAACTTTTCACTTACAATAGTCAAATAAACATATTAATTTTAATTCTCAAGGTCAATTATGATTTTTCATATTGTCTTCCCACCCCTCTACTGCACATATTCAGCCAAAGTTTAGCCTGGCCTTGCACGTGCACAATAATTTGATATGTTATAGGAAGAAGAAACTAAAAAGGAATGTGTCTCACAACAACTTTAAACGTACTGGTGTAAGGGATCTTTTATGTCTTATTATTATCTTAATAAAATCTAATTAAGATCGCATTACACAATAGCCCATCACTTTAGACCGTAATATTAAGTGTGATCTTAATAAAATAATGATGTTTGTAATATACTAAATATTTATAGTAGTTGCTAAAACATAATGGCTCTGGAAAAGTCAGGGAATTTTAAAATTCAAAGTTTGTTTGGACATCCTGATTATGCCGTTAATGAAAAACTATGTAAATTAAGTTAATTAACTAATAATACTTAATCTAAATAGCAGTATATTGCTTGACTATTTCTATCTCTTTCACATTAAGCGAAAGAATGTATGAAACAACTAGGGAGTGTGCAAAGTCAACTTTTTCGATTAGAAGCGAAGTCGAATCGTAAAATATGTAATATTCCTGAAACCAAATCAAAGTGAGAATATTTAACATTGGAGATATAAATATTATACGTCGCATAGCTATGTATTTCATTTTTCATTTATTTGAGGTTTTTAACATGCACCTTTTGAACTGAATGATTATATCAGCACACGACTTATTAACTAGCTTAAATCTACAAAAGACACAACACCCAGACCCCCCCCGGCCATTAATTCATTGTTGTGAAAGGGTAAACCCACAGTCCACCAATGATAAATTGTTCGGCCATGTTAGGAATCGAACCCTGGACCCTTAGCTCAGTGGATAGATGCGCTACCAACTGAGCTAAGCTGTCATATCATGTCTATGTAACTGTAGAGATTAAATATAATTTACAAAATCTATATTCTTAGTTACCTTTATTACCTTAGTTTGCCTTAAAATAAAAAATTAATCTATCACTAAATGTAATATATTTTATTTCAGATCTTTTTTACACTAACATTAATTTGTGATGGAAATATAATTTAAAAAACAAACATAAATTTGTGTTTTATCTTTAAAAAAAATTGGCAAAGTTTTGTAAATGTCGAGTCCAGAATTTTACTTTCTAATCAAAGCGAACGAATATTTAAAACCAAGTCAAAGTTCTTGAGACTTCGCACACTCCTATAAACTAACAATTACTTAACCCAAACAAGTTCCTTATTAAAGTATAATTAATGTTAATAAAAAAATTGATATTCATCTGTCATATAACTGTCCATGACTTTGAGAGTTGTAAATAAAAATAAATACATCACTTTTCATTTATAACATTCCTTTATCATTTTTATATGGGAATTTTGTGTAGATATATTATTTTTAAATATTCACAAAGTAACATTAAAAACTCCGCAAAGAGACCAAGAAAGAGATGGAAGGAGCAGAAAACAGCAAGTTTTTACATAAGAGGAGAAGAATGTAAGCAAATAAAAAGAGATGATCAAGACATTTTACTTAACTGACCTGGCCACAGACTGGAAACAGTTGATTGATGATGATTTAAAATAGTTGAGAATGAAGATTTCTTTTGTAGACTTTATATATAGTCCATCTTAAAATAATAAAAAATTGTGTGTTTGTCATTATTCAAACGAGGCCTGAATGTGGTTGCTTGCCAATGTAATGTAAGTTTTACCGCTAGCTGTCAAATTACCTCTTAAAAAGCACATTCTTGACCTCGGTGGTCTTGGGGTGAAAGGCTTACCTCAGGACCAATTTTCTTGGGTTCAATCCCAGCCGGGTCCACAGATTTTTCTTGAGCGACAAATATACGTAGCACAACTTCTTCCGGAAGGGAAGTAAAGCTGTAGGTCCCATTTCAATCATCGCATGTAAAAGAACCGTGGAAGGTATGGGAAAATACCTTATCTGGCCAAATTGGTAGGTCCTTTCGCGCTCGCTCATAGAAATTCCCATGTCATGATATAATCATTGGCTTAGAAAGAGCTCATTAAATACTCCAAACAAAAGAAAGAACAAAAAAAAAAGACAATGAATAGATTAAGTGTTTTACAGTGCTGCCACTTTATTTATGTAAATCCAAACAACCCTTTCGCACCACAATCTAGTTAAATCTGTCACTAAGCATTAATTATATTATAAAAATAAATGTGGGAAGATATTTGGTAAGCCATTGTATATTATACCTAATCATCATCAACAACGCCTTGTTTCTAGCCTGTGGCTGGGTAAGTTTAGTAAAATGGCTTCATTCTTCTACCATTACTTCTCCTATTGTTTTCTTCCATTATTCTCTACTCACTCGCACACTTGCTGCTATTTGCTCCGTCATTCACCGTTGGATTATTTCCTTTTCCATCCTCATTACATCATCATTGCTTCTTCTACTATCTCATGTACTCCAACATCCTCATTACATGTCCATACCATTTCACCCTTCTTCCTCTACTATTCATGTACTCCAACATCCTCATTACATGTCCATACCATCTCACCTTTGCTTCTCTTACTATCTCTGTACTCCAACATCCTCATTACATGTCCATACATTTCACCTTGCTTCCTTACTAATCTCATTATCCCAACATCCTGATTACATGTCCCATACCATCTCACCTTTGCTTCCTCTACTATCTCATGTACTCCAACATCCTCATTACATGTCCATACCATCTCACCCTTGCTTCCTCTACTATCTCATGTACTCCAACATCCTCATTACATGTCCATACCATCTCACCCTTGCTTCCTCTACTATCTCATGTACTCCAACATCCTCATTACATGTCCATACCATCTCACCCTTGCTTCCTCTACTATCTCATGTACTCCAACATCCTCATTACATGTCCATACCATCTCACCCTTGCTTCCTCTACTATCTCATGTACTCCAACATCCTCATTACATGTCCATACCATCTCACCCTTGCTTCCTCTACTATCTCATGTACTCCAACATCCTCATTACATGTCCATACCATCTCACCCTTACTACCCCACTATTTCATGTACTCCAACATCCTCATCGGTTTTTGAAGAGTTTTTATTTTAACTATTTATTTATTTATTTTTAGCACCGCGTCTTACTACCCGTTCCGGTTATACGCTTAAGTACTAATTACGCTAATGGATTAGGAATTGGGAAGGTTGAATTTAGAGGAAGTGAACCCGCACTTGCGTGGAGGGAGAGTGGAAAACCATTTAGGAACCCCCCCCCCCAGTTCACTCGACCGATATTCGAACCTCGATCTCCCCGTTCCTCGGCAGTCGGGCTCAACATGACTAGCGCGTTAGCCAACTACGCCACCGAGGCGGGTTTATTTTAACTAATTATGGAGTAGGCAAGAAGGCAATAATGCTGAATTTTGAAAACCTTTAGATTCTATATATCAGGGATGTGCGAGAACCAATTTTTCAATCTGAGACAATATTGAACCGAGAAAATGAAAAAAATATCAAGATGCGAGAACGAGATGAGAATTTTTTTTAAATAATTATCGAAATTATTGAAAAACCATATTTAAAACAAAAAATTTCTTAAAAGTTTTCACTTGGATCGGTTATACATTTTATTAGGGCAGTTATTTGCATATTTCTATTATTTTTTTTAATTTCTTTAATTTTCGAGAACCATTTTATACGTTCGAGACTATATCAAGATTTTTTTTTTCCTAGTCTCGATTTAGAATTTTTGAGTCACACATCCTACCACATGTGTGTGTGTGTGACTTTTTCAACTATAGAAGCCATAAGAAAAGAAGATTGTGTGATGGATTCTACACACATTCTCTCCTCTTTCCTTAAGTGGGCTTTCTTCACTCACTTTTCACTTGTTAATTTAGTGCTTCCTTATTTTCACCAATCTCCATATCTATTATTATTATTAATGACTTAAATCGTTAGCATTGTGACGGGATTTAAAAAAAAACTAGATATTCCACAACTTATCTTAAGGGTTTAAAATAAGATAATCAGCATCGGTGGCTGCATGGTCTAAGGCGCTACTCGAGCAGTAGACTATACCACCAATGACGAGATCGAGGTTCAAATCTCGGTCAAGTGTGTTTAGGGTGGTTTTTCTAAAATGATTTTCCACTCTCCATGCAAATGTTGATACACTTCCTTTAAATATAACTTTTCTAGTCCCTAAAATCATTAGTGTAGTTAGTAAATTTGCGTATAACCCAAATGGATAGTAAAACGCAAAAAAAAAAAAAATTTAAAATTGAGATTTGTTATCAGTAATAACAGGATTTATATTAACTGAAACTAAAGGTATGGTTAAAAAAACATTTAATTTAATTTAATTTACAGTACTCAATACATAGCAAAAAAAAAGCCAACCATTACTATGTTTGTAAACGTATGACCAACAATAATAAACATTGGTAAAATAATACATTAATGTACACTTGTTTCAGAATAAATTTTGTTTAACTTAACATACATGATAGATTGCAAATTGATAGGAAATAATATATCATTAAATGAATAATAATAAAATTGTAAAAAAAAATTAACAAATAAATGTAAAAACACTACCGCAATATTTTTTTTACTTTTATTTGTGCTTCTTTTTTCTTTTTTTACAAGTCTCATTTATGCACTTTATTTCATACAAATATAGAAATATACAATAAAATAATGTAACATATTGAATATAAAATTACAAAAGACATTAAGGTTAAGTAGGCACTGAAACGCAAAACAAAGGACAGTATGAGGTAAAGTGCATAATGGAAGAAAACTAGCCGCAGGGGACACTTGGTATATTTGATGTGCTAGCAATCTTACGCTGTTGTAGAAATGCTAAGTTCACAAATGTAGGGCTAGAATATATTTTAAAAAAAGGAAAAGTTTTTTTAATGATCCACACACGTGGGCAAAAAAAAAAGAAATTAGTATGACATATTCATCTTTATATCAAAAATTTTCAAATACGATATTTTCTGATTTATTTAGAACGAATTAGGCAACAATTTAATGGCTAGTAAATTAAAATATTCGTTTCACCACTAACTTCTTTAAAAAAAACAAATAATTGCATAATTTAGATGATAGCCAAAATTTTTTGTAATGTGAAAATTTTGAGATCATCTTTAAAAAATTATAAAAATAATAGGTGTATCATATATGAATATGGCAATCAGTGTTCATGATTGTGGCATGTATGTCATCCTAAAAAAAATATATTAACAAGTAACCATTAATAAATTATTTCTAACAAAATACATATAAAAAACAATATTATGTTTTAACCTAACATTATATATAGTTTACTAATTTTTTTTTTCTGACAAAATATTCAACTTCCATAAATATAATATCAAAAGCAATATTTTAAAAAAAGTCATCAACATATGAATTCACTATAATCAATATGAAAACAAATATTTCATGAAAATACAGTCCATTTTTCATAGAAAGAGCCTTATTTGACAAAAAAGTTACTAGATCTACTTTTGTGTCAAGTCATCTTATCTGCAGTTGTACATTTTGATATCAGATATTATCAATACCTTAAAAAAATCACTAATTATAAAGTAAAATAATATCAGTTTTGACAAAAAAAAGTGTTAGCATTTCCTGAAAGGTTCTTCTTAAAAATCCTACTATATTTTGTATGTTCATATTCAGAACATACAAAACCCCTCCCCTTTTTTTTTGTCATGGTTCTTAAAACTGATTAAATCAAGTTCCTAAGTCAACACCTTATAATATGATAATCAAAAGTGATAGAAAGCGCTAACAAGTACAGTAAAACCTTGGATTGCATGCATAATTTGTTTCGTAAACGTGTTCGTAATACAAAGCACTCGTATATCAAAGTGAATTTCCCCCATAAGAAATAATGGAAACTCAGATGATTCATCCCACAACCCAAAAATATTTAATCTAAAAATGATTAGTAACATTTTATTTTCTTTATTTAAATGTAACTGTACTGTAATCAAATTTATTAATTAAATTTAATCGTGGCTGGTGTGAGGTGGACGATAAAGAGGAGTAAGAGGTGGGTTATTGTTTAGGACGACTTTCACTGTCACTAACGGAATTACTACTTTATGTTGGCTCACTCAAATATTTTTCTTTATGTTCGACTTTAACAAAGAACCTATCCAATGATACTGCTCTGCAGACAAAGCGTAACCATAGTACTACTCGTATTGCAAGATATCGCTCGTTTATGAAGTTAAAATTTATTGAAAATTTTTGCTCGTCTTACAAAACACTCGCAGACCAAGTTACTCGCAATCCAAGGTTTTACTGTTAATGGAAAATAAATTGTGTTAAAAGTAACCCATGCAATTTAATAAAACCATTTTAATTTTTGTTGTTGTTTATCTTACACCAAGGTCATTTTGAAAAATATTGGTTCTTAAAAAATGATGACTAGAAAATAGTTTGTACTGTACAAAAATTACATAACTTTGATCATAAAAAAAAACATAAAACCTGTTCAAGATTAAAATTTGTAAATGTGGTATAGTACCAATTATTAGGGACATTTAAATTCTCAAACACTGTAATATCCAGTGCCGGATTTATAGTCATGCCCAGGGTGTCAAATTTTGGGGGGCGGAGAGTGCTGGGGCACTGATTTTATTTATTATTATCAACTTTTGGGAGTCCCCTTTCCTCATTTAATATAGGGGTGATTTGTGAACAATCACCATACTCCCATCTAGCATAGATCCTATCTTTTCATGTGCAAAAGTTGACTACACTCTTTGTTATTCATCAAAAATTACCCTTGATACAAAGTATTAACAAAATATATTTTGTAGGCTTAATTTATGACAGGGAAAAGGGGCGCCAAAATTTACTATGCCCAGGTGTCTGGCACTCTAGATCCGGGCCTGCGAATATCTTTAATCTTTTTCGTATATTTGTAACCTTAATGAATTTCCCTGTAATCATTACAAGACGTTGTTAGGATAATCTAAGTCTTGTAGATTACGGTCAGCAGGACATACAGCGCAAATGGGAGAATCTAGAACCGTGTTCAGGGTACTGACTGGCAAACCAAATGGGGAAAGATAATTGGGAATAGATGTGAGGCAGTTTCAAATGACTTTAGGAAATGCATTAATATCCCAAACATGGAACACAAATTTGGCCAAATTAGTTCTTCTACGCTTCCCTCAGATTCAGGCAGGTCATAGATATATTTGGTTTGCGTTAACTTTGGCGGTTGACCCGTTGAAAAGTTATTCAATTACTTCACAAATTCATCTGTCTCACAAGTACATTTTGATACGTTGTCAAGTAATATTACCTCTTATAATTAACAAAACATATTTGTGGTCTTTGGCCATATTTCAGTTCTTCCAGCAATTAATTTTTCTTCAAAGAATCCACATGCGGTCGTCGAAAATTAGTTTTTAAATGGGTTTTTGCGTGTGTTACAGTTTTGGTTCAACAATTTCTGCTCCATACCACCCATATAAAGTTTTTTCGATATCCTTTATTTTTAACCAGGATCCAGCCTCGGGTATTCATTCCAAATAACCAAAAGGTTTTAGTAATTTTTAGAGGTGAATCGAATCAACATTTCGAAGATAAAAATTCATTTTACCTAAATCTTAAGCCTAGTTTACACAGTGTAAACTACTGGCTTTCCAATAAGACCGTATTTGACCTAACTGGATTGGCAACTCTTCTGTACCGACTTTTGCTGTTCACATTAAGTAGTCAGTGGCATAGTTATGTATATTTTTATCAACATGTCTTACTATCTCTTTAGGCCGTGCATAGTTAAGAGGCAACGTGGTTTTTTAATCTTATTATTATTATTAGCACCGCGTCTTAATACCCGTTCGGGTTATACGCACTTACGCTAATATGTAATAGTAGGGTGATTGTGAGATGAAATGGAGGACCTACAGTTTAACGTGGGATCCGAACCACGGTGGAGGCCTGACATTCCACACATTCACAAGTTGTGATTAATACACGTCTTGTCAGAGGTGTAAGAAGGGTTTGGCAATCAGATAAATCTGTGCCAGGACCGAGGATTGAACCCCGAACCCCCGGCACAGAAGTCTTGACACCTTACCCCTAGACCGCCAGCTCACCTTTTTAATCCTGATGGGGATGCGAGGATTAAGACAAAGAGAACGTTGACATGGGAATGGCTGCGCAAGAGGTCTTTAGGAACATCATCGACAATATTGAAAGGGTTGTGTGAACATGCTCCTCTTGAATATGTACAGGTCCAGATTAAGGCATGTGCCAAGTTTGCCATGCACTGGGGTCCCCGCCCACATGGCAAATAAATCACTTTGACTTGTCATATTTATTTTGGTATATTATTATTTTCGTAAAATTTATCCCAAACTAATCTATAAATTCCCTAATCGAAGGGAACTGGTAGACTGCTGTTAAATGGAGTCCAACAGTCCGTACTTCTACATTAACACAACCTTTGCTTTTGGCAAACCCGAAATACTATATATATCTGCAGATGGTACCGTTGACTTTTGACAGAAAAATAAACATTGATTTTCTATTGACAATCATTCACGAGGTAAAATACTAAAATTATTAGTATTAAAGTGTGACCTAAGAAAAACGCAAAAAAAAAAAGTTTTAGATTGTAAAATATTTTCACTAAACTAATGCTATTAATATTTTATTTGCAGACGGCAGACTACATAAAAGGAAAAATTACACTGAAATAGTCTATAATATTATATAATGTCCAGTATTATTATATTATTAGTTATTAATTTACAGTACCACAATCCACTCGTAATATAATAGACTCTATAGTTTAATAGTTACTATAGTATTAATAATAATTAATATCTTAATGACAAAACACACGGTCCTAACCATGATTGCTAAACGTTTGCAAAAAAAAGGTTGTCTCTAAATAAAATTAGCCATGTATGATTTATGTATATGTAAGATTCATAATTATTAATTGGGGAACTAACTTCTAAGGGCCCCCAAAAGTATTAATTCAGGCCTGAATATGTAAATGTGTTATGAGTATAACCCCCAAGCAGTTTGATGAACATTTGAGTCTATAAAGCAACATCGATTCAACACCCAGATACCGGTATAATAATGCGTGAAGCTGAACCAGCAAAAAAAATTGAAATTGAAAATAACACTGGCTTTCCTTGCCTCAGTCCCAAAATTCAGAATGCTGTCAAGTCTTTTTTTTCCATGTATCGAAGTGGCCATTAAAATAAAAATATCTTAAATAGCTGTCCAAGTCAGCTTATCACCATCAGTAACTCGGCTGACCTGTACATATAAATCCAGTAGTTGACCCTGGGCTACTGGCTCTATCAACTCGCAAGCCAACTCACACCGTGTTAACTAGGCACTAGAAAACATTATAGGCACGAAAGAGATTAACTTCCCTACATTAGTACGATTTGGTTTCTTCAATTCTGATTTTGTTCACATTAAATCTTAGTTTCTATCCCATGGAGAAGAATGAAGATGAAGGATGTAGGAAAAAAGACCGCAAGAGTGACGACCATTAAGGAGATTGGAGAAGCAGATAACAAGTGTGCAAGGCAGAGAAGAAAAATGGTGGAGGGATAGAGGAAGATGAAGGCATTTTACTAAACTAACCCGGAAACATTTGATGATGTTAAAGCGTGGAAGAAGGAACAGGTAAGCGAGATAGAAACACATTAAAAGAAATGAACACAATATTACTTTTAACCATAGAATACCCCCCACCCAGGTTTCATTCTATCGGAAATCATCAGGAAGGAGTGTGAAACACACAATACAATTACTCAAAATAAGAATCTGGAAAAAAAAAGGGGGGGGGAGGATTAGCAAAGAAAGATGGGACACTTAGATAACATTAAATAACAACAAAATTAGCACATTTTTTTTTTTGTTATTATAATTAACATTCACCCGCCTCGGTGGCGCAGTTGGCTAACGCGCTAGTCATGTTGAGCCAGACCACCGAGGACGAGGAGATCGAGGTTCAAATCTCGGTCGGTTTTTCCTAAATGGTTTTCCACTCTTCCTCCACGCAAATGCGGGTTCACTTCCTCTAAATTCAACCTTCCCCATTCCTAATCCATTAGTGTAATTAGTACTTAGGCGTATAACCCGAACGGGTTGTAAGACGTGGTGCTAAATAATAATAATAATAATAATAATAATAAACATTCAATTAAATGGGGTCAGTGGTTCGGTTGTTTAAGTAGAGCCTTGATTATAATGAATTAAACCAAGCATTATAAAAGCTCTAAAAAAATTCACATTCAAAATTTTTTAAATATTAATTTTAAGCTGAACCTCCCCCCCCCCCCCCCCTCCCAAACACTCCAATATTTTCATCAGTTCTAAGGAGCAATCCCTAGTAGCTTTTAAACTATCAGAAAAGACCAAAATTAGCATGAACTGACTAAAGCACCCCAGTTCAGTCTTTATAAAAAAAAAAGCACATGATCTTTTTTGGATGCTGGTGTATCCAACTAATAATATTTGCAATTTATATTTCACTTAATAGAAATCTCAACAGATATTTATTGTGTATTTGTATAACTTGTATACGGATGATTCATATCATATGGAAAGGATTGTGGCAGCTATTTTTAAACGCTCTCAAATAAAATGTCTAATGTGCCAACAAATATAAAATTTATCTTATTAAAGAATACAGAAAGTTAGCATATATTTTACAATATTATTTAGTAACATAAAAAATGTATACTATAGATGCATATTCACTTTCTTAGTTATCAATATATTAACAGTAATCTGTGAACATGCTATATTCAAAAACCTTATAATTAAGCAACAAAAATTCATACATTTTCATAAAATATAATCTTTCACAGTTTACTTTCAAATTACTTAGAGGTTATACAACAAAGAATTTGCCAACTTTTTTTCGTAATACAGTGAAATCTCGCCAACACCTCTCGATAGCGGATTCTTCTTTTTAACGGACAGTTAATATTTCCCCGGTCGAATAACATTGGCTCTTAAAGTGAAACATCTTCTCAATAACAAACGCGGACACTGCTAGCGATGCATATTTATGCGTGAAAATTTCTAAACAGCGGACAAAAATTAAAAACACCAGCGTAAATAAAGTATTTTACTGTAGGAATGTCATTGTCTTGTGTGGAGTTTGAACAGTCCCACCCTCTAGGGATGCCTACGTAAAATTAACTACTGTACTTCAAGATCATCCCTCCAACCCCTAACGAGCCATCAGCGGGGGATGTTTTAGCAGTCGGCTGTGCTCTTGTAAACACATACCATAGGAGGAGTATTGTAACCGTTTAATTTCATTTGCTCATTGTTTTGTTTACTATGCAATTTTTACAGTAAGTAATTACCCTGAATAGAATACTCGATAGTGCAGGACACAGGGCCGTATGCAAGAACTTGACTAAGTGGATGTTAAATGGACACTAGCGTGGGTTTGCTTGCATCATCATAGGTTAAAAGGTGGAGCGATAGTGTGCTCGGGACCATACTATCGGTCCACTAAGCATTCACTACAGTTCTTGCATACGCCCACAGTATAGAAGTTTATATAGATTAAACTGAGTTTTAAGATAATTGTTAATTATGACTTTAAGAAATATATTTTCCCAAATAACAATTTTTTTTTCCCCAAAGGTATACTTTACTAAGAGATTTCACTGTATTTCTTTTAATAGGGTCAGCAATAATTTCACATATTATATAAAATGCCTCAATTTATAGATCTTGAAGACTAATATTCAATTTTTTACAAACAAGAATTTTATTATGTTCCTCATCCAATACCTTAGACTAGCTGATAACATGTCTGCCTACTGAACTAAGGGTCCCAGGGTCGATTCCCGATATGGCTTAGAAATGTATGATCGGTGAAATGCGGGTTTCCCTTTCACAGAGATTAATTAACCCTGGGTGTGGATGGATATTCGAAATTTAAGTTAGTTTATAAGTTGTGTGTTGATATAATCAGTTTGTACAGAAAGTGAAAATTAAATATTACAAATAATAAAAAAAAAATTAAATACACAGAGAAAAAAAAACTTTCTACAAAATTTGCTTTTTTGAGATCTCAGTATTATTGTAATATTTTTCTCTCCATCCATAGCAAGAGAAAAAAAATCATGGTATAGGCTTGGTTGGATGCGTACTCTCTTGGACCAAACAAAAAAAAAGTTAACTGATGTGTCCATTAGAAATGATTGCCATATTCTGAGAGTAAAAAATCAACTCTTTAAAAATGATATTATAAATTCATAATGCTGGACAGTTTGGGGTTGTCCATGAACTATGTAGGCATATCGGAGGGGAGGGGGGGAGGGAGAGACAGATAATGTGTGACATTACATTGCAACTAAGCGTAACGGGCAGTGTTAATAAACCTGAATGTATGTATGTATAAACAAACAATAAACTCATTGACTTTGATCATCTCGTTTGGCGAACACATTTCAATAAAAAGGTTGAACAATTTTTAAAAATATTTAAATAGGAGGGGGGGTAGGGTGATATTGTGACTTAATATTAGGAGGGTCACAAGATTGTAACTCTGTGTGTGAGGGGGGGGGGGGGGGGTTAAAAAAAATAGCATAATAGCATGAAAGAGTTTATGGGCAGCCCTTTTGGTTTTACAAGATTGCCTCTCCAAAATTAATAGCAAGTCGACGAAGAGATTCTCATTATGTGTCGGAACCACAGATGAGCAATAATCTCTTTGATATTGTAACAAATACTAAGCTTATCACTAACGAATATATATATATTTTACAAATAGTTATAATCGTGCCATAACATTCAATACCTAATATATTTACCGTCCTAAAAATGGCAATGTCAAATGTCCAGGTTAATTCATTATATCACAATAACTTTATAAATGTATGGCGAACGAAGAAATTTGCTATCTCTTGAGCTGTGTGACAAGAATAATCACGAGTGCAATTCCGACAATGGCCGCTAACGCCGCGAGGATGCACAACTTCCGTCTGTACTTGTTCTGGAAAAAAAAAAAAATTACAATTAAGTGAAAATGAGCTCATTCTTGTTGTTTATTGCTGTTCGGGTTATATACTTATGTACTAACTACTCTAATGTGTTAGGTTTAGAAAGGATGTATTTAAATGAAGTGTACCTTTGTTTGTGTGGAGGGAGCGTGGAAAACCACTAAATAAAAAAAAACACCCAACTAGGATTCGGACGACGATTTCTCCCCATCATTGGCAGTCCCGTCTACTGCTAGAATTATGCCTTAAAGACCATTCGCCCCCAATGTGAGTTTTATTCCACCCATCGGTCCTTCTGGCTAACTCTTTTTGCTGTTAGTGATGGCAATACTGAACCCAAAACTAACGTTTACGCAGTAATCACATTTTTTTTAAATAAATATATATGAGTTGTATATTTGATTATCTATCAAGGAATTTGTAGAAAATTATAAATATAGTAACTATTGTGGTGATTTAGGACTGTATGTTAGCATCGCCTTTAATGCTGAGCCCATAAATATGCATTTTTATCCTAGCAGGGTGTCTACTGAGTTGGAGAAACAAAAATTAGTGACTTTTTGGTGACCTCTTTTTTATTATTATTAGCACCGCATCTTACTACCCGTTCGGGTTTATGCACTTACGCAATGTGTAATGGAAGGGTGATTGTGAGATGAAATGGAGGACTACAGTTTAACGTGGGATCACTGGAGGCCTGGCATTCCACACATTCACAAGTTGTGGTTAATACACGTCTTGTCAGAGGTGAAGGAAGGGTTTAGATATCAGATAAATCTGTGCCGGGACCGAGGATTGAACCCCTGGACCCCCAGCACAGAAGTCTGACACTTATCCCTAAATCGCCAGGTCACCAACCTCTTTTTTGACCACAAAATTCCTTCGGTAAACGGTTGAACATTATATAATGCATATATAGGCATAATGTACTCACACTCAACATTAAATTTTAACTAGATGGTGAGGTTAACCTTGTCCTTGGTATCAAAGTAAAAACAACTATGCAGCTTGTGGCTAGCGCATGGCATCATGGGTAATGGGTGGCACGACTTTCGACGTGTTCGCATTGTTACAATGCTAGGGAAATTCAAACAAAAATATTTTTGTAACTTTATCAGCAAAATATTGAAAATTTGTGAGTTTTCAGGGACTTTGATGACCCAGTATGCACCCTGTCTAGGTTTTTTTTTAAGTACAAAGATTATTATAAATGTAATTTGAACAGTACTTGATATTGTGATGCTATTTGTAACTGATCGGCACCGAGTTCTACGTTGCTGTGAACACTTTCTATGTTATTTTCAATGGAATCTGAAACAATCAAAATTAGGTTATATAGTTAATGTTTGAGTAAATATTATGGATGTGCAAAGAGTTGAAAACTTCCGACTGATTCTAATTTCTAAAGTAAAATTTCAGATTCGATAATTAGAAGCTTTGCCAAAACGAAATTTAAAATATATTTCGAGAAAATAGTTTAATTTATAATTTTAAGACTAATTACTTTAATTGCGTTTGAAATATAGTATTTTTAAATTACATTTAATACCTGAATAAATATAGTTATGCAAAGTACAGTATAATATTTTTTATCCAACATTTAAAAAATTTATTGTTTAAAAATTTCAATTTCAATCAGACTTCTCTTTAAGTTCAAAAAGGGACTTTGCACACCCTTAGTAAATTTATTATGTTGTTAAAAAAAACATAAGGTGAAATGAATGATTAGAAAATTTGGAATGGACCTTTAAAATCAATTTTGAGGATTTGAAAGAAAAAATATTAGATTCAAGATTCTTTTTAAATATCGAAAAATATTGGTTTTAACTATTGATTTGAACTTTTTTTTAGACCTATTATAATGATTGCTAGCGGTATATAGGCTGACACAACTCTTTGGCAAACCACATTTGAGACCAATTAATTTGCCACTTTATTTGAATTAGATCAAAATTGGGGGGAAAAAAAAGTTTTTTAATTCATATCTGTGTGGGAAAATTAACCTTTTATGTTTATCACATTTTAAAGACGCAAATTATGATTCGAGATTCGTGGGCAAAAGAATATTTGGCTTTAAAATTCTGATTTGAGAAAAATTAAATTCAACCCATCAGTACTTATTAATATATTTTTTTAAATAGCCTACGGAACTAACAAAACAATTGGAAGTAAAAGTGATAACTAGGCAGTTCAACATTAAATTTAAACTCTTTTTTTATGTGCAAGCTATATATATAGGTCTACTTTAGTGTTTAATACTAAACATTATTATGTTATTCACTCACTGACTGTATCCGCTTGTTCATAAACCATGGCTGACAACTCTCGCATGATATGATTCACATCCAGTATGTCATCTTCGATCTGACGAACCCTTTGTTCTCTCTCGGCCAACATCTCGTTTTCAAACACCAGCTCTTTTTGGAGGGCTTTCTGTGCCGCAATACCCTCTTCTTCCTCCAAAAGTTGGTTCTCGTCATCCTCATTGTAAGCGCCAGATTGTGAGGACTGTCTCTTCAATAGAGACACCTTCATCTTTTCCGCTACTTTCTGTGGTGAACAAATTAAGTTTGGATTAGAAATGAGGGCGATAGTGAAATTTACTAGACGCATCCACAAGCATACCTCGTATTAACTAACATACCCATACCTGGAAGTCTAGGGGTAAGGTGTTGGGACTTATGTGTTAGTGGTCCGGGTTCAAATCCCGGTCCCGACACAGATTTATCTGATTAACAAACACTTCCTTCACCTCTGGCAAAGTATGTGCTTTCACGCTTTGCGAATAGGTGTAATCTCAGGCCCCCCGCTGTGGTTCAGAACCCACGTTAATTGTGGTGTGGATAGTTCTCCCGAAACGTGCATTTTCAAGTCTTGAAATTGAAATTTTTTCAAAATATTTTGTTGCACTTAAATATTTTTTATAAAATCCTTGACATACTAATGATAAAAAATTCATATTGGCACGAAATATATTGAAGTTTCTTATATTATAACAATTTTTATTCAGTGTTTTACCTAAAAATGTAATTACTGTCCCTGAAAAGAAATGGTATCAAATTATTTATTTTTAATATTTCAATTTTTTTTTATAATCTATATTAGGAAATAACTGTATTATTTTGATTCAATTGAGTTACTTTTTTTTTTTTACTTAATTCTTGATACAAGCTTATAATTTCACAAGTTTTATTGTTTTTATTAGATTTCAAAGTGATAACATATTAATACTGTTCACAAATCTAATTTAATAACATTAAAACTTTGATTTCAACACAAGTACCGGACATTTCCTTTTGGAAAACGCATTCATAAAGTTTGAAGTAGGTTTAGATAATTAAAAAAGCCATTTTATTAATACATTAACTATAATTATGCTGGGGATGGTCTCGACAATCTCTGGAAGTAAATGACTAAACAATTTATAATTCTTTTCCATTTTAATGTTATATTTAGTTTAGAACAATGTGTTATTTTAATTAATATGAATATTAGTATAAAATCTTAACGTTTACATAAATATATATTTGGTTAGGTGCTCTTAATTTTATCAAACTCCTGATGCTAGAATTAACTTTATGGTAAAAATATTCTATCTTTTTCAATTGAATAAAAGAATACAGAGAAAATAAATTCAATTAAAACAGAGTAATGTAATTCGTCAGACATATTAGAAACAGAGGTAGGTTATAGTGGAGACCATTTAACAATGTCGTTGGAGCACCATTGCTGCAAGTTTATCGATGCAATCATGTTCAGCCTACAATATAGTAAAATGTCGACTTGTAAGAGGCATTGGTGGGTCCTTTATTTTGCACAAGATCTCTTCTGCACAAACATTTTGGTGGTCAGGTGGTTTGGCCCAGTAGAACTTGCCTCTCGTATGATGACTCATTAAGCTGATTAACAGAACATTTTCCTTGTTCAACTCAACATCTAAAATAGAAAAATAATTGGTTTAATATAATTTATTCTATTAGTATAAATACTAATATAGTCCATAGTATGTTTGCGGTATCATTCCCTTTCAATTTCTTTGCTTTCCATGTTCTTCAGGATTTCTCATCTTTTGTCACTGCTTTTGCTTTTTTTTCTCTTTCTTTGACCCTTTGTTCTTTTATTGCTTTAGTACTACTCAAATTAATTTGCAAAGCTTTCTAGTTTTCTTTTAGAAAAAATTATTTATCTCCACAAATTCCCAAATTTAATGGGTTTTTTTCTCTTTTCTTTTCTGGGTTCATGTGGCGATTCATCACGTTTTCACCTACAGTAACAAATAAAATCATTAATTACAAAAATAAATAAAAATGTTCAATAAAAATATGTCTTTAATATATGTAATACAATTTAAATTAAAAGCACAAAAACCTTTTATAAAAAAAGTCACTACTATACCGATAATATCATAACCGTCCTCTAAAACATTGAGGACGGTAATGACATATTTTATGTTTAAAGCCTGCAGCAAGGTGAATTCAAATGCTATGATTGAGGTTATGATTTCTTGTAACATAGGCAGGCATCCCACAACTGCTGGAAAAATTGGTTGAATTTAAACTCTAAAACTCTATTAATAACCCATAGGGATGGTAATGACTGTAATAAACATACCTGGGCATTTCTGGATCTTCTGAATTCTTCAATTGCAATAAAAACTCTTCGCATGTGTTTTTTAACTCTACACAGGCTCAAAGATGGATACTGTTATTCATATATATTTAGTTTACTGCGTTCAGAACATTCTGGTAGTTGGAGGGGGAATTATAAACCATGAATGGTAATGACAAAAAAGGTTAGGGACTGCTATAAGAATTATAAAAATAAAATAAAAACCTTTTATATGCGATGTGAAATTCTTTTGTGCAAAAATATTTGATTTTAACATTTTATATTTGAGTATAATACAATTTAGTGTTGCTTTCTTCATTTTGTGTGGTTATACAAAACATGGAAAGAGGTTTGGGGACAGGGAATGGTAATTACATTTGGTTTAGTTGTTTTTTTAAACTCACTTGTTTTAAGCTTTCTTTTTTTTTTAAAGAACTATACATTTTTGTTTTGAAAAGTGTAGAAAAAACTGGCATTAAAATTTGTCTGTGCTAATTTTTTTGAGGCCTAGGACATGAAAATGCATATTTCTTAAGAACTACCCAGGTCCCCTCTGCTTTCCACCATCATCATTTTCACGCATTATACTACCATCTGGGGATAGTAGTACTCGCCTTAATGGTGCCCAACCTCAGAAATGAATTCCTCCATACGCCAGGAAAGCAGCTCGATAAGATTGGGTCAAATGGTCAAATCTAAAAGCATTAACCCCACCCACTTAAGATGACCCAACTTGGAGATGAACAACAAAATCTCTCAAAAATTAGTCAACACTTTAAGTTATTTAATAACCTCCCCCAATTTTCGTAGTGTTTACAAACAATAATTTTGTATGACTTAGGATGGCATTGAGCACAATGCCAACTTGTCTTCAGGATTATGTACTAAAGTCCAATTTTCATAGAAAGGCCCTTTTAGAAAATACCAACTTTTTTTTTTTCGACCATGATTAATAAATATTGTTGTTTTAATAGTGTTATTTTATAGGTATTGATAATATCTATTAAAAGCAACCGTTACAGGTTACATAACCTGATGTGAGAGTACATTAGAGTTGATTTCGTAACCTTTCTATGAAAATTGGTCTGTGGGTAACAGTTTACAGCAGACGTACAGTTTGAAGTTTGCTGTAGCACTGCAGGGCCTCCTTAAAGTCATTGGTTAGTTTCTCGACTTGGAGCTTCTGTTGTTTATCCCCCCTCCTCACAACTACATTGAGGCGCTGTAAGTCTTTCGTCGTTTGAGCCACAATCTGGTTGCAGCTCAGTTGCGTCACATGCCTGAATAATAAAAAATGTTACCAAATCAGTTTGCTTGAAAATGTGTTTTTACACCTAATGTCTAACCACCAATTAGGCCTAAGATATGGTACAGTACTCTTTTCGTATATAAACATGAGTGTGTGCGTGAAATGATAAAGTTAAAAATGAAGAGAGATACATTTTTTAAAAGTGAGCCTAGGCCACAGACTAAAGTATAAGCCAGACACTCAGCCTTATGGGAGTTTCGCTGCGCCCCTTGAGCCAGGTTTAGTCCTTGGACACTGGAGAGTGCTAGTTACATAGCTCAGTGATAACACACTTACAAGTGAAACAACTCGTTTTGAACTTGTTCGTTGTTAAAGGCTTACAAGCTGGAGAGCAACTTTCCAAAGGGGGTGGTCCGAAAACAATATTTCAGTTACCAAAAAATTCCCCCCCTTCCCTCGACTCACCCCCTTACCACCTTTTAATGAATGAACCTTATCAGATAAGTAACTAATCGATGGTATTTGAAGATTTTTTTTTACAACTACTTAGACAATTTGCAAACAATTTTAATCAAATTTACAGCAGAAGACCTGTTTTTAGAAATCTCAACCACATTTTGTATGATTTATGGAACCCTTTCATAACAGCTTCCATACATTCACCGACTAACATAAATTATATAAGGATTTCAGCTTTATCTATCCTAGTTCCTAAAAGGCTATATCAATTCTATTGTTAGTTTGACCCTTAGGAAATGGGCTAATAGGTCAGCCCATAGGCTTTATATGACTTGGTTTAAATAAAATAACCAAATTAGGTACAAACTCACACTTGATCTCTTAAACCTTGATTGTCTCTTTCAGTTCCGATACTTTTTAGTGCTCGTTCCAAATTTTTCCAATTAGTGTTTATCGTGTATATATTTGTGGTTATGTTTTCACTCAAATTATAAAGCTCTGTGGGGCTAAATTGAACCCCTCCAGCAAATCCCACATTTGGTACATTAGTGTTCATGGAACCATAACTCTTCTGTCCCCCAATAGGTGGTCCTCGAGACATTGTTATGTGCGGTGGTCTGAAAACAAAATCATTAATGAAAGTGATTTATAAATTACTTTAATTTATAATATGATTTTTAACGGATATTAAAATGAACAGAAAGCTTATTACATCAATGTTACAGCTGTACAAATTTAGTAAACTAGTAAAGATAATTTTTTGTAAGATTTGATAAATAAAATGTCTTGACAGTTTAGCTCAGTCAATTGGGTATATGTCTATTGAGCTAAGGGCCCCGAATTCAAATCCTGGCATGGCCAAACATTTTTATCAATGGTGAAATGTGGCTTAACCCTTCACATTGAGCAATTAACGGCCGGGGGGCTGGGTGTTGTGTCCGTTCTATGTTTAAGTTAGTTAATAAGTCGTGTGCTGATATAATCAGTCGGTTGAGAGAGTGCATGTTAAATACCTTAAATAAACAAAATAAATTATAAAAGGCGTAACTATAAATAAACCCGGAGAAAATAAGAACACTGGCCTTTATGTAGTTAAATAAATAAGAGGGGAGTAGTCAACTGTCAAAACTAATAGTAAAAAAAAACGATTAACCCAATTAAAAAACAAGAAAACCTACATTGAACTGATTGAAGGAATATCTTAGAAATTTTATACCTGCCCCAAAAATGTTATGTATGTGGAATTAAGCTTTGAGAGTTTTTTTAATGATAAGAATCTAATGATTGGCCAAAAGTAGAGGTCTCCTAAATTCTCTTCTAACTTCTACATTTACAATAAACTAAAAAAAAAAGCATTTTAAGCCAACATTGAAAAACTAAATATAACTAAGAGATTATTATTTCAAAATTCTACATTAGATAACGCTAACTGCATTAATAGGCTATAATAACTTACAATATAAAATAAATTCAATAAAAATTATATTTTAGTAAAATAATGAAACCTAGTTTTGATTTTATTTATTTAACATACAATACACCCGTTTTTTTTTAGAAAAAAACTACATCACACTCATTTTTAATTAGTGTAAAAAATTATTAATTTACAAAATTAAAGCACATGCCTTGAATTATCCTGTGTAAAAAGGAGGAACGTGTTTATGTTACGTGGATTGATAGTAAAATTCTTGAATGACACATTTAAACATTTTGAAAAGAATTATAGAAAGAACTGAAGTGAGTCAGCGTTACTAAGGATGGAGCCTGTTCGTGATTAGTTGCTATCCGTTCATAAAAAAAGTTGCACAGCCTACTTTTATGACTTTTACTACTTCAAAGCAGTGCTTTCTATAATATAACAAGATGAACGTTATTATATAGATTCATAGTCTGACTTAGTGCAACTCAAAACTAAATATAAGAGGACAACTACCTTGTATCGAGAGACACTAAGGCTATACCAACACTGGAGCCGTCTTTCACCCACCCCGACCAGTTCAAGCAATCAGACCTTATAAATTCAAACAAAGTAAAATTAATCACACATCCTGACTGGCGCTGACAGCCCAACCCAACCCAACTATGAGTCACCCCGACGTCGTTTGAATTCAAACATGTTTTTTCCCCCCTGGTCAGTCTGTTCAGACTAGGCAATAGGCATGAAGTACTCTACTTGGTTTATATTGTTTATTCATTTTACTAGACTCTAATGTGCATACTTTTTTTTTATAGTGCTTTCTTATTTTTCCTTGCCTTTTTTATTAATTTTTTTTCTTTTACTATTTGAATATGTCAAAAAAATGACCAAAACGAACTTATCCTTGCTCAATACACGTTCGGAAGTGGCTTGTCCTTTTTAAGTCTCCTTCAATCGCTCTCAAAATATACTCAAATATTACTATGGTCATCCTTTCATAATCTTTATACGTTTCTGGATGTCCTTGTAGTGGCAAACATGTAGTGGAGGAGTCCCTTTTACTACTCTCCATATTGAACTTATGCACCCACGTCTCTTTTCGCTCATTAGCCATTTTCAAACTTAAAATTACTATCACACAATAACAATAGCTATAAATCATCATCATCATCATAACCGCTCATTTTGTAGCTCTCAGACAAGATCTTGAGTCAAACTGGCTATTTTCATACGTACCCAGTGTAGGCACGAGAGACAGGTTGGATCGGGCTGGAGAGTCTGGTCAGGTCGGGTGAAAGACGGCTCCAGTGTAGTTGTAGCCTAAGTTTGACTATGAATCCGGCCACATGACTAAAATTTTCACTAATTTGTGTGAAAGACAGAAACCTACCGGTATTTCTCTCTCTCTTTTAAGAATATCAGTCATAGCAATCCACATCTAGTAATATAATAATACACATTAAAGATTGTATTCCCACCCTGTCCCTCGTTTATTCCCAAGTTTACCTGCCCCTAGCTTTAGCCTAATGTTTCCAGGTTTGGTCGATAGGTGAAGTTAATGGTAAAGTTGGGAACCAGTGAGAAGGGCGTGGATTATTTTTTTTTAGCCAATAATTATGTCTTACATTTGTGGGAACCACATGCCTTACTGTCCTATTTTAAGTGTATTGTTAATGGAGTGTGTAAATATTTTGGGAGCAAGACACTTTAATATGTAGATACACATATATATTTTTATATATTTAAAAGTATGATTTTAAAAAACATATAAAATACAAATAAGAAGTTCGTTTGAAAGTTTAATTGAAACTACATTACTGGTAACAGTTGACGTGATTTTTTTATTAAGTAAATTCAAAAAAGCTTACACATATACTCCACAGGGTTTGAAATGTCCTTACTCTCCTATGTTTTACAGACCAAAGGATAAATTATGTACTTTTACATTATTTTATATGAAAAGCTATAAATAAAAAGAACCCATCATTCCTATTGTATTTCCATTAAACTCTTACCACAAAGTTAATAAAAAATGTATCACTCTAAGATAAAACAAAAATTTGCAGAGGTAAATATTCTTATACTTTGTGATTTGAATACCATTGCAAAAATATTTGAAAATTCCAGTAGCTTTCAATAATGTATTTGAATTTTCTTTGACTTTTCCCTCTCACGGAATTTTCCTTTATTTTTTTTGGGTTTACCATGTGGGTATTAACCTTTTATATTTCACTTTGTCGGAGACGAATTAGTGGACATTTAATATAAGATTGATTAGAACAAACATTTTTAATAACCATATGTACAATATTATCAAATATAAAATCAAAATAATATTTAATGGCTGTTTGAACAAATTCAATTATTTTAATCAAACCACAAGAAGAAAGTATATCATAAAAGTCCAGATTTTTGTAATATCATTAAGATAGATAAAGATGGAACTAAAATAAAATGTTAAATTGTCGTTTAATAAACAACCTCTTCTGTTATCAAAATTAAACTTTCAATTCTATCGCTCAAAAAATGTCACATATCTATATATTTTCCATATCACCAAACGTTCTGTATGTCTATCTATAGTTTTTAATTTGCTATTAGGTATAATAATATCCTACTTGTCTTTGCATGAGGCCACATCCCTTTTCAAAAATATATTTAACTCTTGACCGGAAGTCTGCTTTCCAGCGTCTTGCTGTCCAGTAAGTTGTTACGCATTATTTTATATGATTATTTAGGTATTTCTAAATCTAGCTTTGTATTCTTGTATACCAGTAGCACCAGTAGTTGCATGTTTATAATATTCATACTGATTATTTTAGTTCACACTTTTATAAATGATAAGGTTTAGAGTTAAAAAATCCAGTTCCCACGTCATCTTGTAATGGCGGCGCAACATAAAGAAAGAACCTTGATTTTGAGTTTGTACCGTACTTTTGTAAATTTTTTATATTTTCAATTGAATGATTTTCCATTAGTCATTAGATTTAACAACCAAAACATCCCTTCCTTTTCCCTGACAAACCTAGTAATTGAATCATAGCCTAGGCTGAATACGAATTCTCTACACGCGCTGTTGCCTTGAACCCCTTCAAGTTGCATCAGTAATCACGTGACCAATTAGAACCGTCCAAGTTGTTACCAAGGATGCCGATGCACTTAAAGGCCCTTGGAGAACCAAGGACGAAAGCAACACGTCCTTGGAATGGTGTTAGACTGTCAACTGTTGGAGTATTATCCTTTTGTCTGCTAGGGTTAAGAACTTTATCTTGGCCGCCACTTTTAATTATTCTTGATGATAAAGCTGACACGTTTAATAATATTAAGAAGTTTATTCAATCCACGCCTACCATTTATTATCACCAAAATGAAAAAATATATATTGGGACCCTTTAATTTCTGTAAAACTGGGAAAGCACGCGACTCGCAATAAAATCAACAATAAAATGCAAATTGTTTACTGGCATACTTTAGTTTCCGTAAACCTTTGGGAAATAATTCGACTCAAACAATAAAATGCTAAAGATTATATAAACACTAGGCCATTTATTTTTACTAGATCTAGTGGAATTTGACATGGTTGTAATATCATGGTAGGTCATAGCACAGTGCTCCTAAGATTGTATTAAGGTTCCTTGCCACTCAAGTTGACGGATGTAGTCTCCGATAGGAAGTGTGTGAGGAGTTTGGATTCATCGAATCTATAACTCGAGGATTCTTCCAAGGATCCTTGAGACTTTTCATCTACAGCCAAAGACTCATGTTCAATGCTAGCTTGAGAATATCTAACCTTTCGAAAAGTGTATTAAACCTACATTAAAACCAAAAGTTAGCAGTCATACTTGTTGAATGTAGACTCTTTAAGACAAGTCGTTTGATTTATGCTTCACATACTACCTACAATGAAATGTCAGAAGCCGGAGCTCAAACCAATATAACATCAGTCGTAACAAAGTAGTAGGCTACACTATTTATGATTTTTTTTAAAATTTGACATTCTCTGATTAACCTGAACAACTCCTCAAATTGTGCGTTATGTTGGTATAACAATCGACTTGGGGAATATTTATAACAATTTAAATGTTCTCTGTTTTTAAATGGAAACTATCTCAATGCAATTAACTTAACGTTTGCTTAACTTAAATTTGCACAGGGTAGTGCTTAAACCATTAGTGAAAGTTAAGTCAAGGCTACAACGTGTAAGCCACTCATGTTGAGAGCATCGTCGACATGGCTACAACGTGTAAGCCACTCATGTTGAGAGCATCGTCGACATGGCTATTATATATTTAATTTGTTTATGGTATACAGGCAATTTCTTCCGTTTAGTTTGTTACCGTCTCACATTGTAATATGCTAAAGCTGCTTGTTACATTTTTATTTTGTAAATTCAGTTAAGCTTCTCTTGTTAGTACTTGTAGCCCTAATTGCTTGGGTTTCATATATTGAACAATTTTTTTTTCAACCAGTCCAAATTAATTGTTTGTATTTTGCTTGAGTTGTTAGTACGGTACTATGTGAACTCCGTTCACACACATAGAGGCCTAGTTTCCTTACATCAAATGAACATTACGTGAACGTTAATTTGATCATGATCCAGGCATTAGAATGTCGGGATTACATATTTTTTTAGTTTTATTAAATTGGTTGAAAAAGAAAGGGGCGTCGAGCAGAATAGTAGGCATAGCTGCTTTTTCTTTTGTTGTGTTTATAGGCATAGGACTAAAGTGTTTTTGCTCATAACTTAAGTATTTTATAAGATCAAATGGTGCCTTTGATTAGGCCTAGATATAAAGTTCTGTGACTCAAACAGTTGAAAGTGTAGTGCTAGTAATTGGTAGAGTAAATCCATATTCATGACCTCTCTATGTAGTACTAATTTTAGATTTGATTGTTTGAATAACTAGCATGATTAACTCTGCTTTTGTCTCTGGTCCTAATAGTTTAAATGAATACCAAACTTAAATTGTCAAAAGAGTTGAGGGAATGACTTTTTTCAGATCTACAAATAGTCATTGAAGAATACCCATTAAATCTGTAGTGAATGCTTAACCAGAATGTTTAATTTAAAATGTGCTTAGGATTTGGAGGCTTTTCATGATCGTTCATTTGTAATTCATACTTGATTACTGCATAGCGCAAGAGAAATCTTATCCCTTGGGGTCACAATTTTTAATTTTCCACTTTGGAATTTTCTGGATCCATCTGTTTTTCAGCATTTGTCAAAACTTGTCTACCAATCTGGAGCTGTGTTTGGCTTTAAACTGGAAATATTGTTCTCTAGGTTGTTTACCACTATTTCCATTGTAATGATCCTAATTTTTTATATTTCATATATTTTCCAAAATTAAATAATAATTTTATTTTTGATATATTTTTATATTTATCTACTCGGCCATATATGGCCTCCTCGAATTCAATAGGCCTGTTAATTTTACCTTAAGAGTTTTTTTTATTAGAGTAAAAAATACTTTCATCATTTTCAAATACGTATTTGTTATCATCTCCAATCTAAGTGCAAAGGCATACTGATTTTTTTTTGTTTCTCAGTTTGGGGTTTAGAAGAACAACTCACAATGGACATATTACATTCACTAATGGTTGGCAGGTTGGTTGTCCATAAAAAACAAACTGCAGCCGGTGATTTTGTCATCTTCCTTTGTTGTACTATTAGGAACCAGTCTGCATGTCTCTAGAAATAAGATGTTTCTGAAATAATTTAAAAAAATGCACTGAGTGTGATGTAGGCTGCTTGATCGATTTCTTTTAATGTTATATGGTTTATATTTAAACTAAAATCATATTCCAATCACCTTGTCCAGCAATCCCAATATGTGACTTTTCATCTGACAAGCACACATGAATGAATGTAGATGAGCTATATATTGATTGGCACTCCTAACATCGTTATTCTTGTGGATTAACTTGGAGATGCCAACATATTTGGATTTCCATAGTTTCTATGGGGCTTCTATAGAGATTACTGAAGTACAGAATAACCTCTGTATTTTAAGTAGGCTATAGATATTCAAAATAAATGTAATGATAGTAATTATTTATTTATTTATTTATTTGAGGTACTTGATGTGAACTTTCTCCCCAACTGATTATATAAGTACACACACACATTTCTATGAACGAGCGCGAAAGGGCTTACCAATTTTGTCGGTAAAGGTATTTTCACATACCTTCCAGGGTTATTTTACATTCCACAATCGACATGGGACCGACTGCTTTACTTCTCCTCTGAAGGATGTTGTGCTACTGATTTTTAACTCAAGAAAAATTGGTCAACTCTGGCTGGGTTTGAACCCATAACTATCGGGTGCTGTAGCACCAAGACCAAGACCACCATGGTTGACAATAATAATTTAAAACTTCCTGTATATGATGACTCATGTGTCAATTACATAGTACATACAAATTATACCTCTTGTTCATGAAGCATCATTGGTACCATAGTGATAAGCCACTTCGGGGGTTGCTGGTAACCGTGTTATCATTAATAGAATAATAGCTCAATATATAGGTAACCAATGATTTCCACATGTCCATCACAGACTCTGCCTTAAAATATAAGTTAAGAATGAATTAACTCACGATAAATCCTGGAAATCTCAATGGTAGAGCATAGTGATGCCAAGTCAAGGGTCCCAGGTTTGGTTCCCATGTCTAGGTGTCATTTTAAAAATTTACGTGAATGATATAAATATCAAAATCTGAAATATGTTTGGATTTTAAAATTTGAATCATTCAAATTGATTTTGAAGCTTTTTTTCAGCCTTAGGTTTGGTTGTCATTTATTTATCAGAAAGCCATCGAGCATCTGAGCCCATAAAAAATTTGCAGTGAAAATAGAACAGTTTTAATTCTTTTAAAACAATCTAATCTTTAAGTTTTGTATTCAAATTTGCATTGTTTTATTTTAAAATAATTTACAATACTGTAATGTAAAACAAAATAACACACTTATTTTTTCCTTAGAATAATTAGTTTTGAAACTTAAATAAAGTAATTTATTCTGTTACTCGAGATGAATCAATTAAAAAACTAAAATTGCTTGATCTTGCCAAAGAAAACCAAGTTTTTTGAATTCTATATTTTAATAGTGTACAAATATGCATGCAGTCTTCTCATAAAGATAGCATTTAAAGAAAATTTTATAAAATTAAAATCTTACTATTCAAGCTTACACGCTCATATTAAAATCAAAATCTGAATATTTATCAATGATAGTATAAGTTTAAGAAATATGATAGCTATTCTAAATACATATCTTTGAAGAATGATGTGACACGACCTCAATCTACCATCACCAAAACTTTGAGACACGCTGCATCACATCTTGTAGATTTTAACTAACAATTATTACCTATTTCATTAGCTGGATGGACTAAGGCAAAATGTCAATCTCGCAGAAATTTACAGCTGATCGTGTAAGAAACTACATTGACACAAAAAGGCAAGCTTACCTTGCATTATTCCACTATGGTACAGCTTATAAGATAGGTCCATAGTGTAATCCGTCAAGGTAAGACTGCTACCTTTCAGGATAAACTGATTGTACATTATATTTATTTTATATAAAGGCAGGGACATCAGGATGAGAGGAAATATATTGAATTTAAGGAATAAATACAAGATGTATAGGGGGAAAAAGAAGAGTAAAGTGTAGAAATAAAGGGGGGTTGCGGAACCTTTGATAATTGCTGACCTATCTAAGGCGTCACTTTCGTGTTAGACTGATGGGGCGCGAATCCCAGCCGGATCTACCAAGAGTTTTTTTAAAATTTAAATGGTTTCCCCACTTTCCTTCCATGCAAATGCTGTTACCTCTTCTCATTCCTACCCTTTAAGAGTAATTTTCATAATTATGTTTATAACCTGAGCCGGTATTAAGACACAATGGCTATAAAACAAATTATTTATTTTATCGACCTACCCAACCCGATTGGAATAACAACTACAACAAATTTCATAACATTTAAAAATACTTTATTGACTCAATAATTTTTCATATAAAAGAGTCATATAACCAAAATAACATTGATAACATATTAAGAATTACAATACAAAATGTGATTTGACATAAAGATGAACGTATAGAACTTATTCAAAAAACATTAAAATTATGTTAACATCTCCAGTCAAATTAAGTTTGTTGAATAATGGTATGTATAGATCTGGATTAACAAAGGAGTAAAGGGACGTCAATTTCATTTAAAGGTTTAGATTTCAAATCAACTCAACTTAACCTAACCTTTTCAATTCATATATACACTAGTAAAGTATCAATACTTTTTTCACATCCCAAGGTCCTGGGTTCGAATTCTTATAAGAGCTATTCAGATACTTTAGTGGAAGAACTTATCTCCACACAGATTTGTGAATTTTTTTATTTATTTTTTGGAAACTGAATCGTGCGTTCACTTCCTTTGTATCTATCTGCCTCACCTTGAACCAGCAAGTTTGGCAACACCGCGAGCGTCGATGGCCTGTCAGCTACGACCTTGGATTCCTATCCCCCCCTCCCCCCTTTTGGAGTGTTGAACTTTTGGGGTCGGCGGGATAATACGGCTCTGTGCTGTGCTCCCTTCTTCATTTCCTTCTGCCGTGCCTTGGCAGACATTTTGTGTGTCACTGACCGCGGCTAAAATGTGCTTTTCATTCCGCTGCCTGCGTGTCCTTTGATGCGAATCTCGCCCAAATAAACGTACGGTACCCGGGGGGCGGGGATTGAAGTTACGGCCCTATTTTCGTTGGAAGGGCCTTTATTTTGCGCTCGGCAAGGATATTATTTTATTATATTATTACTGTTATTTTATAGCTAATAATATAATGAATTCGTGAAATGAGATCTGCATTTTGAGTTTTATAGGAAACTCATGTTGAATAGCGGTGGTAAAAATATTACATTTTACTAAATTTTACTCTCATTGGTGGCCGCGTGGTCTAACGCGCTATTTTCGTGTTGGCCAAGACTGCCGAAGACGGGGAGATCGGAGTTTGATCCTGGTCGGGTGTGAGTAGGGTGGTTTTTTTTACCAAATGTTTTTCCACTCTCCCACAATGCGAATGTATGTACACTATACCTCTAAATATTTCCCAATCCCTAGAACCATTAGCTTAATTAGCACATAAGCGTAAACCCCGAACGGTTAGTAAGACGCGCTGCTAAAAATAATAATAGAAACATGTTGCATTTTATAAGCCAAACGCAGCTCTAACATTATACGGCCCTTTGTAATCAAAATAGGACTTTAGGTGCACTTTGTCAATCACAGAAACTACTACGATATATATAATATAAAAAAAATACTTTTGAAGGGTTTGGACATTTCACGGAGTCTATAATTTTTACACCGAAACTGAATTTGGCATACAAAGAGAGTCGGGCGTTAAAATCAAGGTATATTTAAACACTTTATTATGTGCGTAAAATGTCCGTGTTCAGTTAAGATACGTTCGCATTAATTTTTGTGCATTACTTTTCTTAAGTAAAAGTGACCACAGAGTTTAGAAGAATGTACAAACCAAAGTCAAGAATTGGTGTATAAACAGGGTTGAGGGGGTCATTCCCCTTCTGGAAAGAGCTTGTCCCCTCTCCCCATGACTGGAACAAACTGGCCCCCCCTTTAAATTTATCTCTGATATTCTAGAACATGAAGCTGAAAAATGAGTTTGTATCAAACCCTCATTCATTTCTAGCGGGTTTTTAAATTTTCATAAATGTGTTGGAAGAGGACCACTTTAATTATCTTCTAGAGACACCATTTTTCAAAAATATACTAGTGGAAGACCACTTCAAATAGTTCCTAGGAGCATCCAAAATTCATGAGGCTTCTGGGTAAGGATCACACCAAATAGCCTATAGAAGAATTTTTTTAATCCAGATTAAGGCCACCGGGGATGGTCAGCAGCCTTCTCAACCCCCCCCACCCCATTTTTTTCCCTAACTGCCCCTCTATATAATTAAGGCTTCGCCGCATTTGAAGTCGAATATTACAAAAAGAGTTGGGGGGGCGCTTTGCCCCTGGTACCGGGTCTGGTTTGAGCATCTGGCGGGGCTGCATGTTTCTTAAATCTACTAAAATGGAAATAGTGACTTCCAATCACTGTTGGTGGAAAGGGGACCTCCTCTAAAAATCAGGGTTTAGTAACTCCTCTAGCTGTCAGATAAGGCTCTTCCTATTTAAATTGGACTGTGTGTAGCTTTGTCTTGTGGCGTAACCTTCACCGATTCATTTGGGAGATGTGTGAGGGTCCAGGTCCAACTTTTAGTGTCACCGGCGACTTTATAACGCAACTGTTCTATTTTTAGGCAGCCGTCAAAAGTGTATTTTTGTTTAGCTGCCAGACGTAATGTGTTTGGACCCATGATGCCATCTTGCTAAACAGGAACAGCTGGCTCGCGCGGCTCTTTCAAGGATACCACGACCTTGCGTCTCAACTGTCCTCGAGATGTGGGCGTGATCGAAAAGTCAGTCCGCCGCCATCTCTTTGTTCTAACTACCGTGCGAGATAATCATCGCTTCAAATCTCGTCGGGCTCCCCATTTTGCAGGATTTTTTATTTTTTCATTATGATGTGACGTGACGTGACGTGATGTGAACTGCGCACAGGTGGCTGCGTGGGCAAAGGTGTCGGTCGCATTTTTTTTTATTTTTGTTTAATGAAAAGGGATTTCAGGGCTCGAATTCCGGCCGAGTATACTGAGATGTTTATTCCCAAAAATCGTTTTCGTCCCAAATGTTGTTAAAGTCTGTTCAGCTTAGGAATTGTTTTCAGAAAGGCTTTTTTCCCTACCAGAAAGCTATTATATAGTAGGATATTGGTAGGAAAAAAGACCTTTCAGAGAGTAATTCCTACCGTGAATGCAGAAACAGGGTCTACCATCTGGGAAAACGGGAATTAGCCGGGAATTTGAAGTGATCGGGAAAAAAACGGGAATAAGCCAGGAATTTGGTAAATTTCAATAAAATCTGGGAAAATGTGGTTTTACTCAAAATATGAAATACAATAATCATTAAAACAGTAAATAATAATGTTAAATCAAGCTTTTTTTTTGTAGCTGTGTAATAAATTTTATAATTCCTAATAGACAATGTTAATACAAATTTAAAAAATGTTTATTAAAATTATAAAATTCATTATTATTCATAAAAAAAAGATTAATAGAAAAATGAGGGGGGAGGTGGGGGAATTAGAAGGATGTGACATACTTTTTAGTCGGGAATTTTAGGAACTGATCAGGGGAAAAGTTGGGAATTTCATTGGTCAAGTTTAGTAGACACCATGAGAATACACCTCGTCTCAATTCTACCATTTTCATCCCCACCCACCCACCCCCGGTAATGTAAATTTGCGGATAGCCCGGGCATGTACAGGCCATCCTGAGTAGAAGTGGTGGTCACTGACAGATAGCGAAAGATTTTCACACATTTTAACCTCAAGTATGTTCTTATGATACTATATTAGCAGTCAAAAGTTTTTATAAAAGCTGCGGCTCTAAGAAATAGAAAGAGGAGTTTAGGAAGGAGGAGGATTCAAATATTGGGTGAATTGAAGGAAAGAAGAAACTTCTGGGAGCTTAAGGAGGAGGCAAAGGACCGGGCATATTGGTGGTCTTAAGGTGAGGTGGAAGGGAACGCGAGAAAAGATCATTGTTTTGCAGTTCTTATATAAAAAAAATTATCCGTCCAAAATGAATCAAAATATTTCTTCAGTAGAAACATAATCAGATTAATTTTTCTTCCAAGATGTGATTTAATCAAAATTTCTTTAATTTAAAAAGTTTTTAGATAATTCCTCTATGCTTGACAGATATTCCAACAACTGTGAACAAAATTAAACTGCTCTGTTTGTACAAGAGCAATATTTTATTTATTTTGGCCAAAAAAAAAAAATGTTTTGCCATAAAAACTGCAAAAACACTGGCCATTTTTCGCGCCCCCTTCCATCACACCTTAGATAGGGAAAGGGAGGAAAAGCACATAAAATATAATATTATTATACCATTTCTATTTTTTGGTATAATGTCATGATTACTTTATAGCGGTCATTTTATATAAAAATGAAATTTGATTCTCTGTACTACTTTCATAAAGTGAAAAAAATAGAAATTCCTTTCGGGAAACTTGTAATGTACAGTGCATGTTTTATGAAAAGAGGGGTAACTCTGATTTTATGGAGGAAGACGCATATTAGTTTTGGCTTTAAATAACAAAATAAATCAAATATGAGACATTACTGGTTATTAAATTTCAAATATAGCTTTTCAACTGCATTTCTTAAAAGAATACCTCATAATAAATAATAAATATTTCACCACATTTTGTAATAGTGCTCCTTACTCATCTGTTTACCCTTCATGTACGAAGCTAAGACTCTTTTTTTAATCTGCGTTTTTAATTTCCTTGAAATCTAAACGCCTTTAGCTCATAATCGCTTGAAACTGTTATAATGAAACGGATTCAACATTTTCATTAGACGCTGCCGCATACGTCACCGTTATCTGCATACCATTTCGTGAATACATGAGCATTTTTTTAAGTTATGACATTCAGTGAATGTAGACGATACTACGATCTCCGAACTGATCTTCTATATTTCAATTTGTGTTCCCAGGAAGTGTCTGGCAATGTAAACGTACTTCACAGATTAGAATTATCTTTCCAACCATCATTAAAAGATACGGGGACGGCCATGACATATTTAAGAAATGATAGTTGGTTTTTTTTTTCCTTCAGTTTTTATAGCAAAACCTTTTTTTGGCCCAAATAAAATATTTACCCGGTAGAAACATAGCGTTTAATTTTCTTCACGTGGTGATATCAACATTTGTTGAATATCTGTCATGAGCATAGCGGCATTAGATGATAAACTTTTTAAATGAAGAGAAAAAGTTGTTATTAAATTCCAGGACATCCATGACAGATATTTAACAACTGTTGATATCACCATGTGAAGAAAATTAAACTCTACGTTTCTAATGGAGCAATAATATATGATTTATTTTGACCAAAATAAATGTTGATATAAAAACTGAAAAAAACATTGCCCTTTTCTCTCGTTTTACACATATTATGTTAAAAAATTTTTTATGTAAACCATTAAACTTAATCAAAATATAATATATAAACATTAAAGCATAACAGAGATGATCGACCATTAGTTTCATAAACATAAAAATATATTTTTACACTGCAAAACAGAAAAACCTTAATAAAGTTTTTACTGCATTAAAGTGAAAAAAAAAGAGTGGAATGTGAATGTATATTATGAATAAACATTAAAGCAATCCTACGTTGATTAGTAAACCTGCTTCACAAAACAACGGAAGTGACTAATACATTTTCCGCAATCACGAATGGCGATAATATTAATCTGAACCATTATTGATAAAATTGTGATTGGATCTTATTCTCTTCAGAGCAGAGTAATCAGATTTAGGAATATTTTCATTACAATATATTTATCTTGGGCCTGTTTCAATGGCAGCTTGGTCTAAGGCGTCACTCTAGTGTTAGCCTAGACTGCTGATGACAGGGAGATCGGGGTTCGAATCCCGACCGGGTTGTGCCGAGGGTGGTTCTTCACTCTCCATCCACGCGAATGCGCGTACACTTCCTCTAAATTATCCTTTCCTCATCCCTAATTCCATAGCTTAATTGAGGGGGTCGAGGCAAAACATGATAACCCTCACAGATTTAGAGGGATATTTTGACTATTTAATCTTCTATAACAGGGTCGGCAACGTGGTTCCCGCGGGCGCCATGGAGCCCTGACAGATTTTAGGCACCCGTCTTATATTTTGTAAATTTTTTGTTAAGTAGTTTTGTTTGATAATTAACAGGCTATCCGCCTCAGTGCGTAGTTAGCTAACGCGCTGGTCGTGTTGAGCTCAACTGCCGAGGACGGGGAGATCGAGGTTCGAGTCTCGGTCGGGTGAATTGGGTTTTTTTCCTAAATGGTTTTCCACTCTCCCTCCACGCAAATGTGGGTTCACTTCTCCTATATTCAACCTTATCGATTCATAACCCATTAGCGTAATTAGTACTTAAGTGTATAACCCGAACGGCAAGTAAGACGCGGTGCTAAATAAATAAAAAATAAGTTGTTTATCAAGTATTATCTGAAACTAAACATATTTTTATATAGTCCTCACTGGTCCTCGATTTATTATTCCATTAATATCTTCATATTTAGGGTTTTAACAATAAGCCCACTTTTTAACATCCCTCAAAATTTGAGGCTCAAATATTTAAATCTGAGGAATGATAATATTATAGTCTATGTTTTGTTTACTAAATTTAAAATATGTATATTCCCAACTTGTCACTAATAAATAAAGGGTTATCCCCTCAACTAATACATTTGCGTATAACTTGAACAGATAGTAAAATACGGCGCTAAAATAATTCTTGGAAATATATTTTATTAACATTATTAGTCAAATAAGCCGTAAGTTCCGATGGTGATGTTTATCAATTTTTCGCCTCTTTAATTTAAAGTTTGCTAATATATTATATAAAATTTTATTTAGCTTTTTTAAACTTAAATTATGGTAATCCCGAGACCTCTTTAAATGTGAAGCTCGGTTGGTTGGTGTACCTGAAAGTTTGAATAATCACGAAAACATTCTTTAGCAAACAAAAAGAGCAGCTCGCAAATTTTCCGCGCTAAAAAACACGTGCCCGATTCGGATAAACGACAATGTCGAATTTTTTTTTTGTCTGTTTACTGACGTAAAAAAAACTTGTGCGCAAGACCTATGTGCATCTGTTAAGATTACTGTAGACTTGGCAACGTTGCACGGCTCGTTGTGGAAGAACAGCATTTTTTTTTTATGGCTGTGACTAAATGTCTTGTGTTGTAAATGTTCCACCCGTTTGTGTTTCGCTAGCATCGCGTGATTCATGCTGTTTATCAGGAAAGCTATCCTGGCTAATCTAAACATATGACTGAACAACAGGACCGACGTTTATTTTCAAGAAGCTCAGCTGTCGTTTGTGCGACATGCATTGTTCTACTTTACTATAACTGCTTGCTAGGCTGGCGGATATTTCATTCAAAAGAGGATAATTAGTATTAATTTTATTTCACTTGTTTGATTTTAGTTATCTTCCAAATAATCACAGATAGATTCGTAGTATTTGTTAGGCGTTATTCATCTTAAATTTTAAAAAAAAAAATATTGGAAACTCGCAGATTAAAACATTAATCCATGGAAAAATCTACGTCAGACAACATAGGTTACAATATCGGAATGACCAAATAATTCGCTCTGAAATATCTGGTTATTTTGCGTTTATTATATTAGGCCCAATGCGCAATGGGGTATCTAATGAATTTGGTAGGTTTTATGCGGCCGAAACTTTTAGAAATAATTTCAAATACTCGTCCTTGAACCAAATTAAATGTTTACGTCACTTTTCAAAGTAGGGCCTGCACATGTCGAGATGATTTCGTATCTAAACTAAAGTTAATAATAATCAGAGTTGGTATTGATCCCATTCCAGAATACAATATTTACTTTCGATAAGGTGGGAAAATGGCGTGTTTTCTTAACAAGGCTTAGTTATCGTTATAATATGTCTTATGCACTGTAATATATCGTGATATTATCTTAAGATATCCTTTTAATTACGAGTTGCGTAATTGGCTGCAATGCTGGTCGAAAATCTAATTACCTTGTGTACACACATCCCTGCCAAAATTCTCGTGGGGGGGGAATCCTCGTAAATGTTAGAGCCCCCTATATTTTCTGACCGAAACTCCCAACAAATTGAAATTGCAAATTGTGCTAAAAACCGTAAGCTTTTTTAAGCTATATCCTTTTAAAGTCTCTAATTGAATTGATATATTCTTAAAATGAACAGTGGCTTATTAAATCATACGTCAGATTTCAAACCGTTTTTGGGTCGTTAGAATATTTTACTATTTTGAAATAACCACGTAAGTTTTTCAGCCATAACTTTTCAGATGATTTGTTATCTTAAATGAACTCTGTAAAATCACGTTAATTTTTGGCCGTCCAAATATGTTTACAGAACCTTAACAAAGTAAAATCTATACATGCATTGAGCTTGTTTATCCTTTGTAATAAGATCTTGGTACAAGTAGGGATGAGGGATTATGGGTTCAAACCCACTCGACATTTTTAAATGAGGTTTTTTAATGTGACTTAAATGATACATTGTAAAATAATGTAATAGAGGTATTCATTTGGGCAGGACTATTTCACATTTTTTTAAGGGCATCCAATTTTGAAAATCTATCGATGGAAGAACGTCTAAAATAGCTTCTAGAGCCCTTTGATTTCCGAAATAATCTTTGAGAGGAACACTTCTTAAAATAGTTATTAGAAACATCAACATTTTCAAAAAAAATGAGGACTAGTCTATATAGCCTCAAGGAATATCCAAATTTCATTTTTTTATTGAAGCACCATTTCAAATCGACTGGTAAAAAGAGTATGATTTTAAAAAAATTTCCAAACAAGGGCCACTATGTACAAATAATTTCTAGTAATTGCATAGCCTGAACGGTTATAGTAGTAAGACGCGATGTTTAAAAAAGTTAATACTTTTTATTACTTGACCCTCCCCCTTCCTCTCTAGCACAATTATTAAATTTCTACCACTACTCTATAAAATAACAATGTTCTTACTAACGATTTTAAACCCACACCCAAATTAATTCCTCCCTACGCCCATGAATGTGATTATTGATAGAAATACTGAATGTATTATCCTATAGGTGAAACAGAGGGTTCGTATTCATGGCTCCCTCGCCAATTTTTGTTTCGAATTCCAAAAATTTATTTTAAAAACAATATGCTGTTTCACATCTTGACCCCCTCCCCCATTGAATTCTTGCAACCCACTCGCCGTTTATGTTCGGCATATAATATGAATCAATAATTATATGCTTTTATATAATATCGCCTACTTTGTCATAAATAAATTTAGAATCACATTTTAGGGGTAAATTCTTCTTCAGTAGGTCATTTTTGGGGTGTAAACTACACGTGTTTCCCCACGGGGTTTCCAGGGGTAAGCACACGGATTTCCCGTAATCGTGTGGCTGGGGAACCTTGTCCTGTCGCATCACAGTTGCCGGAGAGGCGGGGGGGAATAGAAGTCGATTGTATGTGACGTTCTTCGTGTACGCCACGACAATCGTTTTGTTAGAGGAACGCAAAAAGAGTTTGTAACCTCACTGGTACTGCTAGTCAATAGTAAGTAGTTTAACTTTTGAGCAAATTTTGTATTAGTTTTAACTGAAAATTAATAAATAAATGTTTTGCGAGATTTCTCGAAATGAAGCGATGGCTTCCCTTTGGTGTGATGGAATCAAGGCCATCTTTAAAAGGCTTGTGGCTGTCTTTGTTAATTAGGATTTTTGTAAATGTTCTATCTTTCCGGTTTTAAATCTTTGGGTTATTGATGTTCTTTCGAATATAAATTTGAATTACATGCTGTGTAGACTTTGTAATAGGACATCCGAGTCGTTTATTGATTAATTTCTTCTTTCGTAGATTTGCAAAGATGGCGACAGCGCATGTTAACTGTAGTATTCAAGTGTCTGGCATCGATGCGGTGGATTTATTCGGACTGTATATTCTAATTTTAATCGATGCTGCCTGCATGTTTAAAATAAAATACAACGTACTTTTATACTTTTGTGTATTCAGTATTATTAAGCACTACAGATTTTCAATATGATTGTTCACAATAATTGTTGCGGGGGTGAATGAACTGTGTATCCTGTCTGGTAGGGCTGACGCCTTGGGCATTAAAATAATTAAATTACAAAATTATTAATATACTAGGATTATCACATGGAGTTTCTTTTATATAATACTATTCAGTGCTAATAAAAATTATATTATAAATATTATTCAGTGCTAATCAAAATTCACTTGGTTTAAGTATTAGCCAAGATAATTACATTTAGTGTCTTAATTAAAAATGCCAATGACATAATTTTAACAATTTGTTCGTAATTTTTCTATTCCAATAAAAATGAGATGAAAAGGTGGAATGTTAATTTCAACAATAGTAGATAACTATCAGCATGAAAAATATGTTGAAACAACAAAATATGAATTAGTTATATCTTTATTATGACAAGAGTTCCAAAAACGACCACACTTAATCTTATTTTTAAAATACTGTACCTCTGATATTGGCATTATTTTCTATAAATTAATTATCTTTGACTTATTTTGCATCTATCTAATATCGATTCTCTTCATAATGGCTACACTTTTAGCACATAGGCTAGCTTAGTTTTTAAGTAAGATTTACTGCATTTCTGATCATTTATTTAGAGTTTTTTTTAATGGAACTGATATAATTTTTCATTGGGATCTGCTATGATTGATTAATCAACTACTTTCTTTAAGCCTACTATGTTGTCGGCTAGCTAAGCTTTTAAATGATCCTATGACTGTTTCAGATTCCCAACCCCATTTTTGCACGCGCTAGTTGTTCATTGTCCTGGGGGCCGAAACACAAGCAACAACGGACGGCCCTAGAGGACCGGGGGGTGCTTCTCGTGTCTCAGGAGGAAGGTATGTAACATAATATAGTATCATTTATAGCTCTAAGATCAGGCCCTTTCTTTTTTTTATGAAAATTGCATTTTTTAGACCTAGATGAGGCTATATACACTAGATAACCTTGTGTTATTTTTTTTAGGGACGATTCTCGCTCCCTCTCCACAAAGCGGCGTGGATCCCTCCTTCAACTGTAAGACGAGATGCACAAACCCCAGAAAACAAAAATGATCTTATCTTCCGGAAGGTACTAACATATTTATTTTTCATACAGGTCATGCCCTATATAAGGTGATTAAAATGCCAGTGTTAAACATAGGACGAAAAATATCATCTGTCATATCGGAAATTGTCTTGAAGTAGTCATACTTGCTACTCACATTTTTCCTTTAAATTTATTTTAACAGTTACAATTGTGAACACAATTGAAAAATAATGCTGAGCAAATTTTATTCTGATATTAAGATGTAGATCTTCCCTAATTTATGACCAATAAAATCGGAATCAAAGAAAGAACCCATTTTTATTTTATAGTAAAGGCACTAGCTTAAATAATGTTAGATATATGTTTCAAAATGACTTCCTCTTTGGTATCAAGGGTTCTGGCTACAGATCCAGATGTCCCAAGTTTGATCCCCGATGCTTTAACAAATTTTCTATAAACGACTGGTCTGGAACTGGGTCACACTCGAGTTCGTAAGGACAAGATGAGAGAATACTAGAATAAATAATTAGCAGCTCTGGTCTATAAAACTGAGAATAACGGTCAGAGGGTTCATTGTGCTGGCAACATAACACCTTTTATCATCAAATGTTGGCACTATCATCGCTAACGGCGACATAAACATAAACAAGATAATTTACTAAATTTGATTATTTCAAGTAGCCCTTGTGAGAAATATTTTTAGATAGCCTCGTATATACTAGAGCTAAGAGGTTACGCCAACTTAAATCAAAAATTAAATTGAGTTGGGATTCAAACGGTTGTATTTTTACTATGAATTGTGCACTATTCATTTTGTATGAATCCAAACCCAGCCTTCCATAAAAATTAGATCTTAGCTTTCTCCTTGCCATTGGTTCTACATAGGTACAATATGTAGACTTTTGGAACCCTCTTTTAATATAAACTTGTCTTATTTGCTAGGTGCGGGGAATTCTCAACAAACTTACCCCAGAAAAGTTCCAGAAGTTGAGTGATGATTTACTCCAAACAGAATTAAACTCGATTGTGATTCTGAGAGGTGTTATTCTGCTGGTAAGTTACAATTTAGATGGCCATACTGCTAGATTCTATCGAAGATTAGTTTTAGTTTCCTTTCCCCCGACACAGCTCAGGTTTCTAACAGATGTCTTATGACTAACGTTGGTGAAGGTGTTTTTTGAGTTTTTGATTAAATGTAATTTTTGTTCACTTTAGGCCCAATTATAAATAATATATAGGGGTATGTATGTATATATATATATATATATATATACAGCGTGTCTACCGTCTGGGAAACTCGGGGAAAGCGGGAATTAGCCGGGAATTTGAAGTGATCGGGAAAAAAACGGGAATAAGTCGGGAATTTGGTAAATTACAATAAAAATCTGGGAAAATGTTGTTTTACTCAAAATATGAAATACAATCATCATTAAATCAGTAAATTATGTGATTCAAACTGTCATTTTTTTGTTTGTAGCTTTGTAATATATTTTTAATTCCTAGTAAACAATGTTAATACAAATTTAAAAATCACGTTTATTTAAATTTTAAAATTTATGATTATTCATAAAAAAAGATTAATAGAAAAACGCGAGGGAGAAGGGGGGAATTAGAAGGATGTGACATACTTTTTAGTCGGGAATTTTAGGAAATGATCAGGGAAAAGGTCGGGGATTTCATTGGTCAAGTTGAGCAGACACCATGATATATCACTTAAGGCTCTGTTCTATTACAGATCTTCGAAAAAGCCCTCGATGAGCCGAAGTACAGTTCTATGTACGCACAGCTGTGCAAAAGGCTCACAGAAGAAGCACCTAACTTCGAGTCCCCGCCGAATCCTTGCACCTTTCGTCTCTTACTGTTGAACAAGTGCCGCACAGAGTTTGAGAATCGATCCAAGGCAACAGAAGCCTTTGAACACCGCAATGGCCCCTTGGCGCCGGAGGAGGAGGAGCGCAGACAGCTTGCCAAGCGCAAGATGTTGGGAAACATCAAGGTGACTTTCCACATTATCAATTTAATATACTGTTTCGATTCGGGGATATGCTAAGTCCACTTTTTCAATTTGTAGCGAATATGTGATTCTTGAAGCCAAATTGAAGTTTGAATATCTTTTGTGGTTATATGATAAAAATATTTTTTTGATATATGTACAAAAAAATCTTTAAAATTATTTGATTGCACATTTTTTGTAAGTTTGGTTCTATTTTGATAAATCATATTATCACAACTTAAAAATTCACTTACTGTACTCAAGATTTTTTCCATATGAGTATTGATTTGTAACTTACATAACGGCTTAGAAATGGCAAAAATTTATCACACTATTTTAGCACAACTTTTTACTGGTAAAATTTTGTACACGTATAAGCTTTTATTATTATTATTATTATTATTATTATTATTATTATTATTATTATTATTATTAAAAAGCAAAGTCTTAAGCTTTGCATACCCCTAATATTAACATGAAAATAGCCTTTATAAAATATACCACATTGACCATAATATACTGTACTGGCCCAAAAAATAGCTTTTGTAAAACCGTAATTACTATATTGATAGTTTACTGTATAGACCCGAAAACAACCTTTGTAAAAAATATATACCGTGTTGACCTGAGAATAGTCTTAGTAGAAATAAACCATGTCGACCAGAAAATAGCTTATGTAATAAAACCATGTTGACCAGAAAATAGCTTATATAATACCTTATTTTAGCTTATAACAACAAACATCCTTGGACAATACTAATGTCAAACCTCTGAGGACTTAATGCAGCTGTGTTATTTAACACTAATATTACAGTAAAAACTTAACGTAAAGCAAAATTAGGTGACAGACCATTGACAGAATAACCCTCAATTTGCCTATGATTATAAATTGGATCCAATTCCTGAAGAGTTGTGAAGAAAACATCCAAATGAGGCATTTTAATTATTATGATAGGCTAACAATGAAATGGCCCGATGGCTAAATCATTTAAACACCCTGCCAATCCGAACCCTTTTAGTTCGAAATTTCAAATAATCCTAACAGAATTTTTGTAGTACATTTTTTTGAGTTCAGCTTTCATGGTCTAAGGGTTCTGGCTACAGATCCAGATGTCCCAAGTTTGATCCCCGATGCTTTAACAAATTTTCTATAAACGACTGGTCTGGAACTGGGTCAAACTCGAGTTCGTAAGGACAAGATGAGAGAATACTAAAATAAATAATTAGCAGCGCTGGTCTATAAAACTGATTAACGATCAGAGGGTTCATTGTGCTAGCCATATTACAGCTTTCAAAATACACAAATTAAATACAAAATGTATGTTACAAGACAAAAATAAGGTTCTCTACATCAACAAAATATGTAGCTTGCTAACATTTGAAATATATTACTTAGGTACTTGATACATCTTGCCCCATTAGGGAAACAATTGGTCTGAGAATATTTGGTGGCTTTCACTTTCGGCTGACATTTGCTTCTTTACAGTCAAGAATTTGTTTCATGAGCCGTAAAACTTATTTTCTTGCATCCTCTTGATCTGGGCTTTTGATGTAAGAATAACTTGGTCATAATTTTTTTTCCACAATATTTTAAGCAACTACTCTGTGACATCCCATGCCTCACCTACCCAGTAGATCACGTCTTTGATCGTCATGTGTCTTCATTTTCAATTTGAGTTCATAAAAGCTTTTTTTTTTTGTAGGTACATTTAATATTTTTAAGCAACCGCTGTTATATCGGGTGTAACAAAGGAGTTTCACTCAGAGGTAAAAATACCACAAGTTTGTCATCTGACTGGTGTGATGGAGCATTGTCAATCACAAGAAATGTCTAAGGTGGTATATTATTTTCTTGGCTGAATTCCTTGTACAGAAGGTACAGACTGGTTTCTAAACCATTCCTTAATAAGATGACTGTTTATCTTTGACCTTATTTGATGCCTGTAGAACACGGGAAGTGAGATCTTATTAATATTTTTGATTTGCCAATAACTATAAGTGGTAGCTTATGTGTTCCAGCTTCATTGCTCCATGCTAAAACTGTCAGGCATTCCTTACACATTTTGAAGCCAGGCGCATCAAGTTCTTTGCAATTTTATATTTCCTGGTAGTTTTGAGACAAAAAAGTCTGCACATTCAGTTAGGTATTCTTTTGCGCCTGGGTGATATGTTGTTGACGATTCTCTGACTTGTAACCTGTACCTCTTCTGATATTCTAGCCAGCCATTACTCGCAATAAACTTAGGATTGTTATCCATCAGTTTGTTGAGATGGACTGCTTTATCTTGAATTAGGGGACTTTTCTGCCTTTCCTAAAAAAACCATAGGAAAAGTGTCATCGCTTTTTTTCGAACTGCGATGCTTTTGATGTGTGGCATTGCTCAAGAACCTTAACTGACATTGCCTTCTGTCTTGTATAGTAGAGATAGTCACGGATTTTTACGTAAATTGAGAAATATGCCGACATTGTGGCCTTTATCAAATAAAAAGAAAAGAGGGAATACATTTTAAGTTTAAAGCTAATTCTAGTTGTAAATTTTTACTTTTGGATTTGAAAATAGCTGTAATGTACAATACTGCTGAGAATGGCAGTAATTAAACATAATATGAGTATTTTAGCTGGAAATATATTTTCTGTCCATGATGGGTTTTTTTTAGAGAAAATCACTGTTTTTATTTCTACAAGTTTCAAGGCTTTCTATCATAATGATGACTAGGGACATGCAAAATTCGCATTTTCGATAACACAAATCTTAAAACGACTTCTATTGTTTTCATATGAATAACATAAATTTAAGCTTTTTTTTTCTAAATAAATACAATTTTTCTATAATTTGGCAAAAACCATCTTAATATATATAATTCTTCTGTACGTGTGTATGTCACTGAACTCCTAAACGGCTGTACCGATTTTGATGAATTTTTTTGTGTATATTTGAGTGGATCCGTTGATGGTTTGGATTCACCCAGTAGGTGGTGCTGCAATCAGGTTCTAGGATATTTTTTTATTTTTTAGGGAATTTTTGTTTTTTAGATTCGTTGCATATCAGAACATGTAACCTCAAAATTTCACACACACACCCCACCCCCCAATATTTATAATAATTAATATAATATTAATAATTGACCGTTAAAACCATCAATTATGCCAGCCAAACAAAAAGCCAAAGTCTGCCGGGCCCGCTAGTTATGAAATATAATTTTCAATGTGGTAACACTGGCGATCGTGCATAGCCAGGGCTGCCGTTTATATGGATCGTATAAGATTTTTCTTATTTTATAATAGGTTTAAAACGGATCACAGAAAAAATTAGTGTTTTCAGGATATTTAGGCTTTTTTTTCTGATTTAAGTATTAAAAATCATAAACAACATGAACAAAAAATGTTGACATTTGTATCCTAGTTTTTTTTTAATAAATACTAATTTGACTCATATTTTCATAAATAACTACATTGCTTTCATCTTTTAAATATCATAGTTTTTTTTGAGAAAAATAACCTCACCTTCTGCATCTCTCTTTTGATAGCATTTTTAGGGTTCATCCTGTATTTAGTTTTAGTCAATATGGCATGTGTGATCAAAGATGGATAAAAGTTTGATAATATTTGTTTGTTTTCAAGTTTATCGGAGAACTGGGCAAGTTGGAGATATTGGCAGAAGGCATCCTCCATCGCTGCATCCAGCAGCTGCTGGACAAGAAGAAAAAAGCTTCTCTCAAAGACATGGGTGAGGACTTGGAGTGCCTCAGTCAGATAATGAGGACCTGTGGCCGCATCCTGGATTCTGAAAGAGGGAAAGTGAGTAGTTTTTATCATAGTATTTATTTTATATAAATAAGTGTGGATTAAATTCAGCACATTTCTAGACCATACTAGCGAGAAACTGGACAAGAATACACACATTTCTAGACCATGCTAGCGAGAAACTGGACAAGAATACACACATTTAAGAGTTGGGTCAGATAAATTAATTTATGAAGTTTAATCTCGAATTTATCTTTGAATCTTGAATCTGCCCGGCGTCTTAGCCCCCGTGGCCCCCAGGTTATAATGTTCTGTAGTCAGCCCAAAGGGGCTCAATTCCTCCCATTTTAACTGGGCTTCTGGCCTGGTTTCTAGCCAAGGAATGCTGGCCACCTTTTCTGTCAGCTTCTAATTTATTTATCAAATCATCATAACAATCTCATAAAGTTTTATTTGTAATTTCTACAGATACAACAATTGCCTGTATTATTATATTATAGCCATTTCTAATATCTATCAAAAGAGTAAATGAACTGGCATACGAATATGGGAAAGGAAAACTATGTTTAACGAGGAGGTCCAATGGCTAAATAATTTTACATTAATGAAGATTACCCGCTTAGGTGGTCGATAGTTAGATAGGCATATCGGGGTTTGATCCCTGTTGGGTGTACTGAGGGTGGTTTTTCTTGATTGTTTCCACTTTCATGTAAATGTAGGTACATTTCCTCTGACTCGTTATTGGAATTAGTTCAAAGGCATATAACCCAACCTGGTAGTATTCCATGGTCCCAGCTCATGTTTTTAAAGTTTTTGTGCACGCCAGCGTTATAAAATTTGAATTCAAGATTAATATTCATAAAACCAAACAAAAAGTAACTTTTAATTATTTCTATGCTATGAAACTATGATGATAATTGATCCTTTATTGTTTACTCCAGAAGTCATTAGGAAACTATTGGCCGAATATTTCAAAGGCATAAATAAAATCATAGTAAATGATGATCATTGGTTCCCTGCGTTTCTCATCTTAGCATTGTAATGTAATAAGACATAAAAGTGGGCTTGGATTCTTTCCAGAAACTGATGGATCAGTATTTTGAGCGGATGTCAGTTTTGGAAGACAATGAGGAGCTTCCATTGCGTATCCGCTTTATGCTGCGCGATGTCATTGAGCTGAGGCGGGATAACTGGGTGCCTCGAAAGGCCACCAGCACAGAAGGCCCCATGCCTATTCACCAGGTTTGTACTAATCAAGTTTCAGTAATTTTTTTTTTTATATCTTTATGATCATAGTTTTTATAAGTAGTTATACAAAATATTGATCAAAGGCGTCTTTGATTCTTAGATAAAAATTTAAGAATCTGAATCGAAAAATTGGTATCGTCCTATCTTTAGTATTTTATATTATATTTATATTTCCGGGTATGAACATTAACTTTTATAAGCATTATAAATTGATTTGAAATAAAGTTTGTAGTGAGATAATTTTTTGTGAAAACCCTTATAAGCCGCATAGAGGAATGAAAATGGAACTGAAGACGTGTTCATACATGATTATTACATTAAGGACTAATAAATTAAATATACCAAATTTCTAGTTGCTTGGACATTTGCGTGTTTTTATAGAGTAGTTAAGCTATGAGGCTTATTTTGGAAAAAATATTGGCACGTTATGACATTCCATTGTAATTTTATTGTTAGACGTTAGTTTAGTTATAATGTCTTTGACATGTTTGTTGAAAACCTTTTGATTAATTTTGCTAATACGTTTCTATTTGGTGTCATTCTTATTTTGAAGAACATGTTTTATTTTCATATATTTTTAATATCTCACATTTTAAAGATGTGACATTTTAAATATACTATTTTACTTTCAAAATAAACAAATACACGTTTCAAGATTTTAGAATTTTGAAATTACTCAAACTGTAGATTTTGGAAATACTCGAAATGAATGGAGGAAGAGACCGTATCGATACTGTGACTTAATCACGTTGTCAACTCTGTTTTGAAGTGTATTTTCTTATTAAATACTACTTGGACAAAGGATGCATTATGGTGGAAATACATCTTAACTCGTGGTGTGTGTGAATGTTTTCAGCTGCGTGAAGAGGAGCCTCGCGGAGGTAGAGGGGGCTATCACTCTCACATGGGCGGTAGCGGGGGCCACGGCCGCATACCTGTCTCGATGCAGTCCAACGAGCTGCCTTTCATGGCCTCTCTTAAGATGAGGTCTGGTTTGGAAGATATGCTCGGTTCTCTCCCCATGGGCAATCCTTCGCTCACCACTACCATCCCCCCATCACAGCACGACAAGTTTGGGTAGGTGTTATTTTTTAACCAATTTGGATTTATTTTTTTATAGGATTGTACTAAACTTTTGACTTGGCTTTGACAGCATTTGAAGAAGAAAAAATTGGCGTTATCAGTAAAATTATTGAAGGCCACAATTAGGGGTGTGTGTGACTTTAGAATACTTTGGCTTAGCTTTGTATATAATATGTTCTCTTTGATCTGATGGCTAAATACATTTTATCCGTCAGTCATAAGACTCACTTTAACATCGGACAGATTGATATTTCATCCAGAAGTCGTCAGACCAGCCATAAGTACAATATATGTTTTCAATCGAAAAAAACTAACAAAGAATATTTGATAATCATTCCAGCTTTGAATATTATTTTAAAAGTTTTTGATTATCAATTTAGTTTCATCTTGTTTATATGTATTAAATGATTTTTTTGTTTTACTATTATTATCACAACCTTTTGCTTGTAGATTTGGTGGGAATGGTTATCAACAAGGTTTCCGTCAAAATCGCCAACAGCAAGGATTTTACTCTGGAGGCGGAAACCGACAAAACTTCAACCAGAACCACTTAAAGCAGAACCATAACACTAATAATTCACAGCAGAATTTTAATAACTGTGAGTTTTAGAGATTTTCTCTCTACAAGCTAATTCATAATCTTTTTGGCACTAATTAAGATGTACTGATAACGAATTTCACTTATGATGATACATATCACATAGTTTGTATTAATTTTATAATGATTAGAATATAAAACCTTTTCTTTAATATTAGGATTGTGACCCCCAAATCCTAAAGATATTCTAGAATTCTAATTCCTTAAAAAGATTTATTGGTGATTCTTAACCAGGTATAACTATGAAATGAGCTTAACAAGACTCAAGACCAGTAATTTAACACTTTTATAATGAATCGACTCTAAGAATGTTAACATTCAGTTACTATCTGTATTTTCTAATTTCATATATATATTTCCTCTAATGGTAATTACTTTTCCAAGGATAGTATTCGAAGGTAAATTGTAGCTTTGGATCTATAAAATAATTAATTCGACCCATATATAAATGAAACTAGGTCGGTAACAATCGATTTTCTCCAAGTGGTAGCCGTTATCTCTTTGTCTCATGGCAGTAATGTAAAATGTGTTCTTATTTTCATTGCTAAAAGCCATATTGGGTTTGTCTTCCTTAATATGTTTCAATTTTAATAAATCCTCTTTACCCAATCCAAAACAATATTTTAAAGATAATTAAAAGTACTTATTCCCTGTTTTGGAATGTTATCAATGATGTGTAATATAGTGCATACAATAATACCTTGTAATACAGGCATCATATTTAATTGGAAAAGAGAAAATACTTGTCATTTTATATATACATATATTTAATAATAAATTTATGATTATTTTGTTGTATTTCGAAATATTCAACTGAAAAAAATATTTGTATCCACTCCGTGGGTGCGTCATTGTAAAGAACTTGTTTCTGTCACGTTCAATCACATGGTTTAAATTCGTAGGTCGCCATTTTGAAGCTATGTTAGACCTTTTGGGAAAGTGCTGAGAATTATAATTGTTTTAGGTGGAATAAAATAATATTGGCCTAAATTACTATGATTAATTATCAAATTCATATATTGCGATACTTTTTTATTATAGTTTTCCAAAGTGAAAGATGTCGTCTGTTGGCGTAGGGATATATTAGGGATTATTTTTAGTAATTTTTTGAGCTGTCATCCAAGTAAACTAAGGTCGTGAATGCACAAGTAATTTATCGCCACGTGTTATCAGTGTAATTGTGAAACAATGATGATAACTTGAATTACTTTCATTCGTGGTTTCCACCAGAAATGTATTTAATGATGGCCAAAGACGTCTGAGTTTCACCTGTCGAATGCAAACTAATGAGTGTTAAAACCAGGTAACGCCAGATGGATCGCTAACATCTCTCTATTTCCCCAGCGGGCGGCAAGGATGTCCCCCCTCGCTTCAAGAAGTTGGCCCACCAGGTCGGGCAGGCCAACTTGGAGGAGGAAGTGTCTCTGCGGCCGGCTGCTAACACCATGGTCTTTAAACAAGCAAACACTAAACCGGCGTCAATGTTGAATCAAGGTTGGTTTTTAAACTTGGGATCTGCGAAGCGTCAATAATATCAATGTCAATTCAAATTTTATATTAGCCTGTTCACCAACTCTAAATCAACAAAATTATAAAATAAAATAAAGATTTAACCCGTTGCAATTTGTGCCTAAAATATGTTAATATATTTAAAATAACTATTTACCATGTTGATTTGAAAATAAGCCTCTTTTTTCCCCCAAAAATACTGAGTATATAATCACACCCTGGAATAATACTTTATTGACAAATGTCAAACTTTGAGGCCTGAAGATAAATATTGAAATAGTTTATAATCATAATTCTCAACTAGGAATAGACGGGAATGGGAGATTATAAAAATTATGCTTTTGATTAATTCAAGATTAAAATATATATTTTTATACTAATATGGTAATACTTATAAAAGCTTTGACATAATAAATATGATACATAAATGTCATAAAATCTTAGCATTTTTTTATTGAAACAAATAGCAAAATTTTGCACAAATATTTGTTAATACAATTCAAATAATTAATTTTATTACATTATTTTTAACTACCAATTGGAAGAGTGCAAAAGATAAAATAAATCTTTTTTTACTCTTCTGTATGTCCTCTAAAATCTTTTCTATTTTAACACCTCTTAAAGGTTATCTAGTTTGTGTTTTGGATTACCATATTGTTTAAATAGTTTTTAGTTATGAAACCCCTGAAATGTTCTCCCAGTTTAAAACACCTTTAATGTTCTAGGTTTAAAACCACTTAAAGATTATCTAGGTTTTAAATCTCATTATTATTTAGCTATTACACAACTTATTATAATAATTACATTTGAACTAGTTTTCTTAATTACTTTTTCTTTTCAACACTTGTTAGACAGATTGTAGAGTTTTTTTTTTTTTTTTTTTTTTTTTCAAAATTTAAAAATAATCTAATATACAAATTTTGAGTGTACATACTTTTTTTTTTGACAAGGTTACAGGTCATTTTATGGTTCATACCAATCACTGCAACAAAATTGGGAGTTTTTGTTCCTTTTCCTGTATTTATTCTAGCTATTTTTGACATCACTACATTTAACTCAATTGAAACTATCAAATTATTTTTATTTTTTATTGAAATGTATGGGAAAGCTAAGTTTAGACTAAATTTACAAATCTGAAAAATATAAATAACAGTAATTCTAAAGCGGAAAATTATTTTTAAATTTTTTCTCGTTTCCCCTTCTATTCCTTTGGGAAATTTTTATTTCTCGTTCGAAAATTTCAAGTCAAAATGTCATTCCTGCACAAGACTAAATACTTTATAATAAAATGTTAGCAGGTCCAAACAAAAAAGAAAGATGCCTGATTTAATATTAGAATTAATCTGGGATCTGATCTTCATCTGAAACTAAAAAGTTTTATACATATTCTGGTACTAAATTACTAAGCTTCGCATAGGATTTGTTAGAAGTATGTGTCCCACGTTTTGGGTGTAATTTGTATCTTGTTACACTTTCCAGGGCGCCAAACGGGTCTCCTAAGCGACTCCCTGAAATCATCTCAGATGAAACCTATGCCTCCTCTGCTTCAAAAGGAACCATCCATCCTTATCAAGCAGGCATCATTTGATAAGAACAAGGGTGGCAAGAAAGACAAGGTAAGAGAGGCATCTTGATTTACCTCATGAGTGACATGTAAGGATGTTGAATTTAATTCCTCGATACCCTTTATTTTTACTGTTATGAGATCAATACCATGATTTTCTACACCTCAATTATTTGCTCCCAAATCCTAAGAAAAGAAGGGCTTGACATTTAAACAAAACATTAAGAATGGTGAAAAGCGACACAGTTCACGCTTCTTTTTTTTTTTTTATGTTGCTTACATTCCAATTTTAATGCTGTTTTAATTCACAGGCTTAGTAAAATTACTAAATTCACTGAGTTTTTAAATCATTCAAGTGACTTGTAAGTAACGATGATGATAAATTATCAAACTTCATTCGCGGTTTCCACCAGAAGTCTTACGACGCTTGTTGGCAGAAGATGTCTGAGTTACTCTAATTACAAGTCGAAGATGGATGTATATTTAAATATAACAATTTAAGTAGTGATGGCCCACTTGAATCACCGAATCCTGCCAAGTATTCAAGATTCGAGTATTGGGCGTTTTAATGGATTTGATGGTCGAATCTTTCACCTCATAAACTAAGCATAATATTTTGAATTAAAAAATTACTTAAGTAGCTAGGCCTACTTGAAAAGAACGACTTAATCCGTACTCTTAATTTTGTCGGACAAAAGAGATAAGCATGAATAAAATCAGTTTTTATAAAAATAACAATTATTAGGTTATAAATATGTTTAAAGATCTAATATTTCCCAAGAACAGGACTGTCTATCAATGAGACGTTTGGATTTAATGCTCAATAACAATATTATTAATTTACAAAGATTAAATTAACTTAATCTTTTATTAGACAGATGCCAAAAATTTCGGCCACTTTTATTTTACAGTTACCATACCTTGTCAACACAATTATTGAATGCCATTAAATAATAATGAGATACTTAGGCTAATATTTAGGGGAGTGCGGAGTTTTGAATCAAACGTCGACTTTGACTTTGCTTCGAAACAAATTCTGGCTTATAAACTTTGCCAATGACATCTGAAGTACCTAGTTTATGTTAATTTACTGCCTTTCTGAGCCTTTTTTTTTGGTACATTACAAATTGATTAATATTAATGTAATCTGAAGTAACTTGATTACATCATATTTTGATATTTACTTTATCAGATTAAAACTAAATATTACACACAACCCTAGTAATATTTATCCCTGAATAGACTTAAATAAAAATATATGTTTGGAGAAAAATGATAAAAGTGGCTTTTAAATATCAAATGCAGAAAGTACACTATTATGATAATGTTATTATTTAGAGAGGCATCTGTTTTCTTTTGTATCTTAGTTTTTTTTTATCTTTTACTGACTCTCGTTGGGATCATCAAATAGCCCTAAGCTTCTAATTTGTAATTTTATAATCACAATTTTTATTTGTTCAATGGAATGAATGACAATGCAAAGCTTAGACCAAAATTTTAAACCTAAAAAATAAATAAGCACTAAAGAGGACAGTTAAGATTTTTAAAAAAAATCCAGTCGCGTTCCCCCAGGAAATTGTTATTTTCAGTCCGCAAATTCCCCTAAGTCAAAATGTCACTCCCGCACAAGTTTTTTTAAATGAAATCTTATCAATAGTTTACTTTGTGGAGTACACTGTGTTATAAATGCGAGTACAGGAAACATGGAAAGGAATGAACAAGAGTATGGCCCTTTAATGAAAAATAAAACAGTTAATGTTGCTGTAATGTTTCATGCATTTGTAACTATGATGATGAATCATCCAACTTCATTCGCGGTTTCCACCAGAAGTCTTAAGACGTTTGTTGGCTGAAGATGTCTGAGTTACAATTAATTCTATGTCCAATCGGATTTTTTTTTCCTTTGCTCTAAAATAATTTGTGTTATTTTATATGTTAAAGAAAGCAATTCAAAATAATGATAAATCATCCTACTTCATTCACAATTTCCACCAAAAGTTTTAAGACACTTGTTGGCTGAAAATGTCAGCTACTATTTGTCCATTTTGTGTAAAAACAAAACCCCATTGCATTTAGCTTGTGACTACGCTGAACTGAGGGTGCGGTCATATGCTGGCGAAGATTGTGCCAGCTTTTGCAGATATAGGGTGTCATGTGGTCAGCTTAACAAACGCTCCTGTAGTTATCTTTTCTAGACGGGAGCTGCTACTTTTCCATTCAACAAGCTCCTCATTTGCCCTCTCTTGGCTGAGTCCAGACCCACAGATTCACAGAAAAATCTCTTGAGTGCCGGGCACCAATCCCAGGCTCTCAGGATTTGTACATAAGAATTCTGACCGCTAGGTGTCAGAAGCGCCCAATTTGACCTCCAAAGGAATAATTATTTTAGATGACCGTTTTTTTTTGTGGTTAACCCTTTTGCTGCGTAATTAATTTTTACTTCTTACCTTCAGAAATGTAAATTATAGGTCAAAAATTAGAAATCTGAAAATTTGCTTGATGATCATGATTATGATTGAATAATGTGATTTTCAACTAGTAATGCATTTTAAATATTAAATTTAGCACCACATTGTCTATAAATCGCATAATAATATATATTTTATATCGATAAAATTGTATATGTCACATATTATTTATGTCATATTTTACCCAAATGCAATGTTATTCTGCTATCAGAACCATTCTTTATTTTACTTTCAACCCACAATAGTGTCAAACTAATTGCTAAATAAGGATTTGACAGCCCTAATATTGGCCTAATATGGTTAAATGTAATAAAAAGAATTAAAAAAAAAATTAGGTTACAACAACACAACTTGAACAATTTTGTGCTACATTGGTACTTTTCTGAGTAGTGTAGTCTATAAAATCATATATTTGTCTTGGGCATGATTTCAAAATAGGAAATAGGTCAAGAACAAAAATAAAATAGCAATCCATTAATCCCTCAACAAAGTTTTCAGCCACATAAATATTGCACGTGTGCTACAAGTAATTAATTGCGGAAGTAAACAAGTGCTATAAATTCAATTTACTACTGTTATGATTTAGCAGCCGGTAACTGACCGTTCTCGAAATTAAAAACCAGATGTTAGAGGCGCACGTGCATGCTAGTATGAAAAATTCAACGTTCTAACACTCTTTTGACTATTTCCGACTGTTGCAGCAAGGGTAGATAAAGTTTACAAGTCGTGGGGTAAAGTCGATTTCCGCAGTCAATGGGTATAATTCTGAGATCGGATATATCCGATTAACGAAGCAAAAGGGTTAAAAAATGTGTAAATATTGTGCAGATGATAAATCAATATTTTATGAAAACATTTGCTCTTTTTTTTGATACCTTTTGTTAATTGAAGAAAAGGGTGCACTTAAGTAAGACATACAGGAATAGCTAAAAAGAGAATTATATGTTTACATTAGAGAGTGGAACATTATTCACTCTTTACACTACTGTTAATGTTCTGATTTGTAGTGCCTTTTACAAGGAAACTTTAGATTCTTGCACACACTTAATTTTTATTGATTCACAAAGCTTTTAAATAATTAGTGATTTGTAACTATGATGATAAGATATCCAACTTCATTCGCGGTTTCCACCAGAAGTTTTAGGACACTTGTTGGCTGAAGACGTCTGAGTTACAATTCATTTAATATTATCTCTTTCTCTTAAATAATTTGTGATTATTGTAGTCGGGGAAAAGAAAGGAGCTTATTCGAAACATTCCTACACGCAGGACACAAATGAATTAACATTCTCTCTCTTTTATATATATAATATTGCCTCTTATTCCAATAGTGGAAAGATTAACCCGTACTAATGTACCATTGCCCTGGGGATGTATGAATGTACAAATCATACATCCTTTCCATGTTCTGATTAGATGAGTTGATGGTGTTAGGGAGTATGAAGGTGATTAGAGGGTGTGAGGGTGATAGTTAGCATGAAGCTGTGGAAACACTTAAGCAAATCCTGGTGACTGTTGGGTATATCCCCATAGAGAAAAAATACTTAACTGCCAGCCAAGAACCAAACTCAGTACACCTAAGCTCAGAGCAAGGTGCACCGACCACAACACCATGGGGCCTGTTAACAAATTAGATTAATAGGGATATGCTTCTATAGTCGAAGCTTCACCATTAAAATATTGACATCTAAAATATTATATTTGCCGATCTGAGCGATGCATATGCTTCTGTGAATATGATGAGTTTGTACAGCTGCCGGTGTGTTCTACAAAGCCAATGGTTCAGTTTGGGAAGTCTTCTGTTTCACATAGTCGCCGAACATTTTACAAAATTACTATCAGCCACTGATGAATGTTAATAAGTCGCGTCAAGATTAGGTTTGGTTAGGTTAGTTTAGGTAAGTTTAGACTAGTTAAGTGTAGGCTAGTTTGGTTTAAGTTCTATATTTTTTCATCACCATACATTAGGTATTTTATAAAATCACCAGTAAATCAAGGAATAAAGTTCATGTTTTATACTTTAACCAAAATGCATTGGGAAAGTTATAAAATCACTTGTAAATTTAGATAAATCCTATTATATGTTAAATAAACCATTGCTTTCAGTGTTCTTATACATCTGGTTATTTACAAGTTAACAAATTCAGCACATTCACAGTTACTTAAATAAACACATTAAAAAATTAATATTGGAAATGAAAAAAAATTAACTTACCGATTGGTATGTTGTGATAACTGGATTTATCAGATTATAATGAAATATTATAAACCCTTGTGCAATATCTAGCACGCTCTTAATGTAATAAATTCACACAGTTTTTACATAATTAAAGTGATATGTAACTATGATGATAAATCTTCCAAGTTCATTCGTGGTTTCCACCAGAAGTCTTAAAGACACTTGTTGGCTGAAGATGTCTGAGTTACTGTAATTACGAGTCATAGATAAATGAATCACTTAAATGTATATTATTTAGTGATAAATAAAATGATAGAATATTAGGAAAATGGTAGAGCACAAATAAAAGTAACAACACTGACACATATTTACACACACACTTCAATATTTCGATGCTATTGTAGCACCTTCCTCAGGAAGTAGTAATTAGACTGGACAGGATGTTGTCTTCAGTGATGCCAACTTGATTGGTGAGGATGAAAACTTCTCTGGTGGAGTTGAAATTCCCTGAATGATTCTCTATTGCTCTATGGATGGTAGGTGGTGCTGGTGTAGTTTCTGGGTTGAGATTAGCGAATATTTAGGTTAGGTGGTTTTCTAGATTTTGTGATCCATTGATGTGCCAGTTCCCATCTTCTTAACTGAGACATATTACATTGTGTCTTGTGGAATGATTTTAACACCTTGACAGTGTAGCAGTTCTCAAAGTTGAGGTTATGATTGGTGGCGTGTGCTGAAACTGGTTTTTCTGGATTCTTAATTTTAGTGTCATGGCGGTGTCCATTCATTCGCTTACGGAGAGTTTCAGTGGTGAGGCCAACATATTGTGCAGTACATTGTTGGCATTCTAATTGGTAAATTAGGTTACTGGACTCACATGTGTGACTGCCTTTGATGGTATAGGTGGAGTTGGTGATGTTGCTGGAGAAAGTGACTGCTGGATGATGTATTTGGCAGGTTTTACAAGCTGTTTTGTTGCAAGGTCGAGAGCCTTGTTGTGGTTGAATGAAGGTTGTGTCCTTTTCAGTTTTGAGTTTGGGGTGTACCAGAAGATTTCTAAGTGATGGAGGCTGTTTATACACAAGGAATGGAGGTTTTTTAAGAATATTGTTGGTACGGCTGGATGCTTCCAATATGTGAAAACCCGACGCTAATATTTTGTTTATCTTTTGTAGGCCTGGGTAGTACTTAGTCACTAGAGGTATAGTATCTGGTTTGTCAGGTTTGGGTGATTGTGGAGTTTCAGCTAGTCGAAGTAGGTTATTAATGAGAGGTTTAGGGTATCCTCTCTCTGTAAAGGCTTCTTGAAGGTTTTCAAGGTGGTTTTGAAGACTTTCTGGATCAGAGGAGATGCGATGAGCCTGTATGGCAAGACTGTATGGGATGGATCTTTTAGTGTTGAATGGGTGGCAGCTATCAAAATGCAGATATTGTTGTCTATTAGTGGGTTTAAGATGTACCGAAGTTTTGAAGTGGCCATCCGACAGCCTAATGTCCACATCAAGAAATGTTGCCTGGTCGTGGGATTGATTTGAGGTGAACTTCAAAGCTGAAAAGGAGTTTAAGTTGTTTAAAAAAAGGTTTAGATTGTCTTGGCCAGCTGTCCACACCATGAATATATCATCGATGAAGCGAAGCCAGCAAAGTGGTTTGTTGTTTTGGCGGTCAAGAAATGTTTTTTCCAGTTTACCCATGAACAGATTGGCATATGAAGGTGCCATCCTTGTACCCATCGCCGTGCCTTTCGTTTGAATGAAATTCTGATCCATGAATTGAAAGTTGTTCTTTTCTAGTATAAATTTAGTGAGATCCAGGATAAAAGATGTTGTCGGTGTGGTATTGGTCGGACGCTTGTTGAGAAAATGTTCCAATGCAGCCAGGCCATGAACATGAGGGATGTTAGTATACAAAGACACAACGTCGATGGTGACAAGTATAGTGCTTTGAGGTAAAGGTTGTGGAAGGCTATTGAGTTTTTGAAGGAAATGGTTGGTGTCTTTGATGTGGGATGGTAGTTCGGTGACAAATGGTCGCATTTGTAGGTCGACATAGGCTGAAATTCTTTCAGTCAGTGATCCGCAGCTGGAGACAATAGGCCTTCCTGGTGGTGGTATGGTGTCTTTGTGAATTTTTGGAAGCATGTAGAATTTAGGTGTTATTGGGTTTTTTGGTAGAAGAATCTGGACCATGGGTGGAGAAAGGTTTTGTCGCTTGGTGAAAGAAAATGTTGGCCTTAAAGTTCACAATTAAAACCCATAACTATGTAATTTTCGAGGTGCATCAGCCCCCTTCTTAAGCTCCTGATAATCTACTGTAACTGATCTACCCCAAAGATATAATTACGTCTTTTATTGTGTTGGAATTGTGAACTTTGAGGCCTACAGTTTTCTTATAGTTGTGGAGGTCTTGCCTTTCCATCTTCTTTCAATGTTTAATTTAAGTGTATAATGGTATCTAAAGAAATATTTTTTCAAGTATTCAAATTTTGCTACTGGTTAGCTTCAAATTGAAAATGTAGACTTTTTACATGCCCATAATTTATTATAAACTACAAATTCAAGAGTTAAGATGGGGTGCTAGTGAGCGTGAGTTTAGGGAAGTATTTTTTTAAGTTTTTATAGCATAAACATTTTTGGACAAAATAAATCAAATATTTCTTCTATAGAAACATAGAGTTTAGTTTTACGCACATGATAATCTCAACAATCCTTGAATATCTGTCAAGGGTGTCCTGGAATTTAGTGACAACTTTTTATCTTAATTTAAAAAGTTTGTCACCAAATGCCACTATGCTCATGCCAGATATTCAAAAACTGTTGAGATTAGCATGTGCAGAAAGCTAAACTATGTTTCTATAGAAGAAAAATTTGATTTATTTTGTTCAAAAAATGTTAATGCAATAAAACTGCAAAATTAGCGCACTAAATTCGCGCTCACTAGCACCCAACCTTAAACATTGGATGTAAATATATAATTTATATAATTCATGGAAAACTTAATTTACTTTGTGAAATATATTTTGTTTTATAAGGGAGGGTAGAGGAAATGTGTAAAAGATTGAACAGACTACGGCTTCATAGTGAGAAATAAAACAGTTGACCTATTACGTTGCTGTCGATGTTTTATTAAAGTTATTAGCATTTGTAACTATGATGATACATTATCAAACTTCATTCGCGGTTTCCACCAGAAGTCTTAGGACGCTTGTTGGCTGAAGATGTCTGAGTTACAATTTATTGATTTTATCTTTAAAGGGATACTAACTATTATATATGATTATTTTTCTTGTTCTAAAATTATCCGTGAGGAGGTGGCAATTCAAAATAATCTTTCTGTAAATACATGACACAGATTACTTTAACCAAATTGTTAAATTAAATACCATTTAAGGACTTTTTTCTCTTTTTGAGGTATCTTATGGTAAACACAAAAGAATGTACAAAGATGAGGGACAGGAACAACTAAATGAAAACTAACAAAATTTGAGTATTACAATAGAAAGAGAAACATGATTCACTCTCTACACTGCCGCTGCTGTTTTGATTTGTAGTGTTTTTTATAATCAACTCAGGATCCTCGCATTCCCCTAATGTAATCAATTTCCAGTTTTTAAGTAATTCGAGTGATTTGTAACGATGATGATAAATTATCCGACTTCATTCGCGGTTTCCACCAGAAGTCTCAGGACACTTGTTGGCTGAAGATGTCTGAGTTACAATTCATAAATATTGTATAAAAATGAGGTTTCCCAATGGCTAAATAATTTCATAGTAAAGGAAATTGATAGAACTAAAGAAAAAGGAAAAATAAACTACTAAGAGTAAATTTGATGAAGAAGCCCACTTAGGGAAGGAAGAAAAATGTGGAAAGAATCCAATGCACAAAGGTGACATCTTCTTCCTTTTTTCTGTCTTCTATAGAAGTAGTCACACACACATTTTAACATAAATAGAATAATATTTAGGCAACAGTTCTGAAGTATTATATTTGTGTTAAAATGTGTGTGTGACTACTTCTATTTGTGTTGAAATGTGTGTGAGACTATTTCTACTATAGAAGACAGAAGAAAGGAAGAAGATGTCACCTTTGTGCATTGGATTCTTCCCACATTTTTCCTCTTTCCCTAGGTGGGCTTTCTTCATCAAATTTACTCTTAGTAGTTTATTTTTCCTTTTTATTTAGTTCTATCAATTACCTTTACTATACAATTCATTAATATTATAATTTTTAAATATATACAATATTTCTCTACATGTAGTTTCATTTTTCCTGCTCTAAACTAATTTGCAAAAATTAAAAACCATCTTACTGGAAACGGGCCACACCTAAAATAGTTGAGTCGAATCCACTAGTTTATGAATCCGAATGTCCCCTTAAACGCTAAATCTGAATATTGGAAAAAATTTATCAAAATTGAGTAAATAGAAATTATATAAATTTAATAGAAAATACAAAATGGTAACTAAATGTGAACTTTTTATAATAATCTATTCATTATACATTCATTTGTGTTAAATTACTGGTCTGGGGCCTTGTTAAGTTGATTCTATAATCATAATTGGTTTTGAACCACCAATAAGCGGTATTAAAACTCTAAACCAAATTTTGCTTGAAATATTGAAGAAATTGTTTCCTTTCTTAAAGATTTTATACTAAAATCTCTAAAATTGTCAACTGAAAACTTAAAAGTTAAATCAACTCGGCAGGTATTTAATAAAGACCTTTCACTTAATGTAGACAGGTTTTGTTAAGTATGAAAGAGGAATAGGAACAAATCCAAGGAATGAACACACGGCGACTTTTATGATGAAAATAAAAATATGTCTCACATTTAAATGTTGTTGTTTTGAAATTTTTGTACCCCTTCACTAAATTTGGAATTCCTGTACACCTTATCCAAATATATCAGTGTTTTTAAATAATGTGATATGTAACGATGATGATAACTAATCCAACTTCATTCGCGGTTTCCACCAGAAGTCGTTGGACGTATGTTGGCTGAAGGTGTCTGAGTTACAATTTGTTAATTTTCTTTTTAAAGAAATATTAATAATTTTATAAGATGTTCTTTTTAATGCTCATGCATGATTAGAAAAGATACACTTCCAAAAAACCTTACTGGAATAATGAATAAAAAAGGAACAAATAATAACGTATAATGTTGTTTAAATGACCTCGATTACATTAACTAAATCAACTATTTCCAGCCTATGGCCGGGTCAGTTTCGTAAAATGCCTCCATCTTCCTTTATCCTTCCACCACTCTTCCTCCTTTAATCTCTTTCATCCCTCTCCTCTTACCTAAACACGTATTTCTGGTATCTGCTCCTCTCGTCTCTTTATTGGCCTCCCCTACGGTCTTTTTCCCCACAAAAACTTCATTTTTAACATTTTCTTTGGCATATTCTCTTTTTCTAACGTCATTACATGCCTATACCATCTCAGTCTTGCTTCCTCTACTATCTTATGTACTGCCTGTATCCCATTATTTTCCCGGATCACTTCATACCTTATCTTGTTTCTCCTCTTGACAGCTTACCTGCTCCTCACAAGCTTAATTCCCATGGCCATTTTCCTAGTCTCTTACATTCAATGTTCATGTTTCTGCTGCATATATGACATTGGTTACAACACTTTTAGGTTACTTCTCTTCTCCATAGCAGGTCTCTTACTCACCCATAAAACAACTTTCCCTGCTGTCCTTTTTTCATTTAATCCTCTAGTTCCACATTTCTCCTCAATCACGCTGCCAAGATATTTTAATTAAATATGAATTTTAAAAATACTTCACCTCAACATTTCAGCCTCCACTCCAACCTAGTATCAGTGGTAAATATTATATTGTAAAGGCCATCATATTTGTAGTCTGGGACTGCTTGGAATCAGTCAGTCCACCTTTGCACCAATATATCTGCCCACTCCAACTCATTACACGCATCGGTAGCCAAATAGTTTAAAGGCGCTACTATCGCAGTAGACTAGACTGCCTATGACAGATTGAGGTTTGAATCTGTCAGGCGTACTGCGGGTGGTTTTTCCAAAATAGTTTTCCATCTTACCTCCACATAAATGTAGGTACATTACTTATAAATATAACCTCCCTGGTCTTTAGAGCCACTAGCATAATGCGTACAACCCGAACGGGCAATAAGATTTTAAAAAAAATTGCATACACCTAATGTCAAGTTTTTTTATGGGGTCATAGTTGTCGGGTCAGGTTGTGATTTTCCTAAGGGGTCTTTCCCTTCGCGCTCTAAAGATACATTTTATTTCATCTACATTCTACATGCCCCCCACAAGTGTGTTAAAATGTGAATAGCTCAAATGGATTGTAAGATTCATTGAAATAATCATTTAAAAAGAAGGCTATGTTGTTATCAAGGGGTTGAAATAGTTTCTTAAGACAATTTTTTTTCTGCAAAAACTTGGTAACTATTGAGCTAATTAAAGCATGAACTAATAGTTTCCATAATCATTCTAACTCAATCATTAAACCCACATTTTTTTATAGTGATATTACATTTATGTATTCTATTTTATTGGTGTGACATCTCTATTTTGAAAGTTGATCAGAAAGAAATAATTTGTATTTTTTTTTCATAGGGTCCAAACAAAGAGGAAGTCCTAAAGAAGGTTGAAACCTTAATGGAAGATTACTTATCTTCAGGAAACCTTCAAGAAGCTTTAAGCTCTTATCGAGAACAGAAGATCCCAGACAAATTTGTTCGCTTTGTTTTACTCAGTATGATGAATCAAGCTCTCAATAAAACTGGTGAGTCATTTTAAAATGTGGACAGTTTTTTTTTTCAATCATGAATAAGGTTATTACTCAATCGAATGGTCCGAGGTGTAGCTTTCGCTTTAGACAGGAATGCTGATGACTGGGATATAAAATTTTGAGCTTCGAATCCTGATCTGCTTGTTATCAGCAGACCAATCTATTGCTATAAGTACGTCTTTAAGTCCCCGATACAGACTCTCTAGCCGTAGGTCCGTACTCCATGTTCCTGGTCCATAAGAAACACTACTCGCGATTACAAAGTCGATTTCCATTATCACATGATCGTTCAACCCATGGGATAGTAAGAGACTTTGACCAATCAAAAAATTCGAAAGGAAATCGTCTTAAAGCAAGGAGCGAGCGTCAAGCTCACAGCTGATCAAATAAGAATTAAATAAACCAAAAACAACTGTTGAGAAAACTTCCAGTTGTAGGTTAAGTCCAATCACAAGAAATATATTTATAACTCGATTTTAACTTTCAAAATAAATGTTTGCAATAGATTTAAAATGCAAAACAGATGTACTAGTATTTTGGATGAAAACAGAACAAGCATTTTTAATATTTCAATCATAGTAGTTTTGAACCTACAAAAGCAAAGCCAATATTTATGAGAACTTGATATGTCTCAGAAAACGTTTTCATAGAATCCGCTTTTCCCTGGTTGATTAGAATTTTAGAAAAAAAAATTTGAAATAGCTCCACGTGTAGCCATCTTTTCATTTTGTATTATGATTCCATAGTGACGGATTTTCTCATTGCCATTTGTTTTTTTATTTCAATACACATGCACATATTTACTCGACTGTGATTGATAGTCTGTATAAACTAGTCCATAGAAAGCTAAAGTTGAGCATCTGATACTGTGGTATCGATTACTTACAGACCTACTGATATGGAGTCTGTGTCGAGGCCTTTAGACAATTCAAACACCTAAGCGTGTCAAAGGGATTATTACATTCATAAGGTGATTCATGTGGTATTCAGCTATATTTAGGGGTAAAATCAATAATATAATAGTATGTTATTAATTTATACAAATAAAAAAGTTTTTTTTATAGGATGTGTAGAATCTGTAAAGATCTAAAATTTTAGTTAAAGTGAATTTTAAAAAAAGGTTGTTTAGTACCACCGACAAGATATATTTGGTTTGGTGGGTTTTTTTTTTACATCATGAACAGCAAAGACAACACATTTTTAGTAAATTAATACAATATGGTCCTTATTTGTAATGTTACTCTCCCAACTTCATGACTATCATTAATTTTACCAATTTGCTGAAAATTGGTAAATCAAGTCGAGGTCTTCATCTTTGTTTTAAAGATACTTATTTGGCTCTTTATGAATATCTAATATCATAGGATTAAAGTGTCCCGTCTCTACAAATAATACCTTATGATACTAACCCTAGTTCTAGTTTTTTTACTACTACTACTACTACTACTACTACTACTACTACTACTACTGAAAGCTGCTACCAGCATCTTACCATAGCTGAAGTTTGTCAGGTTTGATAATCTTGTGTTAAATGTCTGAAGAAACTATTTTGATTTTATAGAAAATACAAACATACAAATTTTCTAAATATATAAAAGAACACGGAAAAGCCATATGAAAATAGTTTGTGTAGATAATCTTGATCAATAATTTGGCATTTATTTAACATTCATTTGTTTCAGATAATGATCGTGACTTAGTAAGTGCCCTTATATTAGAACTTAAGAAAGGATCTTTGGTGACTTCTGCCCAGTTTTTAGATTCGTACAGAGAGCTTGTTGGTCAGATGGCGGAGAAGGAACAGGAGATCCCACGCATTTATTCATACGTTGCCGGTGAGTTTGGGGTGAAACCTATTAATTCTATTTATAATTAACTAACTTGTGTTTCACTTTTGAATTGTTAACTATGGTTTAGGTCTGTGCAAAAAATAACTCACTTAGAAACAAGATGTAATTTAGAGCAAGGTGAGCAACATTTTTTTTTCACAGGTGTGGCAAATCGTCATTATATGATTCCACTATTTTCCTCTTTTCCTTCCATCATTCTTCTTCCTTTAATCGCCTCTCATTCCTCTCCTTTCTAGTACACTTTCTGTTATTTACGCCCATTTCTTTCTTGGTCTCCCTTGTGGTCTTTTTTCCTACCTCATCTCCATCGCTCTCAATGGTATTCCAAGTCAATGTATTCCCTGTTCAACTATTGCTCGCATGACTTAATTCAATGAGAAGTGAAATTCACCACACCATGTAGAAATTGGGAGATTAATCAGATATATATATATATACCTCAGTTTTAGCTTATGTGGTGCTGACTAACAGCTCACAGCTGACTTCTGACGGCTTTAAAAAGCTACCAGACCAAATTATGTATCCCTACGCCGAACCATATGATCTGCAAAAAACATGTCTTTAGCAGTTGTCACTTCTGACAGTCAAATGACAGTCAAAATTTAGGTATATACCTAAATGTTGACTGTCAGAAGTCAGCTGTGAACTGTCAGTCAGCACCACATAAGCTAAAACTGAGGTATACATACATACATACATACATACATAGAAAATATTCCATTTTGCTGTCGAGAATTATTATGGTACTATATATAGCATTAAATAGCATTTTATGTTATTTCCTCAAATTTCTTTAATAGGTTTCGCTGGCAACGCAGTTTCTACAGAATTGGCGTCATTGGCCGACATATCAGAAGTGACTGAAAATGGAGCTCACTATCCTCTATTTATGCTGATATTACAACAATTTCATAAAACCCAAGGGAAGGTGAATCTAACTCAACTATTCAACGATAGTAAGGTGAGTGAGTATTTAACGGACATAGTTTTTAAACGATAACAGAGTGTCTTTTGGGTTACGGAAGTCACGAAAAGCTACATATTGCAAAATAGGTCATGAAAGTCCCAGAAAAGTAATGAATTTTCAATATTTTAAGCATCAAGTCGCAAAAATATTGTTGTTTGAATTTCCTGCGCATCAAAATGTGAACACGTCGAATCTCAAGTTATCCACTACCTGGGTGTATTATACACTTACATTGCATGGCCGTCATGTCGCGTTTTTCCCACCTCTCTACACACAGCTAACCCTACTCTGACGTACAACCAATAGGAAAGAAGGGTCAACTGACTCCCCTTGGGAGGGGGAGAGTTTCTAACTTGCCAAAAAGCTAATGTCCTTAAAAAAACTTGGCGACTTGAATTTGTATATTCAAATTGCAGTAGTGCAACGAAAAGCAAAGATGAAATAATAAAATAATAATATAATCTATAAATTAAAAATATACCCCTTTTTATCTGGACAACTTTTTCCAGAGAAGTAAAAAACAAAATATGGTGTATTTATTTTAGGAGTGTTGTAGATTCAGTTGACTAGGCGTCTCGGTTATGGTGAAGTTTATTTAAGTTTTGAATAAGTTAAAAATATTCTTTCAACCAGCCCTACCTTCAAAGTGAGAGTCTGAGCTGAGAGTAAGACCCACTATCCTAGCGAAACATGATGTATTTGTAACGCAATGTAGTTGTATATATACACTCCTTCATTCCTCTTGGTTGTACGTCAGAATCTGTGTAAAGAGGTGGGGGAAACTCAACTTGATGGGCCTGCAATGTATTTGTACAAAAAACGCGATGTAAGGGTGCCCTCGTACCCAGATACCATGTCCTAACCTCAAGTTGCTTGATACCAAGGACAAGGTTAATGTTCGCCATCTAGGGTAAAGTTTAATGTTACGTGTGAGTGCATTATGCCTATATATGCATTATATAATGTTCGCCTTACCGAAGGAATTTTTTGGTCCATAAAGTCATTTATTTTTGTTTCTCCAACTTGGTAGACACCTTGGATAAGCAATAATTAATTCTTTGTTTCGGAATGCTATGGATATGTTTAATATAGTGAATACATTAATACCTTTTAATACAGGCATCATATTTACTTGGAAAGAGAAAATACTTGTAATACTTTTATACAAAATACCCGCCTCAGTGGCATAGTTAGCTAACGCGCTAGTTGTGTTGAGCTCGACTGCAGAGGATGGGGAGATCAAGACTCGAATCTCGGTCGGGTGAACTGGGGGTTGTTTTTTCATTCTCCATCCACGCAAATTCGGGTTCACTTCCTCTGTTCAACCTAAAGTACCTTAAGGAAAATAATCTGATAGGGGTGTGCGAAGTCCACAATTTTATTCAATTTGAATCGAAGTTCTAATCTTTATTTTATTTTTTAAATATTCCAAGTACTTAATGTTCTTTATGTAACTTGATGCACTAAAATAATTTTTTGCACAAATGTTTGTGATATTTTATTTTATTTTGATAAATCAGCTATAACAACTTACAATTCCTTCAAATTCTTTTCCTTTAGAATATTAATTTATAATTAATACAACGCCTCAGAATTGCATTAATTAAACATGATAGTATTTTAGCTGTCAATATTTTTATTGGCAAAATGTTGAAGCCAGAATTATTTTCAAAGCTTCGTACACACCTACTGAATTTTGTACAAAAAAATCCTGGCAACCCTGAATCTATTTAACAATTTTTTTTCCTCCTCATTTCTAGGTGAACCTGCTCAATCAATTGCCAGAGGTGGACCGCACTAAAGACAGGTTGTCTGAAATCCTAGAAGATCGAGGTCTAACCTTTCTTTTCCCGTTGCTGCGGATCCAGTCAGAGTTGTGGAAACAGCTTCAAGCTGATCCTAACCCTAATCAGTTTTACAAGTGGATCAAAGAGAACCTGGATCCTGCCCATCACACCAATCCAGGGTTCATTAACGCTCTCATGACTGTGCTTGTCAAATATATCACCCAGGTCAGCAGAATATTTCTAAAGCTATTTTTTCAGTTTTTAAATTTATAGTTGTTGTTGAATCAGTACTCCAAGCCTCCAACTTCAATTTCTATATTTTTCTATCGCCCAATTCCTACATAAATGACTAAAGTATAATAATAAGTAACAAATTTACTGCAGTAAAATGCTCCAATATAAACTACTTCATGGGAAACTTCTTTGGCATTTTGAATTTATATTTAAATAATAGGAATTCTGACCAATAAAAATAAAATGTTAATTAATGAATGAAACTTGAGTGAAGAAATCCGCTTAGAAAAATAAGAACCCACTTCACAAAGGTCATTTTTTAAATACTTGTAATTGGTTTCAACACTTTTTTACACCTTTTTTTTTCATATGGTTCCTAAAGTATTTACAATAAATTTATGGAGGCTGAAATTTGTAGTAGAATGTGTGTTCTTTGTTCATAATTTATTTTTTTAAAAAGTAAGTAAAATTGGAGAGAGATCGATAATTTTTTAATTAGGGATGGATAATTTTTAAGATTTCATACCTTTCAATCCAGAAATATATGTGTTTCAACTTTGAATTTGTAATGATAACGTTATATGTATACATTTATTTCCAAAATCTAACTATTATATTTAATTTGACAATAAATATTTTATCCAAAAGCCGTTGAAAAATTAAAATCTTAATCTATATCATACAGTAATAATATTCTCCATTACACTCCTTAAGAATGTGGATTGTGGTATTTCAGGAAACTACACTGGTAGAGGGTTACGATCAGACCACTGTGCCAGATAAGGCTCTGCAAGAGAAAGAGAAGACTCTACTTGAAAAATTCAAGCTGGTGCTGCAAGCGTTCCTTCACGAGAAAACCGATCTGCAGGTGACGGCCGTGTATAGCTTGCAAGTCTACTGCTACACTTTGCACTTCCCTAAAGGTGTGTATGTTTGATTTGGAAGGGAACTCTTACTTCGCTTCAATAAAATAAAATGTGTCTTGGACAATTACGACGCTTTATTGCCAAGAAAAATAATTCAAGATATAAATCAGGGGTGTTCAAAGCTTTGATTTTTCGAAACAAATATCAGAGAAGACTTTTGTGATAGATAAAATGATTAGGTTTCAGTATCAAGTCTGTGAATAAAATGTATTTTTCCGCCAAAAATTGTTTTAAAAAAATTATTGGAACTTGTGTTATGGATAGGAAAATTATGGCTGAATTTAAAATATTAACCTTTGGTCTTAATTCGACTCTCATAGTAGCCAAATCAAACACATTATTTTACTTCTTTTTTCCCAATGGTCGTTAAAATCTACCTAATTGACATATTCACAAATAGAAGGCAAAGTAATCAATTTTGTTTTAGTTTGCTTATGTATAATACCTAAAATAATCCTGCAATGAACTATGGACTTTACATATTTTCATATGAATGTTTTTCAATATTTTTAGAATATTCTTTGATTATAAAGTAAATTATTTGTTCTAGGGATGTTACTTCGTTGGTTTGTGAACTTATATGATCTTGAAATCGTGGAAGAGGAAGCATTTCTCAAGTGGAAGGAAGACATTTCAGATGATTATCCAGGGAAAGGAAAAGCACTTTTCCAGGTAATCATTTTATATTTTTGATGATAGGGCCAGTTAAATATTATGCCATAAACTCTGATATCAATCATTTAGATTTTTATAGGTCTGTTGCTCACTAAGCATTGACCTTGAAACCTACTCTCTAACAATATATTTTTCTTGGTGGTCGCTAATATGTGCCCTTTTCAATGACTAGAAAAAAAATTAGGGCTGGGCCGATGCCGATTATTAATCCGATCATCGGCCGATTATCGCATAACCCGCGATTCCCATGATCGGTGTTTGAATCTCCGATTATTTATGCCGATTATTGAAAATGTGTAGGTATATTTTAAGTCTTAAAAAATAATATTTTATCTCTGCTCTCTCGTATGTGATCTTGGAATAATTAGCTTGTTCTTAGCGACTTAGGTTTGAAATAAACAGCACATCCAACATTCCAAACAAAATATATCAAAATAAATATATTTACCATAGGTCTTTTTCCAATTTATGCACGTTATTAGAAATAAAAATACTCACAAGTAACAAATCTAATAATCATAAAATAAAATATTAGCAGATTGGTGTTGTTTTATTTCGATTTGTTAAAGATGCCCAAAAAATGAAACATTGGATGTAATAATCTCGCACATACGCACATTTTGTTTTAAATGGAAACAGTTTTTAAAATTATTAAAATTGAAAACAAAAATAATCGGCATCGGTAATCGGCCTAATCGGCAACAAATGATCGGCATCGGACTAATCGGCAAAATAGATGATCGGCCCAGCTCTAAAAAAAATACCCGTTTGCCTTTAACAAATGTGGATACTTTGGTCGATACCAAAATGTCAAAAAGAAATATTTAACAGTTTTAATTTTCCTCTAATAGGAAGGTTTTGGTCACCATATTGAAGGAGGTGACGCCAGAAGCATAAACTCTTTATTTAAAAAATAATAATTCTATGCTCAGCAGTTACCAAAGGCGTTAGAGAAAGTCTGCGAATTATTTGGGACACACTTCTTACACACTGGTGTACCCTGGCGGGCACTTGTATGTAGCGATCCCTTTAGTCTCCAGTTTATGCCAAAAACATTTAAAGATGAATGTTGTGGACAATCAGGCTGTGCCATAAATCTGCCAATAGTAGTCATGGGCCCAGTCTTGAAATTATGTTTAGTTCCTGATGAAATTCCATTATGAATATCAGGATAAAATTCATTAATCATTATTGGAGGTCATCCTGTATGTTAAGCTCGTCCTATAGTTATTATTGGTTCTGAATCACTATTAAGCAATATTAAAGTTCTTTAAACAAATTTCACTTGAAAATTTGAAAACAATTTTTTTTAGGAATGTCTTGAATCTTAAATTATCACGATTACCCCTAAGGAAGGGTTCAATTTCTAATAACTTGATTCCTTAGTATATAAAAACAGGTAAAAAATATTATGTCTTTGTCTGATCCGATTTCTCTTTGTAGGTAAATCAATGGCTGACGTGGCTTGCAGAGGCTGAATCAGAGGAGGAAGAAGAGGGTGATAATTAAGGGTGCCTCAGTGAAGGGAGCAGATCAGTATTAGTTATTTCTGTAACCTTGAAACAAAATCACTCAAGCCACATACTAAATCAAATATCATTGGGTTGGGGATACGTTTGGTAACATTTGTTAATGTATTTGGTCTAATTTTTATTTAGGAAGAATCAAGCTCGTAAGCAGACGTGAAATTAAAAAGTAAATGGCATGCGTTTTCTAAATGAAGGGGAAATTTAAAAAAAAGAAAAAAAAAGTAATTTACGTCAAGATATTGCAGTGACTGGAAAATTGTATCCGTAAACGATAGGGTTACAAAGAAAGGGAATTTTTAATAGCACACTTTTCACTATAAACTGTTATCTTTAGTAATATTGTCGGTGATTGCCCTGGTTCGCAAGTGGAGTAGGATCTGTTGGGGGGGGGGCCTCATGAATTTTGTGAATATATGATTCTCGTGAATATTTGTGTGAACATGGTGTAGGACCGATTTACAGCGAAAATGAACAATATCCTACTTTTCTGTCAATTTTTTCACTTTATTTGTCGTCCGTTTTATTTTGTATGATTCTTTGTATAGCTATCGAAAGTTTTAATCTGATTTTATCTGTCTTTAATATGTTTTTTTTAACCCAACGGCACATATAAAATATTTTCTACTATGAAGTTTAATATTATTAACTTCAGTTAATGGTGAATCCATGTTTGATATTATGTAATGTTACAATTATATTTTGAATTAAACTTATTACTCTTGTGATTTCATTTCTTGTTTATTAGTTGTATGGACAAAAATTTAAAACGGGGCTAGGTCTATTATACAAGCCATCCTTTTTACTATAGGTTTAATGTTACTAATGTACAGTAACTGAAATGTGACGGCTTTAGTCCTAAACTATCAACCTCTATAATTCTGTCTTTGTAGTTTTGTGATCATGTCCATATTGTTGATTACTGTGTTCGTAATTGAAACTGAACATTGTATTGCGTGATTAAATAAATGCCTTGGTGTAATTTATTAAATTTACATGAATTTTCATTATCTGTTTAACCTTTTAAAATCCACCCAGCCAAGCAATCCCTTTTGGCATAATTATTATTCCTTTAGTGGTGACATGTAGTTGTCTTCATTTATAGTGATTTGGTCAGGCTTCATAACCCAGGTGGTATACAGTACTTAGTTCTTTTTATTAGTTTACCACTTACTATACAAATGCCAGTACACTGGTGTGTTACAACCTAACACAACACTGGTTAAGTTTCTAATATAGAGCCTTTACATAATCCACCGAGGTAGGATGCTGCAAACTGGAGACATTGTTAACCCTGAAAGGAAAAAAAGTTTAACCGTAAATGTTCTTGCTTTGGTGTAGTTCAAACTAAAGATCCATAGTGTACTTTGCTGATGGACTAATATCTAAACTGCATTATTCCCCATGAGCTATCTCTTGATTAAGAATAATTATTAAGGGGTGTTTCAGTCGAGTGCATCTCAAACCCCACTAGACGATTTTTACTAAACTTGAAAAATGTGAATACTTTGATTTTTTTTTCCTTTAAAACTCCCAATTATATTAATTCTATTAAATTTTAAGATAAAATGTCAAGATATTCATCAATGTTTTCAATTTTAAAAAATTGTTCATTTTTTTTAAATATGTTAAAAATGTTAATTTGGATGATTGTTTTTTCACAAAAATCATTTATGGATGAAACTATTATATAAAAAAAATCTTAATTAGAAATTATAAAACTAATAGAAAGGTAAGGGCTACACACTGCAAAAAACTGTAGGCCTCAAGTTCACAGTTGAAAACTCACAAGAAATTACCAGGGTACATCAGGCCTCTATTTCAGCAGAAGATTAAAACTCCCAACTATACTGGCAGTGTGGTCACTTTGATACTGTTGCATGTTTCTTGATTATTTTTTTCCTTTGATTTTGTAGTTGCCTGTTCAAACTTGCCTTGGCTCTTGAAAGATGATTATATAGAAATGACTGGTGTGAGTAGGTATGCTTCTATGGATGAAACCTAGTACACAGTACCTGGATTTGGTTATATATTGACTAACAAATTCCCACCTTTGAAGCTGGGAGGGATTGTATAAGAGTACTTATGGTGGGAGTAAGGGTAAAAGGGTAAGCTATAGCTAATAAAATAACTATTCATTCCATATGATATACAAGGCAATGTATCGGTACTTTTGGCAGTCAAAACAATTGGTTTCTAGCTTTTTGTCCTTTTATCGTTTTTACAATAATGAAAATAAGTGTATGGACGTTTCTTGTTGAATCAGTTTTTGTGCCTAACCAAACCAATTGAAAGACAGGTGGTTGATGACAAACTGATTGTGTTCACATACCATTCAAAAAAACAAAAAACAAAATTTTTGAAAATATTTGTATGGCTCTTTTTTTTAAAAAAAACATTATTTTGGATGGACAGTTATAAGAAGATGCTAGAGTGGATATAATAATTTGAGTTATCATTTCATGTATTATGATTGCTTTTTTTGCCACAATCAAAAAATAACACAATTCTATTAATATTCTTTGTGCTTCAATAAGTTATAAAAACTATTAAACGGTTATCCTTAAGTTAGGATGGAAGGGGACACGAGAAAAGGCCAGGGTTTTTACTCTTTTTTTTTGCCCAAGTTAAATCAAATATTGCTCCAATACAGTCATAGTTTAATTTTCTTCACTTGTCGATATCAACAGTTCCTGAATATCCATAATGAACCTAGCTGCATCAGATGAGAAACTTTATAAATGAAAAGTCGTAATCAAATTCCAGAATATCCATGACAGATATTCAATAAATTTTGAGGTCACCATGTGAAGAAAATTAAATTAAATGTATAATCCATTCACGGTAGGAATTACTCTCTGAAAGGTCTTTTTTCCTACCAAAATCTTACTATATAATAGATTTATGGTAGGGAAAAACGCCTTTCAGAAAACAATTCCTACGCTGAACAGACTTTATATACTGAAGCAATATTTTATTTATAATGGCCAAAAAAATGTTTTGCCATAAAAACTCAAAAAACACTGGCCTTTTTCTCACATCCCCTTTCATCCCACCTTAAAAAAGTGTTATTAGAATCGTTTTAAAACACTTTATTAGAGATGAGTCGAATGTGAATCTCGATCTACTCTCAAATTGAGTCTTTAAAAAATAATTAAGATAAGAGTAAATACAGATAGTTACTAAATATTAACATTCTTTTCTTTAATCCATTCATACATTTAGTCATGTGTCAAATTACTGGCCTGGGATCTGGTTAATTTTATCCTACATTTATAGTTAAATTTTAACAACCAATTATTGGAATGTATTATATGTTCTAAAAAATTTCACTTTGAAATTTAAAAAAATTAATCAAAGATCCGAGTCTTAAATCGGAAACTTATGTATCCTTGAGGATTCGAGGTCCATTCCACACACTTTATTCATTTAGAACCTCTTACATGTTTGTAAACATTTAATTACATACACCAACGTGTTAATTCAGAACATTATAAATAAATTTTTATTAGTGCTAGAATATATGCAGCCTATAATAAAAGAGAATTGTATCTTTCCTTTTAACATGTTAGTAAATATTTTTTACTTTTGAAAACATTTTGTAACAGTATGTAGTGTGTTAAAATTTTATCCTCAATAAATCAAAGTTATATGCCTTAAACTATACTAAAATATATTGCCTTGACTTTTTACTATTCTCACCCATATATATTACATATATTTTCGTATAAATTGAGAATATTATTATTTATTTCACGTCTTGAGTCCTGGTGTGTTCACATATTGTGTAAAAATATAATTTTTTTAACCATGGTATTAGAGGCAGCGCTAGTGAAAACACATGAAGCGCCGTTGTGGCAACATTTTGAAACTCTAAGATGATACAGTTGATATTCTCACAACAGATATGGACAAAATAATAATCAAATATGATTATCAAAGTCGAAAATATGTTATTATTCATATCAATCCTTTAATTAGGTTCTAAGCTTATTTAAAGCCAGACATAACCAAATTAACTGAAATTCAATTTATTTAAAATTGAAAATTGTAAGGAAGACATACTTGTGTTGGTTTAACACCTTATAATGTTAAAAGTGTATAATCTTTCTCCAACACAAAATAAACACCAGAAGTTGTGTTCATATATAAGTTTATATTTTAATTTATTTTAATATTAAATATTTATAAACAAAGTAACAAAAAACGTCGAAAGCACCGTTTTGCGGTGGGCTACAGAAGATGAATGATGATTCAGCTATGTCCTATAGAGAGCGTACCCTATGGTCGTCTTAGCCTCTACTAAATCGTTTTATTTCATATTATAATTTTATAGTTAAAAGTTTATCCATCCAAATTACGCTACAACTTAATTCTCAAAATGTCAATTTTTCTTATTTATCCTTTGGTCCATACTAGACAAAGATTTACAAATTAGCGATAGCAAAATCAGAGATAAATTTGTCATAAGTTTGTCAAAAATACAAGGTACAAAGATGAAATTTTAAAACACTAGGGTGACTAGACCTCATCCTTTAAGAACCACAAAGTTAACGTATACCGAGTTTTGTTTAGTTTACAAATATATCATAAAACTATTGAAATTGATTGTTTTCTTGATATAATTGTTGGTTTGACTCATAGCCTAGAGAGAGTCATGAGAAATGTATATAATAACAGATCTACTATTTTATTTATGTTGCCTTGTTTCGTTTTTCTGTTTTATACTCATATCAAGGAATATGTAAAATGTCATGTCTTTATTAATGTTTTTATTTTGTTTTTATATCGATTTGAACATCCCAAATTACAACAAAACTTATTTCATTTTGGTGACGCTTTTAGTTTGATTTCACATATCGAAATTACCATATTTAAATAAAGTTTAAACTTGTTTGGAATATTAATAAGCTATGATTAGCTGCGTGTTTCAAAGGTTTCAAGATTCTGCCACTAGGAGTTCCACATATATCAACGCCCTGTGCTTATAAGCTGCGCCATTAACACATCAATACAAGGTTAGCCTGCTACCTTTAATTAATATGTTATGAATTGTCATTCCATCTATCATACTAGGCCATACGAACATAGAATATTACAAATAAATTCATATTGTTCTACAATTAATATATTTAATTAATTATAATCACACAAACACACATAATACCTAATAATGCTATTTACTTATTGTCTCATAACATCATTCATTAATTCATTGTTCCTCTTTCTAATTATTAACTCAGCCAAATATGTAATATTATGGTGAAATTGTAAGAGATGAATGTTAGACAAAATGGCTGTCATGACCGTAAATATAGATGATCCTTGGTAGCTATTTATTATACTGACATCTTCTGATAATATTTTGAACTGTATTTAATAGAGAACCTCGTCAATTCTTCATGTTTTATGATCACACAATATTCTCATATCATAGTTAAATATCATGGGGTATCGACCATGAAATTGATGTTTTGTTTTAAATTGCAGCATTATGGGTAATCTTATATCACGAAGTTTAGGTCGCCATGTTTAAATTTTCGTGGTGTTACTGAAATAGTCTTTCAGCGTAATACAAGTTAAATTTTTTCTTGTGGTTGACTGGAAAATCCTTCAAGCTGGATAGGCTACCCGAATATCTCCGCGATACCGTGGATTGGTTTATGGGGTAAGCCTATCTTTCATTTGATAAAAATGTTAATAGTTCATAAATTCTAATCCCAAGCTGACCTTATCTTACACTTAAAACTGCTTTTGACAAGGCCAATGTCAATACAATTGACAGCAACATTAATAATTGGTTTCTTGTTTACACTTCACTTAATTATCACTTGCTATCTTGATTATATGCGAATTTATCAAGTCCTAATACCAGATCTTCTCATTTGTGTTGCATTATAAATATATTATTTACTATGATCAATTAAGCTTATTTGCATTTTCTGGTTATCAGTTTGCCGGTTTACATTTATTTTAAAACTATGAATGCTGGATTTATTGACCAAGTCCCATTTTAATTTATCTTGAATATTTATTTTCATATTTACAAACTTAGTCCCTACAGCCCACATATATTATGACAACAATGCAAACCTTACAATCAATTCCCCCACTCCCCTTCAATTTAAATTATTAAAACTATTACCAAATGAAACATGATTTTATTTGACGTTCTGAACCATTACTAGCGCTCTTGCCCTTCCTCATGATTTTTTTCAACAAAAAAATAAAATAAAACATCAACAATCACCTGAGGTAGCCAAGCCCTTTCGTGACACTTAAAAATATGTAAGTGCCCATCCAAAGATATACCAAAAATTTGTAAGTTATGCACACATTAATGTGGTGTAACCTATAACAGCCTTAAGAGGAACATCTACTCTTAAATAGTAAAATTAATTGCAGGAACTAAAGCTATAAAATCTTTAAAATCTTGATTTTAATAAGAGCCTTCATGCAGTTTCTATTTTCAAGGTTAGATTAAAATAGGATGGCTTAGCTTACTATAAGCAAGATCCAAATAAAGTATACAAACTTTTCCATTTTATGACCAATATCTATCATGTATTGCGATTTAATAGGTATTACACTGTTATTGGTAAATGTTTACAACATTCTAGCTTCATATAATTGAATTAAATTTTAGGCCTATGTAAGTTGTTCAAGAAGTAATCTTAGCCCATTTAAAAAGACAACATACAATATTGATATTTAGCACCGCGTCTTACTACCCGTTCGGGTTATACGCTTAAGTACTAATTACGCTAATGGATTAGGAATTGGGAGGGTTGAATTTAGAGGAAGCGAACCCGCATTTGCGTGGAGGGAGAGTGGAAAACCATTTAGGAAAAACCACCCCCAGTTCACCCGACCGAGATTCGAACCTCGATCTCCCCGTCCTCAGCGGTAGAGCTCAACACGACTAGCGCGTTAGCCAACTACGCCACCGAGGCGGGTGACAACATACAATAGCTTAACACTTATCTGTTTTGGTGGCTGCATGGTCTAAGGCAATGGTCACCAAATGGCGGACCGCTGTCCGCATCCGGACCATAGAGACATTGTTAAGGACCTTGACGAGATAGCGATAAACACAAGAAATTATGCTATTTCGGTGGTAGGCAGGTAGTAGACATGGAAGGCCACTAATAATAAATAAGTAGGTAAAATAACTAAAAGGAAGGAAAAATCATGTTTTTGAATTAGTATAGTCCCATAGGGTTTTAACTGGAGTCACTGTTGAAGTTTTGCCGAACCGTGAAAGTATGTTGAGTTTTTAAAACGGACCTCCATAAAAAATAATTGGGGACCCCTTGTCTTAAGGAGTCACTCTCACAATTCCAGACAACCAATGACAGGGAGATCGAGTTTCGAGTTCTTGTTGCATTAACTGAGGAGGGTGGTTTTCTCTAAATGATTTTCCACTTTCCCTCTGCAAATGGGAGTACACTTCCTCTACTAAGCACAACCTTTGTCATTCCTAACTCAATAGTGTAATTAGTTTAGGCATTTAACTCGAATTGCTAAAAATAAAAATAAAGCATTACACATTGTTTGGAAGTTAGTTTTTCACTTTTTGACCAAAATATGTAGTAGCTATATCCTGTGGACCAAGCCTTTCTTGCCGAGTCTATATAATTTCAATGATAATTATAATCAATATTTTTGTTAAAATTGCAATATTGAGATAATATGATATTTCAAATAATATTAATGATAGTAAATTTTATAAAGTTATCCATCGTCCAGTGTAAAATAATTTATATTCTCCGATACCCTTTATTATTTTGGCTGATGTGAAGAATAGGAAACAGCTACAACTTGTATGTTTGCATACCGTACTCCATCGTTTATCTTCCAAGACAAAATAATATTTGTGTTTTTAATAATCTAGGCACCCTATCACTGGTCACAGGGTCTAAAGCGCCACTCTCATAATAGACTAAACTAATGTTGACGGAGAGGTGGAGGTTCGATTCCCCTTTTGAGTGTATTTAGGGTGTTTTTCCTCTAAATGGTTTCTCACTCTCCCTTACAAATGTTGGTATATTTCTTCTAAGTTATACTTTCCTCATCCCTACTCTTAGTGTCATATATATATATATATATATATATGACCAGCTCGAGGATGGGGTGCTACAAAAACATGGTAGTCATTTATTCTTTATAGGATGCATACTACTGGCCCAAACTACAGTCCAATTTCCACAGGAAGAACCATATCCGACTTACTCTATGGATTTAGGAACTCGAAAGTTCATTGCAGTACTTGGCAAAAGTTCCGACATATCCCTATCTTGAGTTCTACCCAGTCCACCTCATTACACCATATCTCTTTCAGGTCCATTCTAATGCTATCCTCCCATCTATGTCTAAGTCTTCCCAGTGGTATCTTCCCATTGGGTTTACCAGTCGGTACCCTGAATATAATTCTAGATTCCCCATTTGCACTGCCATGTTCTGCCCACCGTAATCTACGATACTTGATCATCATAACAATGTCTTATGATGAGTACAGGGTATGTAACTGATCATTATGTAACCTCCTCTACTCCCCAGTATCCTCCTCCCTTTTTGGACCAAATAGCTTCTCGAACACCTGGTTTTTGAACTCCTAAAAAAAAATAAAAAATCTTCATGTAAGGTAAGAAATCATGTTTCACACCCATAAAGAACAAGTGGTAAAACTATCGTTTCGTATATTCAGAATTTTTACATTCCTTGAAAGCGGGTGAGATATCAACAACTTACTGACTAAGTAATGGCATGCATTTCCTGACTATTCTTTTTCTATTTTCCAAACTAAATCATTATTGGTAGTTAAAATTGTTCCTAAATATTTAAACTCATTAAGCATGTCAAATGATATGGTGTTGGAAGTAATCTCTAAATTATCATCCTCAATATTACATATAAAAAAGAGTCACTAGATCTACTTTTAACGGATTCATACATCAAGTGATTTGATTTGCAGCTTTCACTTTTGATAGATAATTATCAATACCTATAAAATAACACTAACAAAACAGTAAAATGGTATCACTGTTGATTAACAAAAATTATGTTTATGTTTTCTACGCATTCCTTCCTATCAGAATTCTACCACACACATAATAATGATCAATTTCACAAGGACAGTAGGGACATAATCAGATCACTATTGGAAGAACATTTTGGACAAAAAGTCATTAGTCCATTTATTTCATAGCAATAAAATTGACACCATGGCCAGTTTCATAGCCAACAAGTGCGGTACTAGATACTAAATATAAGATGACACCTACCTAGACCAGAATGGAACTGGCTCATCTCATTTTGATTTAGATATTAGGTGTTTTGTAATTAGTATAGCACCGCACTGAAGGCCTACTAAGTTAGGCTGAAACTGTCCCATATGTTTAAATGAACAGCTACAAAACCTTTTGCTAATTTAGTAATTTAAATATATTTTTGATTACATAAATAAGCATAATCATTATCATTTATCCTGAATTTATGACCATTAAAATACACTTTTTTTTTAGCACCATGTGTTAATATCCTTTTGGGTTTTACGCTTACATACTAATTATGCGACTGGTTTTGGGGATTAGGAAGGCTATATTTAGAGAATGTGTACCCTCATTTGTGTGGAGGGAAAGTAGAAAACTATTTTGGAAAAAAACCACCCTTGGTAGGCCTACACCCGACCGAGATTCGAACCTCATCTCCCCATCATCGGCACTATAGTTTATGTTGAAAGTAGCGCCTTAGACCATGGGGCCACCAAAACGGGTTACACTACTTTTGTATGATTTTACAACCCCTAATATTTTTTTTTTTATAAATTTTTAAACTTATGGATGATAATCGAACCAAAAATAAATCGACTAAATAGTGTTAATTTTTTTTTTTAATTTGAGGTTCTATTCACAGTCTCACTGTGATATATTTTTGTTATGAAGAAATCTATTTTTTTAATCTTATTTGGGTGTTATTTTAATTTGTCTTTAATATGTGGAATTTTGTGGTTTTCAAATATTCTATTTGTGTTTTTAAAGTGTATTTGAAAAATAAACAACCCAGGCCTACCATAAAACATGTCCGATCCTGTAAGGTAGCAAAGCCTACCTTGCACTTTCTACTATGGCATAGCTAATAAGATAGGGCCATAGTGTAATGAGTCAAGGAGAGAATGCTGCCACCTTTCAGGGTAAACAGAGTCTACACATTACTTAACTCTGGTTACAGGGAATTTTTAGTTAAAATATTTAAATCATATTTGGAAGAAGGCACAGGAAATGTGGATAGAAGCATAAAAGGGGACAAAGCTGTTTCTCTCTACCTTTTATGTGCCTTTCATCAAATATAGCAAAATACCTCAGCAAGCGAAAAGAGGTTTTCTTTAAAGAGATAGTTATCTTATATAATTATCTTATGTATATTTATATAACTTCCCGCTTCGGTTGGTGCATAGTATATGTAGCCCCATGACTTCTTTGTGCTGACTGACAGCTCAGCTGACTTCTGACAATCAAATTTAGTATATTATATATACCTATACCTATATTTTGACTGTGACAGCTGCTAAACACATGTTTTTTGCAGATCATATGGTTCGGCGTAGAGATACATAATTTGGTCTGGTAACTTTTCAAAGCCGTCAGTCAGCACCAAAGAAGTCATGGGGCTACTGGTACAATACTCTAGACTGCCTATGACGGGGGGGGGGGGATCGGGGTTCTATCTCGGTCGGGTTTACCGAGGATGGTCCCCCCTTCCCTCCTCATACGGGTTTCCACTCTCCCTTCAGGCAAATTCAGGTACACTTCCTCTAAATTCAACCGTCCTCATTCCTAACACATTTGCGTAGTTAATACATAGGCGTATAAACCGACCTGGTAGTAAGACGCGCGCATAAATGTAAAATCAAAAATAAGTTTATTCAATTTATTGTGTCAAAAATAAATGATTGGTTTTATATAATTAAGTCTATAAGTTTCTTGGTGTCGTCACTAGAGTGAAATATACCATTATCTCACAGTTTTGTGTCGTCAATAAAAGTGAAATATACCATTATCTCACAGTTTTGTGTCGTCAATAAAAGTGAAATATACCATTATCTCACAGTTTTGTGTCGTCAATAAAGTGAAATATACCATTATCTCACAGCTTTGTGTCGTCACCGTTGTATTACCCTTCTCTGAATGCCTGTCGTTAGTGCGTCGGCGCATGTTAAAGTCGATCATATCCGTTCCCGTCTGTGCTGGGGCAGTGTCGCAATCGCGCGACCGCAAGGAAGTAACAAAGAGCCCCGGATCATCCTCACGTTGTCTCCGCAAAAAAGCAGGAGTATCCATTGTCTCCATCCCGCCTCTTCTGTCGTCTAACCGCGAATTAATATTAGATTGTGTGTACAGATAGAATAACCATATCATCGGATCTGTATCGAAATAATAAACATGAATTTTGTCACAATATAATTTTTAGTTAGTTTACTTAATCTGTTGGTTTCCCTTCTACAAACTCCTTAGACCCGCTCGTGCGTGTTGCAAGGCGCTGTTTTGTGTTGAGCTAACTGCCGAACGCGGAAGATGAGTTGATCTCGGTCGATGAACTTGTAACCTAAATGGATCTCTCACCGCAAATGCGTGGTTATTCCTATAAATTAAACCTCAATTCTAACTCCATTACGTATTAGTACTTACGTACATTTGCCCCCCTAACGGGTAGTAAGACGTTGTTGCTGAATTATTTATTAAGTATATACTTAGAATATATACACCGCGTATACTACACTTGAAAAAGTAGCAAGCGTGCCTCGTGCGTTAACACTATGGTGTAGCTTATAATAAAGTATTCTTTAAATTGAAAAATGACACGTGGACACGGGAATTGACCCCGGGACCTTTGATTTAGTACGCAAATGCTCTAACCACTTAGCTATCTAGGAATCGTCCCGTTCCCAGGGTCACTCTTCACTCATATTTTAAGGCAGAGTGACATTGGGACGATATCTGAATACCTCGGTGGTAAGAGCATCGGTGTACTAAACCAAAGGTCCCGGGTTCAATTCCCGTGTCTAGATGTAATTTTTCAATTTAAAGAATATAATATTTAGATGCGGCTATGACCTTAACTGACAAATATAATAGCGTGGATGTTCAATCCATCATTATAAGAAAGTTGTCAGTGTAATCCGTCAAGAAAAGACTGCTACCTTTCAGGGGGAAACGGAGTGTACTTATCGAGTAACAATGAATACAACTTTATAATTATAATATATTTTTATTAATTATATCTTCTGCTATAAAAATCCGTAGCACAACTTCCTTCGGAGGGGAAGTAAAGCCGTCGCCCCCATGTCGATTGTGACGTGTGAAAGAACCCTGGAAGGTATTGAGAAAAATACTTCTCCCAGCAAAATTGATAGGACCTTTCGCTCTCGCTCATAGAAATTCGGTGTGGAAGACAACGGGGAACCACCACACTTTCTGAACTCCTCATAGAGTCTTAGTACATGTGATTTGTACCAGAAAGTGCAGGCATCACTAACCAGCTGAAGGGCTGAGGGTACGCCCAGTTCAGGATGGATACAAATCACATTAAACCAACCATCGAGTTTGTAACGAATATAGACATATATTATTTTATTTTTATTATTAGATACACATTTTTTTTACATCCAATACGGTTTCCAGCCTATGGCCTTGGTCAGTTATATATATATATATATATATATGTGTGTGTGTGTGTGTGTGTCGATACTCTCACAGTAGATCAGACTGCCGATGACGGGGATATCGAGGTTCGCATCTCGATTGCGTGTACTGAGGGTGGTTTTTCACTCTACCTCCACTCAAATGCGGGTACACTTTAAATATATCCTTTCAAAATACCTAAAACTATTAGAGTAATTAGAACATAAGTTTATAACCCAAATGGGTAGTAAGACTCGGTGCGGAAAAAAAAGTGACTCTCAACCAATGTCGGCAAAAAAAAATCTTGTGCTAGCTGTCAGTTACCACCACTCCTACGCTGGTTGGACTATACATTGTGCTAGCTGTCAGTTACCACCACTCCTACGCTGGCTGGACTATACATTGTGCTAGCTGTCAGTTACCACCACTCCTACGCTGGCTGGACTATACATTGTGCTAGCTGTCAGTTACCACCACTCCTACGCTGGCTGGACTATACATTGTGCTAGCTGTCAGTTACCACCACTCCTACGCTGGTTGGACTATACATTGTGCTAGCTGTCAGTTACCACCACTCCTACGCTGGCTGGACTATACATTGTACTAGCTGTCAGTTACCACCACTCCTACGCTGGCTGGACTATACATTGTGCTAGCTGTCAGTTACCACCACTCCTACGCTGGTTGGACTATACATGGTGCTAGCTGTCAGTTACCACCACTCCTACGCTGGTTGGACTATACATTGTACTAGCTGTCAGTTACCACCACTCCTACGCTGGCTGGACTATACATTGTGCTAGCTGTCAGTTACCACCACTCCTACGCTGGCTGGACTATAGATTGTGCTAGCTGTCAGTTACCACCACTCCTACGCTGGTTGGACTATACATTGTACTAGCTGTCAGTTACCACCACTCCTACGCTGGCTGGACTATACATTGTGCTAGCTGTCAGTTACCACCACTCCTACGCTGGCTGGACTATACATTGTGCTAGCTGTCAGTTACCACCACTCCTACGCTGGTTGGACTATACATTGTGCTAGCTGTCAGTTACCACCACTCCTACGCTGGCTGGACTATACATTGTACTAGCTGTCAGTTACCACCACTCCTACGCTGGTTGGACTATACATTGTACTAGCTGTCAGTTACCACCACTCCTACGCTGGCTGGACTATACATTGTGCTAGCTGTCAGTTACCACCACTCCTACGCTGGTTGGACTATACATTGTGCTAGCTGTCAGTTACCACCACTCCTACGCTGGTTGGACTATACATTGTACTAGCTGTCAGTTACCACCACTCCTACGCTGGCTGGACTATACATTGTGCTAGCTGTCAGTTACCACCACTCCTACGCTGGCTGGACTATACATTGTGCTAGCTGTCAATTACCACCACTCCTACGCTGGCTGTACTATACATTGTGCTCGGAAATGGATCGTGTGATAAGGACAACTCTTTTCTTAGTTTATATTATGAGAGGTCGGACATCAATTCTAACAAAATCTAGAACTTTTTTGTTTGTTCTTCCTGCACTGTTCTAGGTTTTTTTTTGTTCTCGATTTTATCCGCCGATGCGTTTCTTTGTTTGGCAGAGAGCTGATAGGTCCAGGGCCATTTTTGTGTGTGTCTGTCTCTATCGTGATTGATTGATATAAACTGGGTTGCCGGCTTTTTTCCCCCCTCATAATTCAGTAACTTAGTTATCGTTATTTATTTATTTTATTCTTCTATGTGGCCACTCTCAGTGGTTTCACTTTTACAAAGTGCCTAAGGTCACATAAAACATTTGTAACCGATTTGTCATCTTCACACATTATTTTATTAATTATGACAGTATGGTGACATTTATTAGCAGAGTGTCTATCATCCAGGAAAATCAGGGAAAGCTGGAATTAGCCGGGAATTTGACGTGGTCGGGGAAAAAACGGGAATACGTCGGGAATTTTGTAAATTACAAACAAACAAAATCCGGGAAAATATTGTTTTACTCAAAATATGAAATATAATAATCATTAAATCAGTAAATTACAATGTGATTCAGACTGTGTTTTGTTTGTAGCTGTGTAATATATTTTATAATTTTATAATTCCTAGTATACCATGTTATTACAAATAAAAACACTTAATTTAAATCTTAAAACTTATTACTATTCATAAAAAAGATTAACAAAAACCGGGGGAGGGGGGTAGAAGGGTGTGACATACTGTTGAGTCGGGAATTTTAGGAAATGATCAGGGAAATCAGGGAATTACACTGGTCAAGTTGAGTATAGACACCCTGATTTAGGCTATTGTTAAAATTGTTTTATCATGGCTGATGCATAGGAATAACTTTTTTGAAAATAAAAATTTGTTTTTTTGTGTTCGACAATAATATTAATATAATTATTAATAGCTTCGGTGGCCGCATGGTCTAAGGCGTCATTCTCGTAGGAGACTAGACTGCCAATGACGGAGAGATCGGGGCTCATTTCTGGTAAGGTTTACTGAGGGTGGTTTTCCCTAAACGATTTTACATTTTCCCTCCACGCAAATACGGCTACACTTTCTCTAAATTTAAACCTTATCCCTAACTCATTAGCGTTGTTAGTACATTCAGGACAATATTGAATTAATTTAATTAATTTACATAAAAAGTGGTCTATACTGTATAGACGGATAAAATTGTAAGACCAACTTTTTATATTTCTATTTTTGGAATCACGCAAAACATCTACAATACTTTCTTTATATGAGAAACATACGTGGGGGTTGCGCAAGTTTTGGATTGGCTGGCGCGCACTTAAAGAGTATATGACGCAGGTGAGATCTCTTTACGTCCGTCCGGTAGAGTTGCAGAGGTTTATTTTAATACAACCCATTATGTCTGTAAAACCTCTCTTCTTCCCCTCTGAAGGGCTGTCTGGCCCTTTTCCAAACAATCTCCGGCTGGACTGCGTCCATTTCGTCTCGGACGTTGAATACAATAGTTTGGCTGCTAACAAACATTTTTACATCGTCACATGGTCACATTTCAAATTAAAAATACTGAGGGAGCCAAATTTGAAATAAAATAAAATTGTATTGTCATTATTTTAACTAAAAATAATTCCAAATTAGTAGTCTCTTTTACAATTACAAAACGAAAATAGTAGACCCCCTATGTAAAACATTAAGACTAGTACTTTTTTTTTTTACCAAAATTTGTAACCTTTTATTTGCAGCAATGGTGTTCATATCGCGTTTTAAATTTTATGTCAAAGTGTTTTTTTAGTACCGCGTACCCATTCGGGTTAGACGCTTTTGTACTAATTACGCTAATGGCTTTAGAGATTAGGGAGGTTATATTTAGAGGAAGTGTACCTGCATTTGCGTGGAAAACCATTTTGAGGGGAAAACCACGCTCAGTACACCCGACCGAGATTCGAACCTCGATCTCCCGATCATCGGCAGTCAAGTCTACCGCGAGGGTTAGACCACGCGGCCATATTATTGTATGTTGGTTCATTGAGTGCTAGGAAAACTTCTCATTTTGACATTTTTATTACTATCGATAGGTTTAGCACACTTTTTACTAACGGCCTAATTTAATTGGTAAGATCATAAACCATACCTATATATAAAACTGATATTTTAAAATACTTCAATATTATCAAAATAGGCCTTTACAAATAAGAATCACCATTAGCATGGAGAGAGGATGAGAAAACCACAACAATAAATCACTTGATTAAAAAAAACCTCAATTCACTGATCCAAGATTCGAACCTTTGCCTCCTCGTCAACAACTATCGAGAGCTATCTGCCAATCACGCGCTCGCTCGCACGCTTGTCAGTCTGGCCGAACCCTAAATCTTACACGACGCCATTACTTTAAATTAAACTCTAGTTGGTCAGTCCCATCATTATCAATGATCACACGTGAACCAATTTCTTTCTTTAATTTTCATTTTTTTTAATGAAAAACCAATAATTGTAAATGACACGCGAGAACTCGCCTTTAGACACGCCTGCTTTGTTACAAAAATAAAATAAAATCGATTGACACGTTTTAATCTCGCTGGCTGGTTAAATTTGACCCGACCCGTCTTAACTTCGCATACTGGCTCCGCTTTGTAACTATTCCGATGTCAGCCATCAGACCCTACCCGATTTTTTTTGCATTTATGTGAGAGAAAAAAAACTACCCGTTTGGTTGGCCGCGCTTGGTCAATAGATCAGACTGCCAATGACGGGGAGGTCAAGGTTCGAATATATCGGTCGGGTGGACTGAGGGTGGTATTTTACTAAATGGTTTCTCACTTTACCGCAAGTGCGGGTACACTTCCTATAAAATAGAACCTTCCTAATTCCTAAAAAAACCACTAGCGTAATTAGTACATAAGCGTTTAACCCGAACGGTATAGTATAGTAAGATGCGGTGCTAAAAAAACAAACTTTGTTGGGAATATGACGCAAAACCTTTATTTTTAATTTCATAACGAACATTATTTCGTCACTATTTCGGGCACCTCTGTACACAACCTTTGTGGCTGCAGGCAGGGAAAAGAGGGGAAAACCTGATAAAGTCGGGGGGGGGGGGGGGGGGGGATTTTTGATGTCACTGGAAGTATGGAGATTTAATTACAATTTTACGTAACTCATTTTAACTTTTGTTTTAAATTTGTTCTATATTTTAACTCTGTTTAAACTTAATATTTAATGTATTATGTGTTCAGTTTGTTATACTCTATGCATGGCTTCTTTGGTGCTGACTGACAGCTCACAGCTGACAGCTGGCGGCTTTGAAAAGTTACCAGACCAAATTATTAATCCCTACGTTGAACCATATGATCTACAAAAAACATGTGTTTAACAGCTGTAACTTCGGACAGTCAAAATTTAGGTATATACCTAAATGTTGATTGTCAGAAGTCAGCTGTGAGCTGTCAGTCAGCACCAAATAAGTCGTGGAGCTACTGTACCGTCATTCAAAACAATTGGTCAATCCTAGTGTAGAGTATCATTCAATTTGTTCATTTTCAATTGACTCACACTTATACACTATATTTTAATTACTTAGTAAACTAATTGTTTTACTATAATTTATTATAGTTTCACTTATAAATGATTGTCAATCAATAATGTGTATATTATGTTATTAGCTTACCGCATTTGACTCATATTATAGTACATGTTGTAATTAATATGTATACCAAGTAACTTAACTTTTCATAAAGTTTAAACATAATTCATTTATCACAATATCATTAATTGTCAATTTAAACCCATACATCTCATTAATCTTTAATTATTAATATAATATCTAAGTCTTAACTTTTACTATATACTACACTCCTTACGGAAGATCTTTTTAGAATGTTTTCTTAAATGTTTATTTACAATTAAGGAAAATTCAGTTAATTTAAATACTTGTAGAAAAAAGAAAATCCCATAAATTTCGCACTTGAAACACCAAAACAAAAGTAAATGTTAGATAAATACTTAAAACATAATTTTTAAAATATCCTATAAAAATGCTGAAGTGCGACCGACCGAGCTTTTAGAGTGTTGGACCTGAAATTACATCCTGTCCGACTTGTCGGTGAAGAGGAAGCCGGTGGGTTGGGTTTTCATTATTGGTTACCTATTTTCTCTCCACGCTAATGTGGGTGCACTTCAGCTTGGGACCCTTGTCTTTTTTTACTTACTGTTTTGAAAGCTTTTACCATAAAGATTAATCGCATTAAAATTTAGGTAAAATGTTAGTTAAAATGACCGCTATAATCGGCCGTATTAAATAAAGCATGTCGGATATTGAATGTCAGCCTAAAAAATGTCTTGTGCATGATTTTTAAAAACTATGAACATCATGAGATGTGCGTCAAGTTATTTTTAAAATCGACTTCCTAAAGGAAAAAAACAAATGGTTCATAACTAATCCCCCATTAATTTGAAATATATTCAAAACCTTGTCAGAGTAAGATAAAACCTAAATAAATAAATAAAAACAAACTCCTGTATAAAAATGTGATTTTTATTTGTAGTAGAAATATGTATTAGTTTATAAAGTGTTCATTCAGGTGATTCTATTGAAATGTTTACGTGTTCATTTGTAGCAAGTTATTATATCGGGTATAAAACTCAAAACACTTGAAATTAATAGGTTTGTAAAATGTGTTACGTCAAATTTAATCAGTTAAAACATCTTTTAAAGTAAATAAACATATATATTTTTTAAATTTTGCGATCAAAACACAATTAAAATCAGTTTTGTTGAGAAAAAAGGTTTTCTTTTTCTCCATAAAAGTTCTTATGCATGATTCCCCTTAAGAAAAACCCACTTCGGTGACCGAATGATGTACATTCTACGGCGTCACTCTCGCAATAGACTTACTACCAATTATGGGGAGATCCGGGTTTGAACCCCGATCGGTTTGACTGGAAGTTTTTTTCCCCTAAATGCTTTTCCACTCTCCCTCCAGGTTCATTCGAGTTCACTTCATCTAAATTCAACCTTCCTCCTCAATACATTAGCATAATTAGTTTTTTTATTATTTAGCACCGCGTCTTACTACCCGTTCGGGTTATACGCTTAAGTACTAATCACGCTAATGGATTAGGAATTGGGAAGGTTGAATTTAGAGGAAGTGAACCTGCATTTGCGTGGAGGGAGAGTGGAAAACCATTTAGGAAAAACCGCCCTCAGTTCACCCGACCGAGATTCGAACCTTGATCTCCCCGTCCTCGGCAGTCGAGCTCAACACGACTGGCGCGTTAGCCACATAATCAGTACATCTGCGTATAATCTAAACAGGTAGTAAGACACCGTATTAAAATAATAAATATGTTATTAAGACATGGTTCCCATCGTCATAAAAAAGTTGTTGAGGTCTTTTAACAAAAGGTGTCGAGGTATTTTCACAAAAATCACAAAACGTCTCGTCTAAGTTGGGCTTTACTGCAAACTTTGTGACTTGGACATGCAAGAAAGTTGACTCCAGCGATTTTTCTCCAGGGCACGACTCTATAGTTTAAATTCTGTTGATAACACGGACGAGTAATAGAAAGGTTTGCAAAAAACAACGTATTTAATCCGACTAATCTTCAAGCGAAAGATGCTACATTCTTGGACTAGCTTTTCTTCTCTGACGCGTTCGGTGGTGAAGATATTCGCTCTTGTCGGGTTTCCGAGCTTCGCTATTGGCCCTTGTTTTAAATACGATTACAACTTTTTTTTTTTGTCGCCGATTTCGTCTCAAGTTTTCTGATTCATTTGCGACCTCGAGAACTTGTGGAGCGGTGACCGGCCATGTTTACGTTCATGAGTAGCAGGAAGGTCGTGAAGTATGCCACCATCAACGGCAACTTGGTCCTCGACATGGACGAGACCGTCACTTGCTTCTGCAGGTAGGGCTCTAGTTCTTCTGGCTTTCTGTTTACAGACTGTACTCTAGTTATTCTGGTGACACTAGCTTTCTATTTACAGGCTGTACTCTAGTTCTTCTGGCGACCCTAGCTTTCTATTTGCAGACTGTACTCTAGTTCTTCTGGTGACACTAGCTTTCTATTTTAAGACTGTACTCTAGTTCTTCTGGTGACACTAGCTTTCTATTTGCAGACTGTACTCTAGTTCTTCTGGTGACACTAGCTTTCTATTTGCAGGCTGTACTCTAGTTCTTCTGGTGACACTAGCTTTCTATTTGCAGACTGTACTCTAGTTCTTCTGGTGACATTAGCTTTCTATTTGCAGGCTGTACTCTAGTTCTTCTGGTGACACTAGCTTTCTATTTGCAGGCTGTACTCTAGTTCTTCTGGTGACACTAGCTTTCTCTTTGCAGACTGTACTCTAGTTCTTCTGGTGACACTAGCTTTCTATTTGCAGGCTGTACTCTAGTTCTTCTGGTGACACTAGCTTTCTCTTTGCAGACTGTACTATAGTTCTTCTGGTGACACTAGCTTTCTATTTGCAGGTTGTACTCTAGTTCTTCTGGCTTTCTATTTGCAGACTGTACTCTAGTTCTTCTGGTGACACTGCCTGTCTGGGCTGTCCCCATATTAAAAAAAAGGGGTTGGGGTGGTTATATATGGAGAAGGTAGACTTAAGAGGAAATGTATCCGCATTTGCTTGAAGCAAAAGCATAAAACTATTTAGGAAAACATTACTAACTATACTACTATGTGGATTGAGGAAGGTTGAATTTGGAGGAAGTGCATCCACTTTTTAGCGTGAAGGGAGAGTGGAAAACTATTCTCTCATTACCCCCGACCGGGATTCAAGCGCCCGTTATCGGCAGCGAGAGGGACGCCTGTTAGACCACTCGACCATCGGGGTGGGGTATTTGATAATTAAAATCACAATTTGATGATATGAATAGCGATGCGATGTTATGTTGACATCCTCGAATCCACAGGCTGTATTTAAACAGGAGATTGTTCCCGCGGCCCTCCCTATCTGCGCAGTGAAACGTAATGTTGTTAATTTCCCCCGACACCTTGTCTCGGGCGGGTGTTAGAACGGACGGTCCGTGGGCGGACGAGCTCCATTCATTGCCCGAGTACAGTCCGTGCCGGGATGATCTCACCACCCGTGTATTGTCTCAAGCACTAGCCATTCAAATGGTGTTTTTTTTTTCCGTACACTTTCTGTTGACCTCTGTGGTTTTTTTTTATCACCGCGTCTTACTAACCGTTCGGGTTATACGCTTATGTACTAATTAAGCTTATAGTTTTAGTGATTATGAAGGTTATATTTAGAGGAAGTGCACCTGCATTTGTGTATAAGAAGAATGGAAAACCATTTTGGAAATGCCACCCTCAGGTTTTTTTTCCTAAATGGTTTTCCACTTTCCTCACGCGCAAATCCGGGTACACTTTCTCTAAATTCAACCTTATCTCTAACACATTTTGTAAATAGTACATAGGCGCAAGTTATAACCTGAACAGATAGTAAGACGCGGTGCTAAAAATAATATATGATTCGATAGCGGTAAGATTTGTCTTAGTTTTATTCAATAGACATATATTTCAATAAATATACTTTTATAAACAGGGTTTTACTATCTTTTTTTATGAAGGCTTCGTAACATCCTGGAAAAATTAATATACTTAACCTTGTATATCCCTTTTTGACCACCTTGATTATTTATTTAAACATGAATGTAATTATTTGCGTCTGTCTCTCAGTTTGTTGATAACTGTCTCGGTTTGTTGATAAACATCCTTCAGTTTGTTGATGATACGGCTTCCAATTAGTGTAGGGTGTGACGCGGATAACCATCCCATCAACCTGATAAAACAACCAAACGCGAACTTATTTTAGTGGTCTTAAAACCCCTCTTCGGTGGCCGCATGGTCTCAAGGCGTCATTCTTGCAATATAATGGACTGCCGATGACGGAGGAGATCGAGGTTCGAATCTCGGTAGGGTGAAATGAGGGTGGTTTTTTCCAAAATGGTTTTCCACTCATGCACTTCCTCTAAATTCAACCTTACTCATCCATAATTCATCAGAGTAATTAGTACATAAGCATATAACCCAAACGAGTAGTAAGACGCGGTGCTAAAAAAAAAAACTGGCAACCACACGAATGTGGCGTTTAGTGGAATTAACACAAAACTATCTTCTATGACGCTTTAGCTAGACCTGTAAACTGTTTAAAAGTTGGCATTCTCCCTCTGAAAAGTAAAAAAATAAATTCATAATAATTTGGTTGATCAGTAAGGGCTAAATTCCCGGAAATCGAAAGGTAACTAACTGATATAAGAGCGTGGGATGAATCTTTAGGAATCGAATGCCATTTAAGGTAGGGTGAAATGGGCGCGAAAAAAGGCCAGTGTTTTTGAAGTTTTTATGGCAAAACTTTTTTTGTCTAAAATAAATAAAATATTGCTCCAGTAGACACATACGTTGCACACGAACTGCGGAGTTAAACTTAAATTCATAATGAGTTTGTTCAAAGTGGAAAATGAAGGCTAGGTTAGGTTAGGTTAGGGGTTAGGAGTTGAATAGGATTACCGGTTGTTCCGAAATTCACGTGCATTGTCTGAGGGGTAAACTTTATTCCGAAATTCGGGTGTGCCCTAATTGAATGCCTGCTGACGGGTATACTTTATTCCGCAATTTGGTGTGCCCAGGTTAGGTTAGTTTAGGTTAGGTGTTTGGAGTTGAATAGGATTACAGGTTGTTTCGAAAATTTATGTGCACCGGCTGAGGGGGTAAGCTTTATTCCGCAATTATAGTGCGCCCGAAACATAAAGTTTAATTTTATCCACCTGGTGATATCAACAGTTGTTGAATATCCGTCATTAGCAAGGCGTCATTAGGCGATAAAACATTTTAAATGAAGTGAAAAAGTTGTCATTAAATTCCAGGACATCCTTGACAGATATTCAACAACCGTTGCTATCACCAGGTGAAGAAAACTAAATTCTTTGTTTCTACTGGAGCAATATTTAATTTATTTTGGACAAACAAATGTTTTACTATATATAACAACTCCAAAAACACTGGTTTTTTCTCCATCCCATCAAAGCGGGTCACAACACATTTGTATTTTTCTCCTACCCTGTTTGTTCTCCTACTGATGAACTGCTCCACCCAGTAACGTTATCAACGCACTTGGTTTCCCACGTTGAGGAATGTATGCTCAACTATACCGCTACTTGTGTAAAAAAAACTCGTCTTCTGTGAGAATGGGGTTTTTGAGCGACGGCATTTTTAAAATTAGGTTATCCTCGAAAGTATTTTCGGAATATTTTATTTTATTTCTGAAGATTATTCGAAGCATTCGTTTGAACCTTTTCTTGAACGTAAGAATGTTAGGGATATTTATCGTCTATTCCTAACGTACCGCGACCTCCGCTTTGTGGTTCAGTGGTCAGAGGTTCCGGGTTCGGTCCCCGGCGCTTACAGATTTCTCTGTTAAGCAGTGGGTCAAACTCGGGCTCTTGAGGACAAATGAGAAGCTACTTAAATGAAAACGTAGCGACTCTGGTTGAGAAAACTGAGATTACTGACCGAGGGGTTTGTTGTGTGACCACATGACACCCTATATCCGCGAATGTTGGCGCTATCATCGCTAACAAACGGTGGCCGATCGGTCGTTAAGGCTCGACCTGGGGCTGATACCATGTTTAAAAAAAAATGTATCACACCAATTCGGACAGGTAGACAAGGGCTTCACTCTTGTCTGGCCGGCCGGTGACTGGGAGTACGGGGTTCGTGTCCCCGGGTGGGTGTACTGGGATTGATAGTTTTACACTCTTCCTCCGCGCAAACGCGGGTACTTTCTGTGTTTTTTAGCACCGCGTCTTACTACACGTTCGGCTAATGTATTAATTACGCTAATGATTTTAGAGGTTAGGAATGTTGAATTTAGAATAATTATACCCGCGTTTGCGTGGATAGAGGGTGGTAAACCATTTGGCAAAATCCAGCCTCGTTAGACCCGACTGGGATTCGAACCCTAATCTCCGCCGTCATCGACAGTCCAGTATTTTGCGATAGTGGCTCCGTGCGGCCACCGAAGTGGATCTAAGATGTTACCTTCCTCATACATGCCACATTAGTGTATAGTCTGTTCAGCGTAGGAATTGTTTTCTGAAAGGCCTTTTTCCCTACCAGAAAGCTATTATATAGTAGGATATTGGTAGGAAAAAAGACCTTTCAGAGAGTAATTCCTACCGTGAATGGAGTATAAGTATACGTCCGGACGGGTAGCAGGACGGAGAGGCGAGCATCTGTGGGCACGCGGACCAAATGTTAGGGCTCATCTAGTCTGGTTCACCCGTGACCGGGAATTTGGGGCTCGAAATCCCGGTTTTACCACTCCCCCCGCTGACGAAAATGCGGGTACATTACATCTTCATCCCTACTTCATCAACGGAGTTTAAATGCATATAGCTCGGACTGGAAGCCAATACGCGATGGAAACAAAAGACGAAGAGTACGAACAAAAAAGAAGAGATTGTGCGCACGAGTGAATCTTATTTTATTTAAAAAGTGGAAAGACGATGGTACTCCCCTCGAGCTTCATCCCCCCCCCCCCCCGCTCCCCCATCAAGAGGTCACGTTTTATTATGATTATTTTCATTATTATTATTTGTATTTGTAACCCAACGTGGAAGATATTCCGTTCATTTTTTACGTTTTCTATTGCGCTGTTACCCCCTCCCCCCTTCAGTATTTATTTTGAACGAAGTAGCTTGCACGTAATTACCTCTGTTTCCTCTCGAAGGGTCTTTTCAAAAATAGATTCGCTCTGACGTGACGTGTGGCGTTGAATTAATGTGGACGCATTTTAATATTCCGCGCGACTTCGGGCCGTTTCTTTGACTAGGTATAGTCCGTCAACAGCTTTTTCGTTGACAGTTGCGCGTCTGCCTTTTAGTGAGCTAGGGATCCCGGGTTCGATATCCTATCACCCGCTTCGGTGGCCGCATGGTCTAAGAAGGCGTCACTCTCGTAAAGACTAGCCTGCCGAAGGCGGGGAGGTCGGGTGCGGTGAGGTTTTTTTTACTTAAGGGTTTTTCCCCTTTCCCTTCATGCGTGTACATTTCCTCTAAATTCAACCTTTTTCACCCGTAATACATTATCGTAATTATTACATGGCGTAAACTAGAACGGGTAGTAAGACGCGGTGACAATTTTTTTTTAGTTTTTCTCCTAGTCAGGAATAAACTTGTTTGACAAACAAGATTTGTTAAACAATTTTCATATAGTCATACGTCAAGTCATGGAATCTGCTGTTTTCACTTATCACTACTTATTAATTTTTTTTTAAAATCTGAGGTAGACTATTTAACGTGCATTTTGTGAACAGACACCACACCCAGCATCCCTTTCTCCCCGGCCGTTAGTTTGGCACTTTGAAAAGGGAAAAACCCAAATTTCACTAATTATAAATTTTTGGCCATGCTTGGAATCGAACCCGGGACCTTCAAAAGGTAGGATAGACACGTTACCGACTTATCTAAAGTGTCGGAACTACCTGTGAAATAGCACCAATATGTAAAAATATTGATAATTCAATTTTGGCTTCAATATACCCCCCCCTCCAACCACCCCCGAAAGTTCCTTTATACAGGAATCCTGCTATAGCATTCTCTTTTTGTCCGAGGTAACAATTGAAACTAACGAAGGCGAGTGAAACAAAAACTTGCGGGATGAATGAGAAGGGGAGGGGGGAGGGTTTAAATATGACAACATTATTGGACCCGCTTCGGTGGCCACACGGTCTTAACTCTAAGCGGCTGTGTACCAACTGGGATCCGATTAACGGTCGAGTCTTACCGAGGTAAAATGTAAACATACCAAGTAGGTCTAAGGTACATACTAACTAGGTCCCAAAGGTTGCACAAACTGTAACAGTTGGCTACACTGCCCAAGAAACCTTTAGGTGGCGCTACCAGGAACTAGCATTGACGTAATTACCTTTGATGTTCCTTGTGGTGTCATCACTGTCAACCAAGTATTTTTTACAGTTTTTATAGAATTGAAATTTTTTGGCCAAAATAGATTAAATATTTAACCAGTAGCAACATAGAGTTTAGTTTTCTGCACATTCTAATATCAACATCTTGAATATCTGTCAAGTGTGTTCTGGAATTTTGTCAAAACTTTTTCTCTTTATTTAAAAAGTTTTGACAACTCTCTCTTGTGAGACTAATTTAATTTCTTATCACAATTTCAGAGTGTTTTTTTGTAAATGGGGCCTTAAAGAGAAAGATAGTTCTAACATGTTTATAATACATGGAATGATGAACGTTAATTATATTTCATGTTGCTTTTATTTACTGCCTGGTAAGTCTATCTAAGGTGCGTATACTCTAGAGGCAAATTTGAACCGAGGCAAGTCGTGTCGGTACATCAAAGTGAGGCTTCGGCTTGCCTCACTTCGAATTTGCCTCTTAGGTTACTCCAAAACACTCGAGACTGTGAGTTATGAATAATATGGTAAACTTGGAGTGACATTTTGTCCTCTTAGAGTTTATGCAGATTTTGAAAAGTCCATTCAGATTGCAATTTTGAAAGTTTGGCCAAATGTTATTTTAAAATTATACACATTTCACTTTGGTCAAAATTGGTTAGGAAAAATTGTAAATATTGGGATTAGGTATAGAGTACAGGAAAAAAAGATTACGAGATTAACAACTTCTTAATTATTTTTTTCTATTTCTTGAACCCAGCCATGGTTTTCCACTCTCCCTCCACGCGTGTGCGGGCCAATTTCTTATACGTTTAAACTCCCTAATCCCTAAAACCATTAGCGCAATTAATGCATAAGCGTAAAACCCGAACGGATAGTAAGATGCGGTGCTAAAAAAAATATGTACATATTTTTTTCTAAGGCGCTAGTGACCCAATTGTGTCGACGCGCCTCTAAATTCCAACAACAATAATAATAATAATAATAATATTTTTTCATCGTGTTCTCTTGCGCTCGAGTTTCAGAGCGTACGAATTAAAAGGAGGAAATATCTCGTTACAGCCGTAATTATAACATCTGTAGCGTCAATACAAATTAAACTACCCGCTTCGGTGGTCGAATGGTCTAAGGCGTCACTCTAGCTCGGAATCCCGGTCGGGTGTACTTAGGGTGATTTTACACTTTCCCTCCACGCAAATACTGATACACTTCCTCTAAATTTAACCTTCCTCATCCCTTAAAACACATTATCGTAATTGGTAGGATACATATGCGTAAAATCCGAGATGCGTAGTGAGATGCGATGTCGGGAAAAAAAAAATGCAGGCCTTATCAGATCCGACACGGTAGCGTGTCTTGCCTGCTGAGCCAAAGGTCCCGGGTTCGAATCCCGGCATGGACGAAAAAAATTATCATTGGTGAACTGTACCTCCCTTACCCGCCCCTACCTCCCTTACCGCCCCCTACCTCTCTTACCCGCCCCTACCTCCCTTACCCGCCCCCTACCTCCCTTACCCGCCCCTACCTCCCTTACCCGCCCCTACCACCCTTACCCGCCCCTACCTCCCTTACCCGCCCCTACCTCCCTTACCCGCCCCCTACCACCCTTACCCGCCCCTACCTCCCTTACCCGCCCCCTACCTCCCTTACCCGCCCCTACCTCCCTTACCCGCCCCCTACCTCCCTTACCCGCCCCTACCTCCCTTACCCGCCCCCTACCTCCCTTACCCGCCCCCTACCTCCCTTACCCGCCCCTACCTCCCTTACCCGCCCCTACCTCCCTTACCCGCCCCTACCTCCCTTACCCGCCCCCTACCTCCCTTACCCGCCCTACCTCCCTTACCCGCCCCCTACCTCCTTACCCGCCCCTACCTCCCTTACCCGCCCCCTACCTCCCTTACCCGCCCCCTACCCGCCCCCTACCTCCCTTACCCGCCCCTACCTTCCTACCCCTTGTTTAATATATTAAAGTCTTAACCACCCATTCGGGTTAGACTCTTACGTACTAATTACGCTGATGGTTTTTAAGGATTAGGAAGGTTATATTTTAATGAAGTGTACCTGTATTTGGCACGGAGGGAGAGTGGAAAACTGTTTTGGAGAAACTACCCTTAATACACCCGACTGAGATTTGAACCTTGATCTCCTGGTCATCAGAAGTCTAGTCTACTGCTAGCGAAGCGCCTTAGATCATGCGGCCACCGAAGCTGGTTCTACCCATGGTCATTGTAATGTGCAATGTAAGATATATATATATATATATACACATATATATATACATATATATATATATACATACATATATACATATATATATATATACATACATATATACATATATATATATACATACACACACACACACCCGTGCGCGCGATGTTTCTGCGGCGGTAGGCCCTCACCCGTCTCTGTTGCATTGTGGTAAATATCCGTTTTGTGCCACCAGTCGCATTGCGCCAGCAATTAGTCATAACGAGCCGTTTTGTTTAATATTTTCTAGCCGTGCTATTTATTTGATGATGTTGTGGTCATCAAAAGGAAGTTGACAATGATTGTTATGTGTCGTGCATCTGCCAAGGTCGCCCGTAGGATTTTGGGGACTTTTTTGCGGAGGTTTGGGTGGATAAAAGGGGTTCATTTTCGCACATAATAATAACATTAATTCCTGTATTTTATCAATTTTTAATAGTCATTTTATTTAAATTGTGTTCGTAAAAAAAGTATTATTAAAGTTGCTTTCAATTAATAACCACCCGATTTGGTGGCCGCGAGGTCTAAAGCGTTATTCTCGCGTTAGACGAGACTGCCTATGATTGGGAGATTGAGGTTCGAATCTTGGTCGGGTGTACCGAGGTTGGTTTTTCCAAAATTGTATTCCACTTTCCCTCCATACAAATGCGGGTATACTTACTATAAATATGACCTTCCTAATCCCATCGGTGTAGTTAGTACATAAGCGTATAACCCGAAAGGGTAGTAAAAGGCGGTTTGTAAAATAAACTTAACCTAGTACATCACCAAACTCTAAACGCTCATCTGTAAATAAAACTTTAATAACTTAAACCTAGAACATCACAAATTTCTAAACACTCTTATTTTGATGTCATGAAATCCTCTCTGATTTTTTAAATAGAAATTTCTCGCATGCACGAATATGAAATTGTTTACTGCATATTTTGGCATCGAACCAGATTCCTCTGCTCTCGAGTCTTCCTCTCCGACCACGAGGCCCGAGCGACGCGGCTACACATACACGAGGGGACTCGTAAACATTTCCAGATTGTTTGCAGCTCTCGAAACTACTTCCGGTACCTAAATATTCCTCATCGGTATTCAACCTTGTTCTTCCACGTGGGGAAGTTCCCATTGTCTGTTGTGGACACATTGCACATTTTAAGTACACAACTGGCCGAACATTTTTTTTCTTAGCACTGCGTCTTACTACCTATTAGGGCAGGGGTCTACAATAGGTCGATAGCGATCGATCGGTGATCTGACAGCAATTTCCAGTCGTCACATAAGAAAATTACATCGTCACGAAAAGGTAAGCTTACCTTGCATTATTCCACTATGGTACACTTATAAGATAGGGCCATAGTGTAATCCGTCAAGGTAAGATTGTTGCCTTTCAGGGTGGAGTGTATATTTTATGTATTTTCTTTGAAGGTGGAGACATAGGTATTGAAGGAAATATTGAATTTAATGAAAAATACAAGATGTATAGAAAAAAAAAATTAAAGTAGGTGGAAAACTAAGGGTAATTCGGGACCTTTGATAAATGTAAAAATCTATTGGGGGGCCCAAATAAAAGTTGCCGACCCCTGCCAGTTAGGGCTTATACCGCTTATGTACTGATTAATCTACAGGGTGTCCAGGACTTGGAAAACAGGGGAAAGTAATAGGAAAGTCAGGGAATTTGATCAAATTTCTGAATTTTCGCCTATTCATTAAAATAATACAAAACTTTCAGTTACAATAGTCAAAATAACATTTTTATTCGGTTAATAGCCACCGCGAATCTTTTCCGACACATTCGAGCATACTAATCTGAATCCTCAAGTTCAACATGATTTTTGTTCATCTTTTCATCTCTCTCTCGGTGGTGTTTTTTTAGCCAAAATTGAGCCATGGCTATGAGCGTGTGTGAGAATTCGATTACGCTATATTGAAAGAAGAAACTAAAAAAGAACGTGTCTCGCAACAATTTTAAACTGTACTGGTGTACTCAAAAGGATCTAATTGAAATCTAACTTAGAGCACACAACACAATAGCCCATTGCTTTAAAGTGAAATTCTCTAACTCCGTCATAGAGTGACACAATTTCAGATTATGACCCCTCGGTGGCGTAGTTGGCTAACGCGCCAGTCTTGATGAGCTAAACACAAAGGACGGGGAATGAGGTTCGAATCTCGTTCGTGTGAATGGGTTTTTCCCTCAAATGGTTCACTCTACATTCACGCAAATGCGGGTCACTTCTAATAATCAACCATCCCAATTCCTATCCTATTAGTGTAAATTTACTTAAGCGTAGTAAGACGCGGTGCTAAATAATTATAAAAATAATATATTAGATTATGTATGTTTTAGAAATACTATTACATTAAGTTGCGATCTTAATAAAATAATGTTTTTAATATATTATAGTGACTGGAAAAGTTGGAAAATTGGCTCTGGAAAACATGGAAAAGTCAGGGAATCTTAAAATATAGTTTGGATGGACACCCTGAGTTCTAGTGGTTTTAGGGACTTAGGGAGGCTATATTTATATGAAGTGTACCCGCATTTGCGTGAAGGGAGAGCGGAAAAACATTTTGGAAAATCCCCCTCAGACCCGACGGGATCGAACCATGATCTCCCCGTCATCGGCAGTACAGTCCATTGCGAGAGTATCGCCTTCGACAAGCTGTAGTTAAATGTACCCTTCGCCGCGGGGTCTCTTTGGAGGTCGGCGTTGACGAGAAGCGCGTGGGGACGGACGGGACCGGGGGGGGGGGGATTGATTGACGGCGCAAGGACGTGACGCGGGGTATTTAAAGGACGCCGAGCGTCGTAGGTTGGCGCGTGGGACGGCAGTGAAGATCGTCCTTAGCACGGCTGAATGAAACGAGGTGGGAAGGGGAGGGAGGAGGCTTGGTGTCGACGTCACGTCGATTGAACCCTAGAGGACGCTGCAGCCGTCTGTAAGACGAGCGCCGTCTCTTGTCTTTCAGTTCACGTGGGAGGGGATAGAATGACAGGGTGTGTTGGAACCTTGCGTAACAAATTTATAGATGGGTTGAAGCCCGTTCGAATACCAAATTTTAATTTTACCTAAGAATCCCGAATATCTAATCTGAATCTTAGAACATATGGGTGAAACTCAATCTGCGTCCCCGACGAACTGTTAAGGCGACGCTTGGATATATATTTTCTTTTTTAATATTTTTTAGCACCGTGTCTACTTCCTACTCGGCTTATACGCATATATACTAATTTCGCTCATTTGTTAGGGATATGGAAGGTTGTATTTAGATGAAGTGTCCCCGCATTTGCGTGGAGAGTGAAAAATCACTCTTAATACACCTGACCGGGATTTAAACCATGATATTCCCCTCAAGGGTTCATCCATAAATCACGTGACGCTTTTTTTCTTGCGTTTTTTTAACCCCCCCCCCTCGTAACACCAAGCAAACAATAACCTATGTTTACTAACGGTGAAAACATGAACAATAATATTATTTTGTCAACATTAGAATAATTTTAAGTATAAGATATGTGTTACGTAACACTGTGATGTATACCCCCTTCCCCCCAAACACACAAACATGTAACACACTGAAGGCATTAGAGAGCTTCCCCCCCTCCCACCTCCCTGAGAGTGACGCCTTAGACCAGTGGTTCTCAAACTGTGTGCCGCCACATGTTGATCAAACGTGTAGACATATCTTTGCAAATGGAGATTCCCACCTCTTGCGAGCATCAAATGCAAAAAATGGAAGAGGGGGGGGGGAGGGTTGAATTAGTGAACTCTAACATAAAATGAGAATCACCTTTTCGTTTATACGCCCTAATTTTACTGAAATAACAAAAAAAAAATATTAAAAAACTTAAGTTTCACATTAAAGTCCCAATTTAGTATTAATTAATAATTACACTTTGATATATTAGCTTCAATGGCCGAATGGTCCTAGGCCGGTGACAGACTGACGTTTTGGTCGCTGTGACACAAATGCTGGGTCGCTCTAGTGTATTGCATTGTTTCATATTAGGGGGGTCGCTACGCCCAAGAAACGCTTAACATCGACATTTTCAAATCTGTCTGACCCCCCTCATATGAAACATTGCAATACACTAGAGCGACCCTGGTCGTGGCGTTTGTGTCGCAGCGACCAAAACGTCAGTATGTCACATGCCTAAAAGTTGAACTTTGAGTTTTTTGGACACACAATTTATATTAAGTACTTGTAAATAATATTTGAGTGTGAGCAAAATGCCTGGATTCGTCATAACCGGTTATAATAAAATTTAACCTGAACGTATATTTTATTTATTATAGTAAAATTTAACCTGAATTTTACATTTTATTTATTCTATATCTTTTCTTTAAAGGTGATGAATTATTTGAGGATGGTTGATCTTAAGGATATAATATGTATAGATTACAAAAAAAGCAAAATAATAGCTGAAAAACTATGTATGATCACTGAAGTATTGATAAGATTACAGGTCGATTGGATCACAAAAAAAAAAAAAAAAAGTTGTAGACCCCTGGTCCAACGCGTCACACTTTCTCGTGCTAGATTGACTTGCTGATAACGGGGAGATCGGGTTTCGAATCACGGTCGGGTGGGATTTCTTCCTAAATTGTTTCCCACTTTCCTTCCACGCGAATGTGGGTAGATTACCTCTAAAATACTTCCTTCCTCATCCCCCTGTCTAATTAGAGTAACTATCATACTGAACAGGTAGTAAGACGCGATGATAACAAAATGGCGATATCGGGGTTCTCTCTAGACGCGATAGGTTGTGGTCTTCCATCTTGTATCCAAGAGAATTATGCTGCAACTGTTTTAAATTCGTTCTCCTGCTCCCTGTCTAGACAAGTCGATGGCCAAGACCGATTAATCTTGGCAAATAGTTTCTAAGGGCTGTGTATATATATTTCTAACCAGTGTGTACACCCCTGTCGCGTCGTCTCATGTAGCCTCGAGTCTGAGAGCTTTTAGCGCGGGGTTAGGTTACGAGGTTAATGTCTGTCCCGCCATCCATCACGTGGTATATACCACCATATAGACCTTGTTTACTGTCGCTGGGTAGGGGGAACAAATATTCAAACATCTTCACTAGTGTCTGATTTCATCGGCGAGGATGGCACACTTTCTCGGCTACGTACGGAAAGCGCAAACAATCTTTGTGGATTGTGTTTAAAATATGTATTTATTGCTCACTGCTCTCTCCATCGGGCAAATAATTTAAAACTCTTCTTCTGGCACTATATAGCACCTTATGCTAGTATACAGCTGCCACAGATAAGATTAGATAAGTGTTAACACGTGTAATGAATTATCGTGTGGGAGTGGGTACTTACTTGAGTACTTAACGATGATAACGACTTAGGACAGCACTCCATTTCACACCTTACCTCCTTGTAAGTGATGGCAGGTGGCCGACCACGTTTTTTTATTACCTGTAAACGGTTTTTCCAGTCTCTTCATGCAACTGCGGGCACACTTTATATCTCCCTAGCACATTAGCGCAGAGGTGGGCAACATTATCTTTCATTGTAGTCACAGGTGTGGCCAACGAGGAGGGAAATTTCTCGCATCAAATAAAATTTGAGAAATTAGGTTGCTCAATCGTACATTTGAGAACAACACACACTGTTTGAACGAGGTTATTTAAACATTTGACTTCTCATTTAAACCTGCCTCAGATGGAAAGTGCTCAAATTAAAACCGTAAGACAATTTAATACGAAATTCGACAGTCGATTTTGTCTGAAGCCAGAGATGAAACGAAGGGTTTTTAGTAAAGGGAGTGAAGGGGAGTTTGTGACCTGGCGGTCTAGGGGGTAAGGTGTCGGACTTCTGTGCTGGGAGTCCGGGGTTCAATACTCGGTCCCGGCGCAGATTTATCTGATTTCCCAAACCCTTCCTTCACCTCTGACAAGACGTGTATTAATCACAACTTGTGGATGTGAGGAATTCCAGGCCTCCACCGTGGTTCGGATCCCACGTTAAACTGTAGGTCCTTCATTTCATCTCACAATCACCCTACCATTACACATTAGCGTAAGTGCGTATAACCCGAACGGGTAGTAAGACGCGGTGCTAATAGTGAAAGGGAGTTATTGGGTGGCAGTGTTGCGTCATCATTTCATTCAAAAAAGCGGAATACTTCCCGATGACATTCAGGAAATTTTAAGTTACAATCGGCACACGCCGCCAGGAAAAGGTTTATTTTACTGTGATGGTTGGCAAACTCAAATTCGCCACCCTTTTATGGCCAATTCGCCACTTGTGGCGATTGTAGAGAGGGTTGTCCATTCCGGAATTATCGTAATTAGTCCATATACCTATAACACGAATGGGTGGTAAGACGTGGGGACAAAAAATAAATAAAGAAGCAGTAGTTATCAAATACAATAAAAAATAAACACCTTTGAATGAGGGGAGTCAGTAAAAAACTGTCTGAATCGCTTTTGAAAATTGCATGCCATTTAGGTTCGAGACAGTAAGTTAGGTAGGTATCCTTAATTTTAAGTTACTCTGCTCACAAATTTATAGATAGGTAAAAATTGGATATACAGGTGTACAATAAAACCAGCGATTTCGTCACATCTGGAACAAATTATTTCAGACTTGACTACATTTGAAAGAAAGGGAAAACAAGGTTCGAATCCCGGTCGGTTATACTGAAGGGGACTTTTTACTAAATGAGATCCTCCTCCGTGTACATCTTTTCCTTCGATGCGGAAGTGTACATTCTTGTCTGACCCAATATCGACCTATTTTTTTGGGTCTAAATTGACCAAATGAAGACTTAAACAAATATATGTTGACCTGAAGGTGAGCAACCGTTATTAAAATTACAAATATTTTTACCGGGAGTTGAAAAGGTCACCCTCTTCCAGATGAATCTTCGGAACCGCTGAGGTTATTGGGGCCTATCTTCGTGCGAAGGCTACCCTTTGAGAACTTACCCGAAAAAAAAAAATCCCCTCCCCCCCAACTCCCTCCGGCCCAACCTTCTTTCCCAGACGCATCTCTGGAACCGCTGGGGCTATGGGGCGAAATTATAACAAACATTGTTGTCTATATTGAAGTTTTTTTTCTAACACTTGTAAATATATATACCCGCCTCGGTGGCTTAGTTGGCTAACGCGCTAGTCGTGTTGAGCTCGACTGCCGAGGACGGGGAGATCGAGGTTCGAATCTCGGTCGGGTGAACTGGGGGTGGTTTTTCCTGAATGGTTTTCCACTCTCCCTCCACGCAAATGCGGGTTCACTTCCTCTAAATTCAACCTTCCCAATTCATAATCCATTAGGGTAATAATAATAATAATTATTATTATTATTATAAAAATATAAATATGAATGCCTTATGAATATGTTATAAGTTTTCCATTTTTAAATAAAGTTTCTTTAAAACTAAAATCTACGTCTCTTTGTGTCGTATTAATTTGAGAAAAATATTTATTTTCTTTAGTTTAGACAAAGTCGTTTTTAAACAAAATAACTTTTTTTTTTCTATTTTTAACTAAGTGTTGCGCAATTTCCGTACGGGTTTGCTAGTTTTCTAAAAGCTCAGCCTTACCCAGTCTCACCCCACTAGTGTGAATGTCAGGATGTCCCGAACTTGGTAGTGTGACGCAGGGCACACACAATAATTGATGTGGACGGTTGAGACGTGTTCATCCTTGCTGGTAGGACATGTAGTGTGTGAGCTCTGGTACCCACCCATTCAACAATCGATAGTGTCATTCAAGTCCGCGGCCCGTACTAGAGGCGCTTTCATCACTAATGGACGTGTCATTGTCGCGACTTGCTTGGGATCCTTGTCATCGCCACTGACCGTCAACTCGGGGAGAGCCTTCTCTTGCCTGACCGTGTTAGGATACCACGAGTACACCTAATTTCATAGCTGAGGGAACTGCAGGTCTTATGGAGAAAAGATTTATCTTCGCTCTCTCTCTGGTACAAGTTGCCAAACTTTCTAGCTTTCGGTTGTTGGAATGTGAGGGGGGAGGGTTTACTTGGAAATCCCTCATTGTAAACAATGCGGCATGGGGTGGTTGGGGGGTTCAATTGACAGGTAAAAGCATTTCCTATCGGTGTACAGCCTTTTCTAGAAACATTACCTATTTCCACAATCGTAATTTTTTCAAGATTGAAGTTTATTAACGTTTCTCTATTCCCTCCGTAATTATGCTTAAAATATGTTATGTATAAAGCTTTTTTTCCTCATAATTAATATACAAACAAATATATTAAACATGCATTTTATAAGAAATGCTATAAATTACATTCTTACTTGTTCTTGAATTTAAAGCCAATATCTATAAGAAACCTCTGAAGTGTCGTCAATGAAAAATTAGGAAGGTCGCTATCAGTATCAATTAAAGCTTTAATTTTCTTTAGGGTAGGTAATTCATTGTTACGGTAAAGTGAATGTACCTTTCTGCGAATTGCTGCTTGACTAAAACTGTCATATTTATCCAAACGCTTCATTTGAGTACAGTTATTTCTTTTGATTGGTGTCAATAACTTACCCTTAGTTTTGAATTCTTGTTTAATAGAGATTACTAACTTATAAGACACACCTGTAGCTTCTGCAGTCTCCATTGCCACTTGATTTACTGAGCAAGTTCCGTCTTTACGAAAATAGGTGTAGACTCTTAACACCATTGCCCTTTCTTTACTACTTAATATTTTCCTCTTGGAATGTAATTGTTTGTAACAAGCCGGAGATTCCATAATGTTTGTTATATCTTAATTGTTAACAATACACTATTATTCAAATAAATATATTAATATGCACATAAAACTATAGTTCCACAACCTTACTGTAAAAATACAAAACACGCAACCAACACATACAGATACACACCAAATCTTAACGTGATCAATAACACATATTATTATACACAGAGTACTTATAAAATATGAGTGTTTATTTAGTCAATGTTTTTGAGCTAGCTATTAGGAACATGAGACTCAGACTACTGTAACTTTACGACTGTGCTGGAGGAAGAAGCACCAATTAGTGGCAACAACGACAGCCCAGCATTGCCAAATTTGATATACATTCAAAGGAAGACTGATCACGGAAAACAAAAGAATGACAACGCTGTTGCTCAATAGTAAGCATGCAGTTCCCTCAGCAATGAAATTAGGTGTAGTCGCAGTACGCCATTGTGTAGGTATGGACAGAATAACCTGGATACCACGAGTAGTCGCAGTCCGCCATTGTGTAGGTATGGCTAGTGTGATGTGGATGCCACGAGTAGTCGCAGTACGCCATTGTGTAGGTATGGCCAGAGTGATGTGGATGCCACGAGTAGTATCAGTACGCCATTGTGTAGGTATGGCAAGAGTGATGTGGATGCCACGAGTAGTATCAGTACGCCATTGTGTAGGTATGGCCAGAATAAAATGGTACCATTATATTATAATTTCAAAGGTTGGCTGGTTTTTGGCCCAAAACAGCATATTTTACCGGTAGATTTGTTATAGAGTCTTTAAGAATGTCGATTAAAGTCCGAAAGGTGTAATGAATACCTTTATTTTCCCACTTATACCTAATTTGGGAGAATGTATTCTCATTATTTCGTATGAGACAATTAACTTCATTCCTTAATTCATACATTACTAAAAAACAGGTTTAAGGGGTATTTAAAAAAAATTAATATATAGCCTGATTTTCTACGAATAGCCTTCTGAAGAAACCCCTATATTTCTACCAGCACCCAACTATATAGTCCCGGGTTCTGGAAGAAAATATGGCCTTTCAGGAGACTGTTCGTAAAGAGTCGCTCTCTACTTAAAATACCTATAACTAATTTTATTATTTCTACCATCAACACAAAGGGCGGGGCTTCAAGAGAAGTGGAGCAAGTTTGTGGTTGGTTTTTTGGTCTTCTCTTTCGATGTTCTTCATAAACACACACACACAAAAAAAAACTGTCTTTCTCAACTAGGTCAAAGGAGTCTTAGAAACTGATCAGTTAAGACGGAAGACGGTAAGATGACACTTCTGTCGACCTTACATTCTTCTAGACGTGGCCTTACTTTTTTAACGAGCCATTTTTACTTCTCGTGACTTTTCTCAGAGAGGAAATATTGTGATGGACAAAAAAAAAAAAAACGAATTCGAGATTTTGATGGATGTTTCATGACACCCCGAACTCGAAAGGTGGTTTTCGCGAGGCCGTCTTAGTCTCGGTCTAGAAAAGAAACAATTTTACTGATTGTTATAAAATTTTATATTTAGGGTTTTCATAAGGTCCCCCCCCCCCCAGGAGTTTTTTTGAATGATGTATCTAACCCTAAAATTAAGGGTACCTAGTTTATTTAAGAGTGAAAAGAGGGGGGGGGGGATTAGAATATAAGGATACGTCTACATTATAAATGGTTGAAATTATTTTTAATTAATAGAATAAAACACACTTTTTCCAGTATCAACCCAAATATATAAAGAATAAAGCATTGGGTCGTAAAGCATAGGTCTACATTAAAAAAATGTTTCTTTATTGCCCAACTTCTCATACTAATTTATTCATTTCACCCTGTGACATTAATATTTGAATACATAGTTCACATTATGATTTATTGACTAAAATATGTTGTGTGTATTGAATAATGTAAGCCTAGTATTTTTTCATTTCAAACCGTAGGCAAACTAAATTATGCAAGATATTTATTAAACTAAGCTAGGTTAAATCTTTCTTGCATATAATGTGACTTGTGATCAGCTGTTTGGGAAAATAAAAATATATGAATAATGTTCATTCATGGATACCAGCATTCCTGAAATACCTAATTTCTAGCCTCTAACTTCTTAAAAGGTGATATTCTTTGAAAAAATCTTGCCAACTGTTGACGCAAACTGATTTTATTCTGTGCGTTGACGCTAGAAGCAAAGTTGAAGCTAAAACTAGCGAACGATACAAAGTGTGATGGTCATTATAGCCCTGCAGGCGGTCTAGGGGTAAGGTGTCGGACTTCTGTGCTGAGGGGTCCGGGGTTCAATCCTCGGTCTCGGCACAGGTTTATCTGATCGCTAAACCCTTCCTTCACCTCTGACAAGACGTGTATTAATCACAGCTTGTGAATGTGTGGAATGCCAGGCCTCCACCGTGGTTCGGATCCCACGTTAAACTTTAGGTCCTTCATTTCATCTCACAATCACCCTACCATTACACATTAGCATAAGTGCGTATAACCCGAACGGGTAGTAAGACGCGTTGCTATTAATAATAATAATAATAATAATAATAATAATGATAAGGGCATATCTCCATTTTTAGATAAAGTAGAGATAAAGTATATGCGATGCACCGATTATTTCAGCAACTGTTTAAAAAGAGAAGGTGGCTTTTTTTTTAGATGTCTGGTTTTTCTTCGCCGCGGAACTGCCGAGCGTGTGACGCACGTAGCGGCGCTGCGACGACGCCCCGGCGTCTATTTTCCTCGGGTGTTGCTTGCTTTCGATCAATCAAGACATTGCCTCTCGTGAGCTATAGGCCGTACCTCCGTCCTTGTTGGCGTCGTTCTCTTGTTAATCAACAGCGCCCTCGTCGCCCGTTGGTAGCGAGGTAATCACCAAGTTTACTTACACAAACTCAATTTTACGGTGTCTTTTTTTTTTTTTTGTCATTCCAAGTCCATTAGATAATTTGCTTTTGAATTTAACGTGCCTTTTTCTTATCTTAAAAGGCATCGGAACGCTGAGAAGCGTCGCAGACATTCAGAAATTCCATGTTATTAAAGTGGGATTGTAGGGGACGCGAGAAAAGGTCGGTGTTTTCACATTTTTTTTATAACAAAACTTTTTTTTCTTCGGCCAAAATAAAAATAATTTCAGTAGAAACATAGTTTAATTTCCTACAACCCGCCTGATTGCCAAACCCTTCCTTCACCTTTGACAGACATGTGTATTAATCACAACTTGTGAATGTGTGGAATGCCAGGCCTCCACCGTGGTTCGGATCCCACGTTAGCGTAAGTGCGTACAACCCGAATGGGTAGTAAACTTGGTGATAATAATAATATATATAATAATAATAATAATAATAATAATAAAAACCCGCTTCAGTGGCCGCGTGGTATATAATATATAACAATATATATATATATATATTGTTTATGGTCTTGCCAATTAAATTGGGCCGTTAGTAGCAAGTGTGCTATCCTATCGATAATAATAAAAATGTCAAAATGAGAAGTTTTCCTAGCACTCAATGAACCAACATACAAATAATATTGTCTAGCGCCTGTAAACTAGACTGTACCGGTCGAGCGCGTGCGCTTGAAAAATAGAACCAGTTCTATCTTTCAAGCGCGCACGCTCAGTCGCTCGCTCCAGTATGGCCAACTCTCATTACAACCAATCTGTTCTTTTATTTATTTTTTAGTCGCTCGCCCACCATGGCCGTACCCTTAAGGCTTACATCTGTGCTTGCAGATTACGTTGACTACTCACAAAACATACTGAACAAAAATGTTCATCTCTGATTTTCTTCCAAAATAAAGAAGACCCGCCCCATTCAAATGGAATATCTGCGTCTTATTTGAACTCCCACCCCCGCAGTAAACAGGGCAATGGACCAATATTTGCCAAGCCTCTTCCTTCCCTCCTGTCGTCGCTGTTTGCGTGGGTTGTATTCTCAGGTTGAGAACTATTTTTTTAGCACCGCGTCTTTCTACCCGTTCGGGTTATACGTTATTTACTAATTACGCAATGATTTTTAAGGATTAGGAAGGTTATATTATAGGAAGTGTACTTGCATTCGCGTGGACGGAGAGAGTGGAAAGCCATTTTGGAAAAAACCCCCTCAGCACAACCCGACTGAGACTCGAACCTTGATCTCCCCGTCATCGGCAGTCTAGTCTACTGCGAGAGTAGCGCGATAAGACTCATGCGACCACCGAAGTGGTTTCAGGTTAGGAACTGTACCAGCTACGGGTGGTGGTCGATCCCGTGGTGTCTCCTGGTGCCCCCCCGCCCCCTCCTACTCCCTTTACCTTCCAACATTTGGAGACGAGCGGGGACTATGTGACGTGAGGTTTGACCTCTCCCCCTTGTCGCAAGGCTTATGGAGGTTCCCATCAAAGACAGCCTGTGGCTTGCCTGCCTGTCTGTCTGTCTGTCCACCTTGCTTACCGATGGATCACAACTGGCGATACCGCAGTACATGACGTCACACAATCGATTATCTCGAAGTAAACTAAAGTAGGTCCTGGAATTTGTAATCTGTACGCTTAGGTTTTTTGGTTATGAACATGCATTAGAAAATAAACTTTTGATGACTTTTTATTTATTTAGGATTATCTCTCTTTTTTTTTTCACCATGTGTTATACCGAGCTATCCGTATATTCACACTAATGGATAAGGATTGAGAAAGGTAAAATTGAGAAAAAATATACCTACATTTGTATGTAGGAAGAGTAGGAAACCATTAAAAAAAAAAAAACCCTTAACATCAGGGGTTGGTACGCCAACCCTTCGTCTCCCACTCCATTATAAATGGGTAATGTATTTTAAGTTCGTAATAACACATTTATCGTCAGAGTTTCTGAACACAGATACTGTGGTCCTTGTCTCGATCCCCGGTGCTTCCATTTATTTGTATGGTACAGTGGATCTGGAACGGGGCGAACTCAGCCTCGTGAGGACAAATGAGGAGATACGTGAATGGGAAAAGTACCGGCCTGTCTAGAAAACTGAGATTAACGGCTGGAGGGCTCCTTGTGCTGACCACGTGACACCCTCTTTGCCACAGAAGTTGACACTATCTTCGCCAACAGACATCGGCCTTTCAGAATACATTTACTGTAGTAAAGTTTCGCACAAGGCATTTTACATCCCCCACGAGGTCCAGAACAGAAAATCTTGGAAGTTGCTTCTTTGTAAATTTATATTTAAATAAATATGTCAATCTAAATTACAAATATTGGTTCCTTAAAATAAAAAAAGTTATAAAATTAAAATAATATATTATTATGTATTGTTATAAAAGTTTTTATTTTGAAGCCAAAGTTGGTACATTTTTACTTACGCCAACGCCTACTCCACCCAAAATTGATTAAGACCCTCAGACTTGCTTGAAAAACTCGACCAGAATTAGAAAACCTGATCTCCCCTTCATCGGTGGCCTGGTGTATTTGAGTGTTGACGCCTTAGACCATGCGGCCACTGAAGCGGACTATGATTATCTACGTTCGTGTATTCAAGTGGTTCCACTTCTAAAACATCTATACGATGATGTGGAGGTCAGGGTTCAATCTCAGCTAGGTATATAAGAGTGGTTTTCCCTAAATTGTTTGCCTCCACGCGAATGTGGGTACTTTTTATTTAAATCCAGTCTTCCTCAATCCTGTCACATTAGTTTAACTATGCGAATAGTACGGATGGGTAGTAAGACGCCAATATTGTTTTATGGATGTGAAGCGTGGGTTTGTCATGAGAAACACAAGAGCGGGGTGAATGGGGTTCGAATGAGATATCTAAAAATGATAAAATGTATGTGGAAAAACTCGTATGAATAGTCGGTAATGAATGGGTGTGAAGGAGTGAGGTTTGAAAGGGAATCAAACAGGTCATTGTGAAAGAAGCGTCTTACGTTGGTTTGGGATGTTGAGAGGATGAGTGTGGATCGAGTGAAGGAACAAATATATGAAGGTAGAGTGTGTGTTCAAAATGAAGGTGTAGGCCATGTAAGACTGGCTAAATGTTGTAGACGAATGTGTGAAAAAGAAAACATTAAGAGTTTTAATATTAAAAAGCATGTATGACTCGGTGTATGGATGTTTGAAGCGAAGGGAGTTGCAAGATAGGGAAGTGTGAGAAGTTAGTGAGAGGATAGTACGGAGTTTTTTTATTAGCTATATGCACAGTTTCTTGCCTACCCCTGTAAGGGAACGGCGTGATTTGTATTATGTATGTATGTATGTATGTATGTATGTATGTATGTTGTATGTGTTGTATGTATGTATGTTGTATGTATGTATGTATGTGTGTATGTATGTATGTATTATGTATGTATGTATGTATGTTGTATGTATGTTTACGTGTTATATTATGTATGTGCGTGCTGTGTACATGTGTATTGGCGTGTACATGTGTGGTGTACGTGTGTGTGTAGTGTGTATGTGAACCTGTATGACGTTTCACATCATCAAATGGGGTTTGGTTGATATTTTTGAATCCATTTGTCAAACAGGGAAATAATTCGTTTTGTAGACTCGCTTTTAAATAATCAGATTGCGAGTAAATCTAGTATTCGACTAATTTCTTGAAGCGAGGTACAAAGTGTCAAAAAATTAAACCACATGTTCCACCGAAATGGAATGGAATTATTCAATCTGGGCTCCGGGGAGTTTGTTTGTGTGTGTGTCTCATGTGTGCTTCGCTCTCTCTCTCTCTCTTAGCTGCGGTTGAAATCATTTGCATCCGTCAGTCATTCTGTGACCTACACTTTGAAGCGAATGTTTTCTTGTCAGACCCTTACTTTGCACGCTATGAAACGATCTATTTATTATTAGATCCGTGCTCTAAAAGATGAGATGGTATAGGGAACACTAGCTAAAGATTTTCTTTTATCACCGCGTCTTACTACCCGTTCGGATTATACGCTTATGTACAAACTACGCTAATGGTTTTAATGATTAAGAAGGTTATATTTAGGGGAAGTGTACCTGTGCTTTCTGGGGGGAGAACGGAAAACCATTTATTAAAAAAACCACCCTCAGTACGACCCGACCGAGATTCGAAAATATATCTCCCCGTGATATACAGTCTAGTCTACTCGCGAGAGTAGCGCGTTAGACCACGCGGCCACCGAAGCGGGTAAGGGAAATATTGTTTGCTGTTTTTATAACAAAAAGAAAACATAGATTTTTTTTTTGTTATATAAATCAAATATTGATTCAGTAATACGTTCAATTTAATTTCTACACATGGTTATTTTTATGAATTCTGTCACAAGCAGGACTTTTTCTTTATTTTAAAAAGTTTGTTATTATGCCACATTGCTTATGACACACCCCCAAAACTGTTGAAACTACCTCGCGTGTATGTAATAATTATGTTAGTGAGTTAGGGATCAGGAATGTTGAATTTAGAAGAAGTTACCTGAATTGGCGCGAAGGAAAGTTAAAAACCATTTAGAAAAACAAAAATCTCTGTATGCCCGACCGGTATTCGAACCGCGATCTCCCTGTCATCGGTAGTCTAGTCTATTGCTAGAGTGACCAGGAGTCGGCAAACCTTTTTGCTGTGATGGACCCTATGGTTTATTTTTTTAAATTGATGTGACCGGTTTGAAAAAAAATCAACTTAATATTTATAACGTATCACGCCAAATATCGTAATTCTGAGATCAAAGTAAATGGTTAAAATATAATCTAACCTTCCTCCAACAAATAAAGTAATATTTTAACAAGAAGTAATTTAATTTGGTGGTTAAGTTACTATTTTTGAAAATATTTAATCTTACATAACCAGATATTAAAAATAAATCCATCCTACGCTAAATATGGTGAATTTTGATGTTCACAAAACTGGATCTAAACTGAACTAGAAACTTGGGAAAAAAAATAAATATTTAACGGCTTTTAAAGTGCACAACATTTCTTGAGATTAGAAGTTTTGTCCAACTGCATCCTGAATGTCTGAAATCTTTTCTAAAATTCAGCATTGGTTTGGTTTAAAAATGCATTTAAAAAAGTACGAAGGTGGATGAACCTAAATCTCACCATTATTAACCCCGTCCCCAAAGTCTAGTCTGTGATTTAAGACTTATAACCTTCCCACTCTTAATTTATTAAGTCCTAAACAAGGCCGCACACTCAAATTTACGAATATTTTGGGGAGGAGGAGAGTGGGGAGGGGGCTGGATATAATTTTACATGGAATAAAGTATTGTATGATTGCTACGTGTGGTAAAAATTTGAAGTTTAAGTGATTTGTGTAAGTTTTAGGGTGTCTACTGGGTCACGAACAAAGTCACGAAAAAGTTAATAATGCATAAAAGGTCACGAAAGTCCCTGAAAAGTCACGAATTTTCAATATTTTAGTCAAAGTCACAAAAATATTGTTTGATTTCCCGCGCATCGTAACAACGCAAACCGTCGAATGTCAAGTTACCCATCATGATGCCACGCGCTACCGCCTGGTTGTTTTTACCGTGATACCAAAGATCAAGGTTAACTTCGCCATCTAGTTAAAGTTTAATGTTGCTTGTAGTGCATTATGCCTATCTATGCATTATATAATGTTCAATGCTTACCGAAGAATGTTTGTGGTCATAAAAGGTCACCAAAAAGTCACTATTTTGGTTTGTGGTTTAAGAACACAATGATGCACAATGGAAACATTAAGCTGGAAAGGGGTTCAAGCAGGCGGCTCTCTTAAATAAAGAGCTGAAATGTAGGTAAATTTATTATATCGCTGTCATCGCAAGTTACTCTTGCGGATAGGTCGACATTTGGACAATCTGCGACGTAGAACAAAGCTTGAATGAATGCCGTGTCTATTTATTGCTTCAATGCGAACAGGGATGTGGTCAGACGTGTTATTGCGTCATGCGGTCGGTGTTCTAGGAGATTAACCTTCATCGAGGACGTTTCGTTTAAGTGCCAATTATTTGTCCTATTCCGTCCGCGCGCGGGTGACTATATTTAGGACGACACGCCGGACCAGGTGAATGGTTATACCCTCTCCCCTTCCGGCATACGCGGATGACGTCTGTTCCGCAGGACGAAGCGAAAACAGGGGTGGAAAATGGTCATAAAGTCAGTAAAAGTTTTTTTTAGATCATGTAAAGTCAGTATTTTTTTAATTTTCATGCTGCAATTTGTGATTTTGTTTGGTTTTCGTCACTGCATTTTAAAGGAATTATAATTAAATATATCGTGATCATTTAAGGAAACTTTCATATTTATTAATCCAAATTCAGTGCCCAAAGATTTCCCCCATCAAGGACAAAGGCGCGGTATTTAGTTCAGATGCACTGCCCTCATGACTTTAATATCACCGAGTGAAGAAAATTAAACTCCTTGTTTCTACTAGAGAAATATTCTATTTATTAGGGCCAAAAAAGTTTTGTTATAAAAAACTGCAAAAAAAGTGATCCTTTCTCGCGTCCCCTACACCCACCTTAAGTCGACTGCCTTGGTAGCTAGAAAGTGGTAATCAGATGTTGCGTTTAGGTTAAAGCTCGGAAACTATTGGTTTTAAGTTATTTCAGATAAGAGTTATTTATTTTTATGTATGCACGTGAAGTCATTTTATGTAATGAGACGCGCAATTTTGTTTGTAATGTTAAACAGTGCATGGATACATATTTTAATATAAATCTTTAAAGCCGATTTTGAGAAAAGGGATATTTTATCTCTTTTTTTCCTTAACTTTAGGGAACTTTATGAAAACCCTAGATACCAAGCTTAAGGCGATTCGCCCTTTTCATTTGGCGTGGAAATGCAGAGCCTGGGCAACGAACGGTTATCTTCAAGAATTTGTATTGTTTTACAATTTTCTTTTCGGGAACGTTTGTTTAAGAATAGAAGCATGTTGACTAATTCATACTTTTTATACAAACACCTCCTCTTTAATTTTAACATGATCGAAATAATTGAACATTTTTTTATAGAAAAACTGCCGGCTTCATAACAAAAAATAAGAAATTGTAACAATTAATAAACATTGAAACATTATCCTAGAAGAGGTGTTGAAAATGTTAACATAAAAATTTCACTCTTTCTCGAGAAAACTGATATTTCCAAACGTATGTTTTTCCGCAAGACCTGTCCGGTAGCTAGGCCCTCTACGTTTCGGTGATCCATCTGTTCTTGTTGGAACGGTAGGAATACTTTGGTCGGTTGTGAAGCCACGCCACCTCTTTCACCCTCCCGCCCACCATTCCACAAAATAGGTTTTAGACCTGTACTCGACAGGTTAAAGGGCCTTAAGCCTGATTGGTAAAATTGGTTTCAGCTCTATTCCCAATAACAGGCAAACAGGCTGCATCGCGCAAAAAACCCCACACAAAAAAAACACTTTTTCTGGCTCAGGTCATGAAACGCCCGACACACATTGAAATCTTGATCTCGACTTTTTTTTTTTTTTCACACTACTTTCTCTCTCCAAATCATGTGTGCGCGGATGTGAGGCACAACGAATATGGGTTATTTCTGATCGCTTTTGCTACGGGAGTGTGTGTGTGGAATGTCGTGCTCGATAAAAGTCTGAGGGAGGTGGTCGTGTTTGGGAAATGTAATGTGTTGTAAACTTACTTCCTACCGATTGGTTGGAAAAAGAAAAATTGTCATGAGCATTTCTGAATCCAAACAGGGCTTTTTAGCTTCACTTAAAATACAGAATTTTAGAAAATATTCTAAAAATAACCTAATTTTAGTAAGGAGCTTAATTTAAATATGAGATAAGACTTGAACTTCAAGGTAATGTTTGTAAATTAGTAAGTTGGAAAACCAATTTTAATTATTTTGATAAAAATCTACAAAATAATAGGCTATGAATAGTGAAATAACATAGAATTACAATTTATAAATATAATTTGAAAGGTTATAAAACAAATTGTAAAAAAAACATAAGTTGATGTTAGGAAATTTATAATCTTTCATCCGTCTGTCCCTTGGTCTTCCTCTCGGGCTCCTCCCCCCTTCCCCCCACCTCCATATCCAACATCCTCCTGGGTATCCTTTCCCTCTCTCTTCTTCTCACATGGACATACCACCTTTAGTCGTGCCTTTTTATCCTGTCTTCCTTTATCTTCCTCTTAATCTATATATTCATTTAAAATATTTATTAAAATCCCACTGTGCTCATGACAAATATTAAGAATTGTTGAAATTATTATAGGTTTACATTATTAAAATAAAGTCCGACACATTAGCTCAGTCGGTAGCGTGACTCTATACTCAGCTAAGGGACCCGGGTTCGAAAAATATATAATCGGCAAACTGTGGGTTTACTATTTCATAGTAATAAACTAACGGCTGGGTGTTATGTCTGTTATAGATTTAAGTTAGTTTACAAGTTGTGTGCTGATATAATCGGTCTGTTCAGAAAGTGTGCTTTAAATACCTCAAATAAATTAAAACATACCTATCTACTTGAGCAATATTTTATTTATCTCCGAGCAGATGCGGTCACTCGAGTTTAAGCTACGTCGTGTGCCTGTGTGTTTCTCATAAATTGCGCTTTAAATACCCAAAATAAAATAAACTCACAAGCTGAGCAATGGAGGACACGGTACCGTCCATTGGCACCGCTAAGACCGTTCCGTTCGGCCAATGTAAATAATCTGCGAACTTTCTAACGTTCTAAATCCGGGGATAATCCTCCCTCCACTCATCCTTTATCCCTCTACGTCGGGCCTTCTCTTTGCGAACTATAACAATCTTCCTTCCTGCAATTATATATATACTCGTAAACTCCTCGTCGCGATTAAGGGGGCCGCATCGGTAAGCGAGAGATTGCCGCGTAGACGTTCAGCTCTAACGCGATATTTAGTTCTACGTTGCGTCATTTTAAAATATGGTCAGCGCCAAAATAAAATCAAAGGATTCCAACAGGGCTCTTTTTCCTTGACAACACTATATTTAGAGCTTTATTAATAGAAAAAAAAGTGTGAAAATGTAAGCCTATTTGCGGAGCTATGAGACTAGCCTTGATGGAAGAGGGCTTAAGATTTAGCCTTCGTCCAATAAATAGATTAATTATCTGATAAACTCACAACAGAAAATTTTAAGATATTTGAGAACTGGCAGCGAACTTTCCTCTTTACATCGAGATAAGTTTCGTAGTTTTCTTTCGCCTCTTTCTTATTGACAAAGGGTGGTCGTAGGGGAAGACCGAAAGGGAGTATAGGCCTGGACAGAATAGAGAAGTTGTTCCATAAAACGACACAGACTATTGTATTTTAAGCCGTGTGGGCTGACAGCGATTGATACTTTATACCTATCGCTTTAGGCTGAAATCCTTTAACCCCTTCATAGTGACACAATTTCAGAATGTGTGTTTGTGTCTACAAATATTATTACATTAAGTTGTTATCTTAGTAAAATAATGTTAATAATATACTTAATTTAACAAAATATATGCTGGAAAAAAATTTCCTCTGGAAAACCTGGAAATTTCAAAATAAAGATTTGCTGGACACCGTGAATAACTTTCATAACATTTGTTTTGTGCGCCGCGTCTTACTACCCGTCTAAGCTATCCGCACATTTACACTCTCGCTTGGAAGAAGAGTAGGAAATTATTTATAATAAAACAGTAAGACACTTTGATTATAGCCTATATATACTACCCCCCCACACACTCAGTTAAACCCGCTATACTGAGCCCCGATAGTCCAAAATTCCGGATAATCCGAACGCATTTTTTTATGAAAAAACTTAGCCAAATTAAGTTTCTCATATTGATAGCAAACTTAAAGTTAAAAGAAAATTTATAAGAAGCATTAATGATAAATGTTTAATTTTTACATATTGAAGTCAACACAATATGTTTCCCTGTAACTAAAAATAATTACGGCACTATAATTGTAAAACTACAGTTCAAATTACTTTTTTATACATCAGTCAAATTAATGTAATTAAAAAAACTCATCCAGCTGTAATTTAAAATGAATTGTCTCCAGCTTAATCAGGATCATCGCTTATCCGAACCAGTTTCGCTCCCGTTAATTGGGGATTAATAGGGCTATACAGCAGTGATTCTCAAATTGTGGTACGCGTGCCACCATTGGTGCTTACAATTATTGTTCACGGTGGTGTGCTGTGAGAAGCCAAACAAAACAAGCTAATTATATTCTGTAAACTATAGGGCCTCATAAAATCTTATAAATATATTAAGAGTAAATTTAACCAAAAGTAAAACAGATTCAAAAAGTGGTTGGATGGGTGGCAACACTGATCATATCTCAAACAGCCGCGCACTGTTCGTGGTGGTACCATTAAAACATTACAGAAATAGTAAATATTCAAGCATAAGCTTTGGTGGTACTTCAAACTACTCGTTGGGGTGGTACGCCATTCAAAAATTTTGGAAACCGCTGCTTTACAATATTTCTATACCAGTGATAATTGAGGGTATCGAGTAATCTAGTTTGACATCCTTAAATTAAATATGTCCTCCCGTATCCGAGTCTGGGGGTTTGCAAACCACTGCACTAACCCTTAAGCTTGATTCCCACGTTCGCCGAAAATAGAAAGCAGAATCGCAGCAATTCACACGCTCTATGTTGACCCATGATGCATTGCAACGCAAACTTAAAAAAAAAAGAGTTGACTATCAACATATTTTATTTTCTAGTAGATAAACATATATTTTAGATTATTCTCCCGATGGATGTTTACAAATTATAATGCTGTGTCGTGGCACAATTCAATACATCGATAGACATACTTTACATTAAGGCGATTGGCCCTTTTAATTTGGCGTGGAAATGTAGAGCCGTGGGAACAAACGGTTATTTTCAAGAATTTGTATGGTTTTGGAATTTTCTTTTCAGAAACGATTTGTTGAAGAATAGAAGCATGTTGATTAAGTTATAATTTTTATGGACACACCTCCTCTATAATTTTAACAGTGATCAAATATAAATAAAATTGACATTTTTTAATGGGAAAATGCCGGCTTCATAACAAAAAATAAGAAAATGTAACAATTAATAAACATCGATACATTATATTAGAAGTGGTGTTGAAACTATTAACATAAACATTTCACTCGTTCTCGACAAAACTGATATTTCCAAACGTATGATTTTTCCGCAAGACCTGTTCAGTAGCTAGTGCCATCTACTTTTTCCGTGATACATCTGTTATTGTTGGCGCGGAAGGATACTTTGGTCGGTTGTGAAGCCACGACACGCCTTTCACCCTCCCGCCCACCATCCCACAAAATAGGTTTTAGACTTGTACTCGACAGGACCTAAGGGCCTTAACGGGTTATTTCAAATCTCCTCACAACGGCCAACGAAGCTGTCTGCTTGCCGTTAGTTCTACAGCGCATGCGCTGTCATATGCACATGCGCACTGATTTGAGATGGTTTGTTCTGAGATTTGATTGGCTCTCCCGTGCCGAAGATCTAGGGCAGAGCGGACAAAGTAGAGATGAGTATAACTTCAGCAGAAACACCCACGCCGATGAGGCGGAAATCTGCGATTGGTTTAGAGATCATCACGTGACCACATTTCCGTTTTGCGCTTGTTTCCCGGCGAACGTGTGAATCCACAGTAACTCGCCTGGGCGCAGTTCCCCCCTTAACAACCCTAACGGGGTCTTATAGCTTCTCTCTCGCCTTTAATATTTGACTAGCGGAGTATGGCCGTGTAATGGGCAACGCCGCCCACGCGCCTATTAGGTTAAGTGCACTCATGGAAGGGAAGATGACAAGACACTCTCTCTCTGTACGGCACTCGTTAACAATAATAGACCCACATAAAAATGATAAAATACATGCCGAGCTCATAGTTCCTAAACATACCGCCGGGGTCGCTCCGGCGCTAGCATGCTTTAACTCTCCACATGGGTGACCGCGGTTTGATGCGTGGGTGGGGGGAGGGAGGGGAGGGCTGAATACTACCCCCACCCCCCTCTGTCAATGTTTCCTCATTCCCAAATAGCGGGGTAGTAACTTTTATTTTATTTCTTAGCACCGCGTCCTGTTACTTTTTCGGGATATACTCATATGTACTAAAATGTATTAGGGATGAGAATGATTGAATTTAAAGGAAGTGTACCCGCGTTTGCCTGGAGTCAAAAAGTGGGAACCCATTTAGTCTTAATTGCTGGCGACGGGAAAGGTTGAGGTTCGAATCCCGTTGAGTTGTACTGAGGATGTCCCCCCCACCCCTCTTAAAATATTTTCCACGCGTATTTCCACACCGTATTTCGACTGACGCCGATAGTTTCCCCTCTCCCCCCAGCACCCCTCTCCCTGATTGGCGGGCAATCAATAGCATGAAATATTCATGTCCCGGCGACGACACGTGGCCTAAACCTAGAGCTTGTCCAGTGACGTCACAGAGGCACACGTCTTGCTTGCCATTTCATCTCATATCATGACATATTATCATACATATTGGGTCATCCACAAACCACGTAACGCTTTTTTTTTCTTGTCTTTTTTGACCCTCCTTCCTCCCATGTAACACCGAATTTATCTTGCTTGACCCCTCTCCGCCCCTTCAACCTGTGTTACCTAACTTTTCACATCAAAAGTGAATGCCGTTATATCATAGGAAAGCTTTTTTAACACTAAAAGGTACCGTTATTAATTTGAATACAACTCAAAATCCATTTTTAATCCTGAATATGATTCGATTTCAAAGAATTTTAAAACATTACTTATTTTTTAAATTTATGAACTACATTATATATGTAAAGAGTTTCCCTCTTTCAAAAGCGATAGGTGATTTTTGGATGACCCCTCTAGTACCGAAACACACAGATGGGCGAGCCTAATAAAACGTGCTGTGCCGCCAAGCTCCGGCGCTAGCTGGGTGGCCTACCCGTTAGGCGCCATGTCCACGAGTCTTCCTCGCTGTGCACATTGTTTTCTATAGGAGGCGACAATTTTATAAAGAGAAAGGAAAAGCACAACCCAATAGCTGCTGCCCGTCCTTTTTGTTTTAATGTATAAAATAATAGTAGAAACTGTCAACTTTTCCTAATACTAAAATTAATACATATTTTAACTACTACTTCATCCAGTTCGGTGATCGCAAGGTCTAACGCGCTACTCTCGCATCATACTAGAATGCCGATGACGGGGAGGTTGGGATTCGAATCTCGGTCGGGTGTACTGAGGTTTTTTTACCAAAATGGTTTTCCACTCTCCCTCCACGCAAATGCGGATGTACTTCTTCTAAGTTACACCTTCCTAATCCCAAACCCATTAGTCTAATTGGTACATAGGCGTATAACCCAAATTAGAAGTAAGACGTGGTGCTAAAAAAATGTCCAAAGTTTTTGATAAAAGATCAAATTCATTCGCCGACAAAGCGACCCCAAGAGTCACAAAACCAGAAAAAGTGGTTATGTGTTAGTCAAGCTTTAAAAAAATATATATATATATCCTTAATATTAGATCAAATATTTAAATGTTATTTCTTTATTTTATTTAAATAATTAGTTTTCAAAACACTAAAAATTTACAGTTAGTTGAATGCGCCTCTAGGGGCTTTTTGTGCCCGCCTAGGTTCGCCTAATGGACGAGCCAGCCGGCCCTGGAAGTTGACGAACACGAAATTCAACGGTCTTCTCTTATCGGCAGACGGTTAATTGAATTCTGTAGCGTGTCCTGCACTTAGAAAACGTCGCCTATTGTCGTTCTTGTAGACTAGAAGGTCCCGGAAATTAATTCTCCGCCGTCGCTTACCCTTCTGGTGCCGCCGGATTTTTTCTTCTTCTTTTTTCTTGCCTTTTGTCTTGAGCCTTTTCTTAAAGTCTTAGGGGAAGATCTTCCTCGAGTAAAAGTAGGTCCACTCTGTCCATCACCGGAACTGCTTTTCCCCTTATCATTAAAAGCTTTGACGGCATCGCACCGGACGGTTTATTTGATCGGTTCTAAAAAAAAAATTCCCCTGACGTAAATAATGAATGGGGGACGAAAAAAAAAATAGAATTTGTTGTTTGAATAAAACTTTATCACGACAACCGAGAAAGAAAACTTTTTATAGATAACTAGAAATCGTAGGTCTTACATCACAACTTCTCAGTTTGTGTGAAATTGTAAAAGGAATAAACGGTGCAAAACAACTATACATAATTTTTTATAACAGTTTATTGTAATGAGGAACAACAAAATTGTAGGACTTTTCTATACAACCATACGGCTTTTGATGATATATAAAACGGATATCTTTCACACTAGTGTTCTTTAAATTGATTCAAAGGGAACGAAAAAACTGCTCTGCGATCCTATTTATGGTCTCTAAAAGGTCGGTTGGTTAAATTGTTGAAAAATCTAATACTAGCCAAATTTTTAATGATTAGGACGTGGTGTCGGTGAAGATCAAAAGTGGGATAGGACGAAAAACGTCCAGTCACCACTGACTGCAGTGCCATCTGGTTACATCTACATTACTTGTGGAGAGACTGTGAACTAAGAATAAATTATATAAGCAACAGCTCGCCGACTGCAGCGCCATCTGGCTACCTCTACATTACATGTGGAGAGACTGTGAACTAAGAATAAATTATATAGCAACAGCTCGCCGACTGCAGCGCCATCTGGCTACGTCTACATTACATGTGGAGAGACTGTGAACTAAGAGTAAATTGTATAAGCAACAGCTCGCCGACTGCAGCGCCATCTGGCTACGTCTACATTACATGTGGAGAGACTGTGAACTAAGAATAAATTATATAAGCAACAGCTCGCCGACTGCAGCGCCATCTGGCTACGTCTACATTACATGTGGAGAGACTGTGAACTAAGAATAAATTATATAAGCAACAGCTCGCCGACTGCAGCGCCATCTGGCTACGTTTACATTACTTGTGGAGAGACTGTGAACTAAGAATAAATTATATTAGGAACAGCTCGCCGACTGCAGCGCCATCTGGTTACTTCTACATTACATGTGGAGAGACTGTGAACTAAGAATAAATTATATTAGGAACAGCTCGCCGACTGCAGCGCCATCTGGTTACTTCTACATTACATATGGAGAGACTGTGAACTAAGAATAAATTATATAAGCAACAGCTCGCCGACTGCAACTTCTGACGAAGGGATATAAAGTTGTTTTTTCAGCACCGCATCTCACTACCTGTTCAGGTTATACGGATATGTACCAATTACGCTGATGAGTTTGGTATGAGGAAGGTTGATCCAGCCATGTTGCGCCTACGCCTCGTTTGTCTCCGGTTCATAAAAAACAGGAACTTTTTTTTTAATTTTACCTTCCCGCAAGGGCTGACTCACTACCGAGAACGTACGCAGCAAGGGGCTTGCCCTACGCCCCCGTCAATACTGTGGCTACTCCGTCACTAGGTCGGAGGCAGGGCAGCCGTGGGAAGAGACGATTAGTAGAACCTGAATATGATTCACTTGTAATATGGCGTCACAATATGCTATGGTAAATTTGGCTACGTGCTTTTGTAAAATAAAGTCCCCTTTTATAATGTCATGAGCTGCAATGCTAACCTTGGCTACGTACTTTTGTAAAATAAAGTCCCCTTAATAATGTCATGATCTGCAATGCTAACCTTAGCTACGTACTTTTGTAAAATAAAGTCCCCTATTATAATGTCATGATCTGCAATGCTAACCTTGGTTGGCTACGTGCTTTTGTAAAATAAAGTCCCCTTTTATAATGTCATGAGCTGCAATGCTAACCTTAGCTACGTGCTTTTGTAAAATAAAGTCCCCTTTTATAATGTCATGATCTGCAATGCTAACCTTGGATACGTACTTTTGTAAAATAAAGTTGGTCTTTATCTTACGTTTGAATGATCACAGTAGTAAAATATTTGCACTAATTGCAAGAACAGTTCTGAAATAAATTTACGTTCGTAGGCTATTTTTATTTTAATGTAGTCAGGTTTCGCGATCATTATGTTATGTTATCCAATTTTCATAACAGTTTATCAACTGACATGTACTTTCAGGTATTCATACGTCAAGTCAAGTGATCTACACTCTACATCTGCCAATCTAAATAGATATTACCAATACCTAGAAATGGAATTTTTTTTTACTAGCTGCAATTTTTTTTTGTATTTTCTAGTAGGCCATTCCGATTAAAATTTGACTGTAGTCGGTCATACTCAACACAATTCCGGATTTTTGGGCCAAACTTTTTTTTTTTAGCTCGAAGCTGACTGAACTACTGCCACGTGTGGTGGTTTTAAAAAACTAGCGCTTTGAACACATTTACGCGCCTTAGATGTTAATGGTGTGTGTGTATGTGTGTGTGTGTGTGTGTGTGTGTATATATATATATATATATATATATATATATATTATAAACATTCACATAGGAACCAGTGTAAAGAAACCGCACTAATATTTCTGGAGGTGGGCGCAGTTTGTTAAATGTCTGTAAACGCCGTGAGTTGAAATGTGTACGCAACCCGCCTCACAGAACGCTATAACAAGTTGCATACACAAACATTTCGCGGCGATTACTGTTAGAAGCGGGCGATTTGGACTTGCCTACCAGACTGAAATAATTACTGCTCATCATGTCATGAGGAAATGAGAGCATTTGTGCAGTCCGTCCAGCAAAGGAGTGGTGGTAACTGACAGCTAGCAGGAGATTTTTATTGCAAACATCGGCTGAGGGTCACTAATATTAACATTTGTGGAAATAATAATCAAGAGTTCTTCTAATAAAACTTATCTTAGGCTTATTTATTTATTTATTTATCACCGCTTCTTAGGGTGCGTTCAAGTATTACGTAAGCACATTTTTGGCCATTTTTAAACCTTCCTTCCCCCTTGTAAACAAAAATAAGCAAATGCATGACCCCCCTTCCCCTATTGCTTACGTAAAATTTGCCAACTTTTTTCATTTGTTCACAGGAATAACCATTATTTTTTCATGCAATTTTACCTATAACCTGAACATGTATGTTAAAAAAAATTAAAATTCATGCAATTTATAAATTGCTGGTAATTATTAATATAGAGGTGTAAATTAATATTGCGAAATAATAATTGACAGTTAACACCAGTATATAATGAATTAAAAACACGTTAGAACATTATAAAAGTTTAATTTACTTTTAATTGACGTTATAAAAAAGTATTTTTAGTGAACACATTAATATTATATTTTAAAAAAAACACCTTAAATTCTATTTAATTCATTGACCAAGGTCCTTGAATCCACGTTTATACACTTTAAATTAGGCCTATTATGTTTCTATTTGGGGGGAGGGGGGCTAGGTAACCACAGTTTGGCTTACTTTTATAGGCTTCGTCCTAGTTTAGCCACTCTGCATCTTCATTGCTACCCGAAGTTGCCCGAAATGCGAGCGGCTTGAGATGCGCCCTCCCTCAATGTTACCAGTCTTTCTCTATCTTACGTAAGAAATGTTCTGACCCCCTACCCCCTTGTCAACAAAAATAAGCAAAGCTCAAACCCCCTTCCCCCTAAGGTTCCTACGTAATACTTGAACGCCCCCTTACTACCCGTTCTAGTTATACGCTCAAGTACTAATTACGCTAATGGGCTAGGAATGGTAAGGTTGAATTTAAAGTGAACCCGCATTTGCGTGGAGGGAGAGTGGAAAACCATTTAGGGGAAACCACCCTAGTTCACCGACCAGGATTCGAACCTCGATCAACCTGTCCTCGGCGTCTAGCTCAACACGAAACGAGCGCGTAGCACTACGCCACCGAGGCGGGTCTAAGGTTTATTCTATAATTTAATGTTTCTAACTTAATTGAAAAAACAAAATATATTAATAAAGCCATTGCATATTTTGCTTCGCGGTTGTGACAGCAAGAGATAAAGTGCATTAAATAATAGCTTTTCATTTTTCAAGGTATTTAACGTGCACTTTCTGAACCAGCTAATTATATCAACACAAAACTTATAAGCTAACTTAAATCTAGAACAGAAACAACATCCAGTCCCAGGCCGTTAATTCATCACCCACATTTCGCCTATTAATTTCGCCATCTGGGAATTGAACCCGCAACCTTTACACCAGACAGACACACGCTGCCAACTGTGCTAAGGTGTATGACATGTTTATGTTAAACGCATACATAAAAAAAATAATAAGCTAACAAACATCTTTTTGAAGCTTTTCCTTAATCCAGAGCGTTCTAAGAATGAATTGCCGCTGTTAACGGTAGATGGCAGTAATAATAATTCGTCCGCCGGGTGGTTTGGTTAGGCTACACGCTACACATGGTTGTGTCGAGAGTGGCCTAGTTCATGGCGAAACCGCGCGCTCTAAGATGTCCCCGGGGTACGATCGGCGCGATCTTCCTTATTGGCTATACTCGCGAATGTATGGACGCGTCCACATGCAACCAGCTTAAGGTGGGAGTGTAGGGACCGCGAGAAAAGGGCAGAGTTTTTGCAGTTTTTTTAAAATAGAAAAACATTTATTTTTGTTCAAAATCAATATGCTCAGTAGAAACATTGAGTTTAATTTTCTTCACATGTTGATATCAACAGTTGTTTGATATCTGTCATGGCATAGCTGCGTTAGATGAGAAACTTTTTAAATGAAGAGAAAAAGTTGTCATTAAATTCCAGGACACCCTTGATAAATATTCAACAACTGTTGATATCACCATGTGCAGAAAATTAAACTATATATGTTTCTACTGGAGCAATAATTTATTTATTTAGACAAAATAAGTTTTGTCTGAAAAAACTGTAAAAACTCTGGTCTTTTCTCGCGTTCCCTACACTCTCACCTGAAATGTAAATTTATTAAATCTAACTCTTAAGAATGTAATTAGTACTTTGAATAAATAAGGAAATATCCCCCCCCCCCGTCCCCCCACTGGCGACCGAGAGATCTAAAGCGTTGAGACACGTTTTATGCAAGGTCGGGGTTAGAATCTTGACCATTTACACTGGGAAGGTGTTTTTTTTTAAATTTGATCTTTCGCTTTTTGGCCTTTCCAGTCACTTCAGTTAATACAAATGCGCGTCCCCTTGAAAAAAAATCACACCCTTTTCATATGAACCTTTTAGATTAAATATTTTATAATCCAAAATGTAGTAGAAAATAAATCAATTGAAATAAGAAGAACTTGAGCTATACTAGTACTGCCATTGTTAAGATTTACCCACTTCGACGGTTAAATGGTCTAAGGCGTCACTCTTGCAGTAGGCTGAGCTTCCGATGCCCCCCCCCCCCCCCCGGTCCTGAAGGTTTGAATATCGGCCGGGTGTACTGAGGAGGTTTTTTTCCCCTAAATTGTTTTCCATTCTCCCTCACGCAAATGCGAATACTTTTCCTTTGAGTAGAACCTTCCTCATCCCTAACACAATAGCGTTAATAGTACACTAGCTTATAGCCTGAACGGGTAGTAAGACGAGGTGCTAAATAAAAGTGTTGGTTTATCTTTGCTCCCCTAAGTGTAAATACGACCTTTTCGCTTGCGCGAATGACCAGGGTCGTCGGTCCCAGCAGTGTTGATACCTGTCTCTGTTTGTTATCAACATCATAGTGCAGTAGTTGGCCCGTGAGCCAAATTTTGGGGTCACGGCTCTTTTTACTGGCTCTCTCCGCAAACGTAGGGGTCGGGTCGTTCTATGTAACGATTTCACTGAAGAGGATCTGGGCCATATTAGTTAATTGGACACCTCTGTTGTGACATTGTTTGTGCTACACAAGTGTGATCCAATTATTACTGTTTGTAACATTATCCCTGGTTAAAATTACACTGTATATACATTATGTACTTATCATTGAACGGTTGAATACTAGCTCGGTCATGTAAAGACTTGTTGGGAAGGCAGGTTATCGTAGTTCGGACCCATGTTGGTGTACTAACTCGGCCCTGTTAAGAGTGGTTGAACAAGGCAGGTTATCGTAGTTCGGACCAATGTTGGTGTACTAACTCGGCCTTGTTAAGACTGGTTGTGCAGGCAGGTTATCGTAGTTCGGACCCATGTTGGTGTACTAACTCGGCCCTGTTAAGACTGGTTGTGCAGGCAGGTTATCGTAGTTCGGACCAATGTTGGTGTACTAACTCGGCCCTGTTAAGACTGGTTGTGCAGGCAGGTTATCGTAGTTCGGACCCATGTTGGTGTACTAACTCGGCCCTGTTAAGACTGGTTGTGCAGGCAGGTTATCGTAGTTCGGACCAATGTTGGTGTACTAACTCGGCCCTGTTAAGACTGGTTGTGCAGGCAGGTTATCGTAGTTCGGACCCATGTTGGTGTACTAACTCGGCCCTGTTAAGACTGGTTGTGCAGGCAGGTTATCGTAGTTCGGACCAATGTTGGTGTACTAACTCGGCCCTGTTAAGAGTGGTTGTGCAGACAGGTTATCGTAGTTCGGACCAATGTTGGTGTACTAACTCGGCCCTGTAAAGACTTGTTGGGAAGGCAGGTTGTCGTAGTTCGGACCAATGTTGGTGTACTAACTCGGCCCTGGCTGTTGTGGCGTTGCACTAAGGATGGATGCAAATGTTTTCTTAAGGTTAGTGAAAGACAGCACGTGATTGATAATATGACATAACACATTCCTAACCTAACCTAACCTAACCTAACCTAACACTCCTTCAGGGCATTTTCTTGAACAAGCTAAATAGCCCAAGTTGTAAATTATTTATAAAAATACGTTTACAAAAAACTACTTAAAAATAAAAATAATAACTGTGTGACACTGTAAGAGTATTTTTATAATTTTTTTAAAATTGGTTTTTTCCCCCTGTATTATGTCTTTAAAACTCCCTGAATAGAACGTAAATTAACCAACATGGGAAATCCTATCTTCCCTGTGGTGACGTCACAGGTAGGCAACGCCCTTAAGAACACTCTTACGATTTGATAATCCCTGGAAAATTCCAACTGGAAAAATGTAGAGAGATAATAGCACCGGCACGCGAAATCCCTCCCCCAAGTATGTCTCTAGGTACGCCACTGTAAGGGCAAGACTAGTATATATTATTATTATTATTATTATTAGCACCGCGTCTTACTACCCGTTCGGGTTATACGCACTTACGCTAATGTGCAATGGTAGGGTGATTGTGAGATGAAATGGAGGACCTACAGTTTAACGTGGAATCCGAACCACGGTAGAGGCCTGGCATTCCTCACATTCACAAGTTGTGATTAATACACATCTTGTCAGAGGTGAAGGAAGGGTTTGGCAATCAGATAAATCTGTGCCGGGACCGAGGATTGAACCCCGGACCCTCAGCACAGAAGTCTGACACCTTACCCCTAGACCACCAGGTCACCGACTAGTATATAGATGCTCTTACTACGTGGAGGAGGAGTGCCCCTCATTCGCAGAATCTACTCCTTTTAGCGAGCTCTAACTTTATTTCCTAATTTACTAGCACTCGGGGTAACTCTAAAAACAAAAGACATTTGGGGTCCAAATTAAAGCTAATTAGAAATAACGATCCTTTATTACTTTACTAAACTAATGGGTTGTAATGGCTTGATGTTCTGAAGGCCGATACACACAGAATGCTAAGCTAAGCAATAGTCCCTCCTTTCATTCCAGCATTCAGTGTTGTTTCTTTCTGGTCTGCTCCAGTGAAGTTTAGTTATGATGGCATTCTCCAAAATGTCTTGTTTTAGTTCAGGTTATAGTACTGAGGAAGAAAAGAGGCTGTTGTTAGCAGTTGTTTTGGAAGATGAAGTAAATCTATGGGGTGGAGGTTTGACTTGTTCAGTTAACCCTTCCATTTTAATACAAACACATTTATTAAATATAAAACTTAAATAGAATATTATTTAAATACACTTGAAACAAACTGAAGACAAAACCTTCAACACTTCTTTAGTTATTTTCACCAAACCAGCACTGCGTCTGTTCAAAACGGAGCCCAAGTTGTGTTATGCGCATGCATGGACGTAAGATGGCTCAAGATGGGAGATGGAAAAAAATTGCCCGGCCAGCAATCGGAAAAAACATAGCGTGGCTTAGCAAGGCTTAGCTTAGCTTTCTGTGTGAACCAGCACATTTAAATACACGGTCCACTATTTTTCTAAAACGTTAGCAGAGCAAATCTTAGCTTAGCTTATCGTTCTGTGTGAACCGGCCTTTAGGAGGAAATGTTCAGCAGTTATTTGAAAATACACTGGTATTTGCATTTAAAAATGATGATAAACCATTGTTTGTAGTTTAAAACTTTGTGCACCACTTTAGGATTGAATTATTTTCTCCCCTTTACAAACTAAAAGCACTATATATGCTTGCTTATCTACAGTTTAAATTTTTATAGGAAAGGCTTTTACAAACTTTGTTTGCGGCCAAAATTAATAACATTTTCCTTTTTTACAAATGTTATTTTATAGGCAATATTCCATATTAATTATATATACCTGTATATATATATATAAACGGTACAACAGCTGTTCTTCTGTTTCTACTTTTTGCAGATTGCATGACTTCACGTATGAATAGCCAAGTCTATCTAGTACCTTTTCTAGCTGTCATATAAGAAAGCCCTTCCTATGAAATTTGGACAGTAACTTATGTTTAATGTATATAAAATAGATAATAAATGAGACATTATACACTGATCTGAATTTGAAATGTTTTTTGTTTGTTTGTTGCAGGTAAGTTCTGAATGTCGGGAGACTCTTTGCTTCGCAACCTGGCTCCATAAAGATCGGATGAACTCTTCTGATGGTTGGGAAGTAGTGTAAGATGGGATTCGGGTGAGCAGTCAAAGGTAAAGGGGGAGTCTTTTCTAGATGCGCCACTGTTGGTTCATAGTTAATTCAACAAGATCAGGTCGAGGGAGGAGTGAGTTGCGGTATCTTGCAGTCGCGGCAACGCTTGTCGAGAAGTGCCTTATGTACTCTTCCCTCCCCCGGTACGAATTACATCAATTTTTCAAGATGTTCTTCTCTTCTCTGCTTTTGCGACGTTCATGTCAGTCTACGCTGATTTTAGCGGTGAGTTGAACTCTTCTTGTCGTTAGCTGATGATCTGTGTCTGGTGCTCGTTGAGAATTCAGGTGAATGTTGCATCCATAAATCGTACTTAAATTAGTCTCTTAATTTGATTGAAAAACTTGCAAAGTGAATTACCATTCGGTCAAAGTGTTCAACCAGTTTGAACATCAAAATAAGTTGGCAGAGTTTCTATTTTTTTTGTTCGTTGCGGTTTTCCATTCAGGACGATTCATGCAAATTGAACTCGTCTGAATACACATGTTGAACATTTAAGTTTTTTTTATCACCACGTTTAACTACCTGGTTAGGTTGTACGCTTATGTACTAATGACGCTAAGGAGTTAAGGATTAGGAAGTATGAATTTAGAGGAAGTGTACCCGCATTTGCATGGAGGGAGAGTGGAAATCCATTTAGGGGGGAAAACCTCAGTACACCCGACGGGGATAGGTGGTCTAGTCTATTGCGAGAGTGACGCCTTATACCATACAGCCACCGAGAGAGCTTTTTTTAAAAATTTGTATTAGAACATTTGTCAAAAAGTTTATAACCTATGTCTTTGATGAAACCATTGGAATGTGATGAATATAAATCGTGAAAAATGTGTCGCTTTTTCAAACTGTAGTATTGATCTGGTAGGAAGGATATTTGGTAAAATACTAACCTGTGTTTACGGTCAACATTGATAACATTTTACTACATTATTTGTTAGTTATTGACACTATCTATCAAAGGTGGCAGCTGCATATATCATGATTTGACGTATACAAACGTGAAAATATACCTAGTAACTTTTTCTAGCGATCAGATATGTTCAGTCTTAAGAAAATTGGTGTAAATAATCCAATTTTCATTGGAAGAACCTTATCTGACAGCTAGAAAAACTACAAGAAATTGCTGTCACTTTTGATGGATATTATCATTAGCTATAAAAAAACACTAATAATATAATGCTATCAATGTTGTTCTCAAAATAATTTGTCTGTACCCGCTTCTGTGGCCGCATGGTCTAAGACGCTACTCTTGCATTAGACTGCACTGCCGATGACTGGAAGTTCGAGGTTATAGTTTTGGTTGGGTGTACTGAGGGTGTTTTTTTTCTCAACGTGGTTTTTCACTCTCGCTTCACGCAAATGCGGGTACACTTCATCTAAATATAACCCTCCAAATTCCTAAACAAATTAGCGTAATTAGTACATAAGCGTATAACCCAAACGGGTAGTAAGGCGTGATGTTAAAATAAATTGTTTGTAAGTATTAACTTTATAAAAGGTTTTTTTTTTCAATGAAAATTAGACTATATAGAAGTAATACATATTTTCTATAAACAAAGATGGCGGAGCTCCCAAGATTAGTTGAGCCCTCCTTACTAAATCTTATAAAATACTTAGTATCATGAGTTATGTTACCATTTGGAAACGACCCGGGAGTTATTGCTCACTCGGTTCAAGAAGCGTTCGGTTGATAAGTTATTAAAGCTTTCTCATCCCCCCACCCCCACACCCCAATCCCGTGTAAAGAGGGGAGGGGGCTGTTGTAATGTATCGCTTCCGGTTAAACCCTCGCCGTTTCCTTGCGTAGCCGGCGCCGGCGTTTAACGTTTTACTTATATATATCGCCCGCGTCATGTTGGGAACAGGCAGGCTTAGGTTACTCACAGGTCCACGTGGAGAGGAACTAAACTGGGGGAGGAGGAGGGGGGGATAAAGTTGCAGAAATTTACCGTGTCCCACATACCCCCTGCTCTCCTCATATCGCGTAAGGGGGCGGCCAGACTGAGCGAGCGACTAAAATATAAAATAGAACACATTGGTTGTGATGAGAGGTGGCCAGACTGGAGCGAGCGCGCTCGAGCCGGTACAGTCTAGTTTACAGGCGCTAGGCAATATTATTGTATGTTGGTTCATTGAGTGGTAGGAAAACTTCTCATTTTGACATTTTTATTAATATAGATAGGTTTAGCACACTTGCTACTAACGGACTAATTTAATTGGTAAGATCATAAACCATATATATATATATATATATATATATATATATATATGTAAAACTGATATGTTAAAATACTTCAATATTATCAAAGTAGGCCTTTACAAATAAGAATCACCACTAGCGTGGAGAGAGGATGAGAAAACCACAACAATAAATCACTTGTTAAAACCCCCCTCAGTTCACTCAACCAAGATTCGGAGCCTCCTCGTCAACAACTATCGAGAGCTATCTGCTAATCACGCGCACGCTCGCTCGCCAGTTTGGCCGAACCCTAATTCAGGAAACGGAATAATTAGTCTCTTATATTTCATCTTTTAGCGTAAGTTGTTGCATCGCAAACCTTATCAGCGTTTAATTGTGCAGATATCCTGTCCCTGATACAGATGATATATTATGTAAATAAGCACATGGTTAATTTATTAGTTATTATTATTAACACCGCGTCTTACTACCCGTTCGGGATATACGCACTTACGCTAATGTGTAATGGTAGGGTTATTGTGAGATGAAAAGGAGGACTTACAGTTTAACGTGGGATCCGAACCACGGTGGAGGCCTGGCATTCCACACATTCACAAGTTGTGATTAATACACGTCTTGTCAGAGGTGAAGGAAGGGTTTGGCAATCAGATAAATCTGTGCCGGGACCGAGGATTGAACCCCGGACCCCCCAGCATAGAAGTCTGACACCTTGCCCCCTAGACCACCACGTCACCGTTTAATTTATTAGTACTATATTTATTTAGTAATAAGCAAAACAGCCCGGTTCGGTGTTCGAGTCGTCCAAGAAAGAGGTGGGTAACGTATTTTTCAAAGTAGCCACAGGTTTGGCGAGTGGGAAGGTACCCGCTTCGGTGGCCGCATGGTCTAATGCGTTACTCTTGCGGTAGATTAGAACGCCGATGACGGGTAAATCGAGGCTCGAACCTCGGTCGGTTTTTTTTTCCAAAATGGTTTCCCACTCTCCACGCAAAATGCGTGTACACTTAATATAAATTTAACCTTTCTTGTCTATTTTTTTAGCTTAGTTAGAATATATGCTGTAGTGAGACGCGGTGAAAAAAAAATAAAACCTCTTTTTATTTAATTTATTTTCTTTTTAACATCCTATCTCACTCACTACCCGTTCGTATTCCAACTTGTAATCGAAAGATTGCTCTTTTCTCGACTATACTTGCGTACACAGGATTGCTACGCCCCCGCACGCCTTCCTGGAACGCACCTGCGTGTATTCGATGCTCGTGCAGAAACATGCGTGACCTCTAGGGCCTATAGGCCTATATGTCTGGGTGTTTTTACTCCGCACGCACGCACTCACTCGGTTGTACTTGGAGGAACGACCCCTCCTACTCGGCCCTCCCTCACTCGGCCCTCCCTCTCTCCTCCCCTCTGCCTCCTCGCTGACAAAAAATATTTTACACATCGCAAGTTGAAGGTCTTGGAAACTCACTTCGATGGCCTCATGGTTTAAGGGAATGATATTCAACCTGGGGTACACGTACCCCCGGGGGTTTGCGAATACTTATTAGGGGGTACGTAAAATTGAAAAAAAAAAAAATCTTAATCTAACAATTTCTCATTTAATACATTATTTTGCATGTAATGTATTCTAAATGTAAATTATAGAATATGTTTAACTTGGATCATGCACCATCAAATTTGGGGGTACAAAGTAAAAGATAAATTATATCTGGGGGTACGCGAAAAAAAATGTTTGAATACCATTAGTCTCGCAATAAACTAGACTGCCTGTGATGGGGAGATCGGGGTTTGATTATCGGTCAGGTTCACTGAGGAGTGTTTTATGCCACAATACTATCTCCACGCAACTGCGGGAGCATTTTATTTCAATCATACTTCCCTCACTGGTTACCTCAATTAGTGTACATGTTTGGATAGCCCGAACGGGTAAGTAGGGCTTGGTTTGCACGCTCACACACACACACACAAACAAAAAAAGCTCATTCTTCTAAATTACTTAAGAATCCTGGTTTTGATTCACTGTAAGGTACAAAAAAAATAGGCCCTATTATTATGAAGAATGGTATGATCCATTTCATCAACTATGTAAAAACTGTCAGAGGACGGATTGTTGTTCTTGACCTTGATTTAAATAAAGTCTGGTAAAGTTAATACTAAATCATTTTTGAGTAAAGTAATTTTTTAAAAACTACAAAATATAGAGTGAAATATTTGTATATGCTTCGTTAAGACGGAAGAGAGTGTCGGGGACTCGAGAAAAAAAAATTATTTTGCAGTTTTTATCACGAAAAATTTTTCTGGTTAAAATGAATTAAATTTTACCCCAGTAGAAACATAGAGTTTAATTTTATTCACATGGTGATATCAACAGTTGTTGAATATATTTCATGAGCATTAGCGGTATTAGATGAGAAAGTCGTCATTAAGTCGTTAAGTACATTCTTAAACAGATATTCTACAACTGTTGATATCACCAAGTGAAGAAAATTGAACTCTAGGTTTCTACTGGAGTAATATTTGATTTCTTTGAACCAAAAATTGTTTTGCTATAAAAACTTGAAAAACATACGTTTTCTCGCAACCCCTACACTCACTACCACCCCTTTTTTTTAACACCATGCGTCTTACCAACTGTTTAGGTTAACAATTACCGTAAGATAGAATAGTTGAGTGGCTACTTACTGTTTTGAATACAAACGTAAGGACACCATTAAGCGTTTAAATTAAATTTGAATTTTAACATATAAATTTATATTTGTGTATTTATTTATAAAACTAGATTTATATACATGCATTCACACATAGATAATATGTCATAAATTATTATTCACCCCATTTATAAGCCTTAATAATTTTTTTTGTGATAGTCTTCTTAACTAAAACAAACAAAAAAATCTTAAGTTTTTGTAATCATCGCAAACAGTTTTTTTGAGATGGCTATTGAAATAACTGTTATAATTAAGTGAATAATTTTTGGCTACCATATATATATATGTGGGGGTGGCGGGGGGAGCCAAACATATATATATATATATATGTGTGTGTGTTTGTATAATTATAATTACTTTTTCTTTAATACAATTTACAAAATTCAATTTACTAAAATAATTGTTTTTGGAAAAAGTTTTACACAATTTTTTATATTATTATTTTAACTATATGAAAGCAAAAAGAACAAATGTGACAAATATGTCCCTGCCCATCCAATAAATTCTGAAACACTTATTTGATCTCTACCAAACTTGAAACGCCACCAATTTTTTTTTTTAAACTTCCTTCAGGCTATCTTGTTAATATATGAGATGTCCAAAGTTATTTAAAGTAAACACATTTTTATGCTACCAGATAATATTAATAATAACTCTTTGAAAATATTCCAAAAGATTTAGGAATGTATTTTTTTTAATATCTAAAATTTTGTTTATTCCAACTAAAAACGAAATTTGGCATGCGCGAAATACTCATCTCGGATGTGATTAATATTTGATGGTACTTTGCTCTTTTGGCTCAAAACTTCGAAAAAAGTTCAATTCTAATATAATTGTTTTATATACTGAGGCTTACATAAGGGCACATTTAAAACTTAATAAAAAGATTAAAATTTAAGCTATTATTTTTTGTCGATATAAGTGCTCCAGCTGTACAGTCTAATTTTCATCTAAAGAAATTTTTAGAAAATAAAAACAATTTTTTTTAGTCAATATTGATAAAATTTAATGTCATTTTATAGGTACAGTGTTGATAATATCTTTCAAAAGGTACGATGCCCAACAAAAAAAATAGTGGTAGGGGTCTGTTGATGCCCTTTGTATCACGATTTGTGTTTCAAGGATGTAAAGAAATTATGTTTGGAGTGGAAGGAAGAAGGGGGGGGGGGTTGACACACGTGTGCCGAAAAACAACGAGAAGAGCGCGTGCGAGAAGCACACCCCACCCAGCCCCCTCCCTCTCGACCCTTCACCCTTTTCCGGGCCAATGCGACACTCTCCCCCTGTTATTGACCCGCCCGGTGGTGGCCTACTTTCTCTCACCCCCCACACCCTCACCACAACACTAACTCCCCCTCTTACATGAGGCCGATGTTTGTTTCTCGAGAGTGTCGTCCGTCAACTCGGAGAGACGTGAGACAAATAGATAGCAGACCAACCCCCACCTACCCACCATTGTCCCTATTATGTATTGAGTCCCACCCACCACTGTCCCTATTATGTATTGAGCCCCACCCACCACTGTCCCTATTATGTATTGAGACCCACCCACCACTGGCCCTGTTATGTATTGAGACCCACCCACCACTGTCCCTGTTATGTATTGAGCCCCACCCACCACTGTCCCTGTTATGTATTGAGACCCACCCACCACTGGCCCTATTATGTATTGAGACCCACCCACCACTGTCTCTATTATGTATTGAGACCCACCCACCACTGTCTCTATTATGTATTGAGACCCACCCACCACTGTCTCTATTATGTATTGAGACCCACCCACCACTGTCCCTATTATGTATTGAGACCCCCCACCACTGTCCCTATTATGTATTGAGACCCACCCACCACTGTCCCTATTATGTATTGAGACCACCCACCACTGTCTCTATTATGTATTGAGACCCACCCACCACTGGCCCTATTATGTATTGAGACCTACCCACCATTGTCCCTGTTATGTATTGAGACCCACCCACCACTGGCCCTGTTATGTATTGAGACCTACCCACCACTGTCCCTGTTATGTATTGAGACCCACCCACCACTGTCCCTATTATGTATTGAGACCCACCCACCACTGTCCCTATTATGTATTGAGACCCACCCACCACTGTCCCTATTATGTATTGAGACCCACCCACCACTGTCCCTATTATGTATTGAGACCCACCCACCACTGGCCCTGTTATGTATTGAGACCCACCCACCACTGTCCCTGTTATGTATAGAGACCCACCCACAACTGTCCCTGTTATGTATTGAGACCCACCCACCACTGCCCTATTATGTATTGAGACCCACCCACCACTGTCTCTATTATGTATTGAGACCCACCCACCACTGTCTCTATTATGTATTGAGACCCACCCACCACTGTCCCTATTATGTATTGAGACCACCCACCACTGTCCCTATTATGTATTGAGACCCACCCACCACTGTCCCTATTATGTATTGAGACCCACCCACCACTGTCCCTATTATGTATTGAGACCCACCCACCACTGTCCCTGTTATGTATAGAGACCCACCCACCACTGTCCCTGTTATGTATTGAGACCCACCCACATGGTCCCTATTATGTATTGAGACCCACCCACAATTGTCCCTGTTATGTATTGAGACCCACCCACAATTGTCCCTGTTATGTATTGAGACCCACCCACCACTGTCCCTATTATGTATTGAGACCCACCCACAATTGTCCCTGTTATGTATTGAGACCCACCCACCACTGTCTCTATTATGTATTGAGACCCACCCACCACTGTCCCTGTTATGTATTGAGACCCACCCACAATTGTCCCTGTTATGTATTGAGACCCACCCACAATTGTCCCTAGTTATGTATTGAGACCCACCCACAATTGTCCCTGTTATGTATTGAGACCCACCCACAATTGTCCCTGTTATGTATTGAGACCCACCCACCACTGGCCCTATTATGTATTGAGACCCACCCACCACTGTCTCTATTATGTATTGAGACCCACCCACCACTGTCCCTATTATGTATTGAGACCCACCCACCACTGTCCCTATTATGTATTGAGACCCACCCACCACTGTCCCTGTTATGTATAGAGACCCACCCACCACTGTCCCTGTTATGTATTGAGACCCACCCACAATGGTCCCTATTATGTATTGAGACCCACCCACAATTGTCCCTGTTATGTATTGAGACCCCACCCACCATTTGCCCCTGTTATGTATTGAGACCCACCCACAATGGTCCCTATTATGTATTGAGACCCACCCACCACTGTCCCTGTTATGTATTGAGACCCACCCACAATTGTCCCTGTTATGTATTGAGACCCACCCACCACTGTCCCTGTTATTATGTATTGAGACCCACCCACCACTGTCCCTATTATGTATTGAGACCCACCCATCATTGTCCCTATCCAACACTGGGACTCGCTAGTGTCAACGCTCAGTGATAATAACACACGTGCAGTTGTTTAACGACCCAGTTTTAACATGTTCGTCATAAAGGGACTATTGTAATAGTAATCTTCAGTCTGCGTAAGCTCTTTGGAGAGAGGACTATGCGAAGAGGGGGTTGGGTCGTTACCTGAACCTAGCTTTGTGGAAGACGGCCGATTACTCGAGATTAATATCTGTCTGCTTCTCTATAGTGAAAAAATGTTAAAATTATATATATATATAGTTAAAAAAAAAGCTCTTTGATGACATCTAGCTATACCCGTGTTGAAGGAATCAAGGTCTTCCACGGAGAACACCCATTTTAACCTGGAGGCTTAGTGTCTGTGTGTTGTTAGTCAGTTACTGAGGTCGACAAGAGGGGAAAAAACCTCTTATCAAACGCGCACCATAGCGTGGTAACATGTCAAACAACCTCCTTACTCTTTACAATAATTAGGTTAGGCTGGGTTAGGTGTTGCCATATGAGGATCGGAGACTACAGACAATGGCGCGCTTTTGGTGCACCTACTTTGTGAGTTTCTGATGTACGGTAGAGCGTCGATAATTCGGACTAATTGAGTATCGAACCAGTTAGGATTATCGAGAATACTATACCTAAAAAAAAAAAAAGTACGCATCAGACGGGATACTTACGAAAACTCAAGTGTTAAGGTAGAAACATTTTAACTTTATTTAAACAACGAATTTACACTTTTTTTTTGTTGCTCAATATCACAAATTCTGAAAGAATTTAATAAGGCAAAAATCTAATTACGATAAAAAAAAATCTTTACAAGAGGTGAGGTGCGTCTTTTTGGCGACCATGTCTCTGTGGGTATTTTTATAAATATTTTTTTCTCTGCGATCCGAATTATCGAAGCTCTACTGTACTCCAACGCAGGTACACGAATTCGGCCTGTGCATTTTCAGTACGTAGCTGCTGTTTTTCAAACATGACCTAAGACTTAGTACTTAAAACAAGACGGGTTACACCTCGCCTCAAGGGTAGACATTCTCAGCGCATACCCTGTTTGCAGGAGTTAAGCCCTTGGAGGTACATTTCAATCTCGATATGTAGAAACTTTTTTTTTTTACAATTTAAAAGTTATCAAATTTAATAATGTATACGTTGAGTAATGTGATCTACAACTTACATTTTTCACAGATAATTTCAATGCCTATGAAATAGTTCTAATAATAAATTAACATATTATTATTATTATTATTACCGCGTCTTACTACCCGTTTGGGTTATACGCACTTACGCTAATGTGTAATGGTAGGGTGATTGCGAGATGAAATGGAGGACCTACAGTTTAACGTGGGATCCGAACCACGGTGGAGACCTGGCATTCCACACATTCACAAGTTGTGATTAATACACGTCTTGTCAGAGGTGAAGGAAGGGTTTGGCAATCAGATAAATCTGTACCGGGACCGAGGATTGAACCCCGGACTCTCAGCACAGAAGTCCGACACCTTACCCCTAGACCGCCAGGTCACCAACATGTTATCAATGTTAACCAAAAAGGTCCTTTATACCAGATTCTTTTTCCTACTTTTACGGGGTGAGGCATTTAAATTGAAACATAAGAATATCCCTTAAACTAAGCGTTTTAGAAAAAAAATTGTTTTGAATTAAAAGCTTTTGTTTATGAGGAGGGAAATAGAAACACCACTAGTTATTTTTGATTTTGTGGACGTCTTCAATATTTCAAGGTCAACTTTGTATGTCTCTATGCAATATTATTTACAAAATTACTTTAATAAAGGTTCAAAACCATGACCATTAACATCGATACACTTTTAATGTATTAAAACGTTCTTGAATAAAAATTCTTTAAAAAAAATACAAGTTAAAATATCTTTGAAAATAGAGTAAAAAAAAAAATTCTAACAAAAATTTGTTGGTTTTTGTGTAGAATAAAATAACGTTAAAAAATTATAGGTTTTCATAAAAAAAAACTAAGTTCACCTTGAAATAACCTCGAAGACATCGACCGAACCAAAAATAACTAGTGGTGCTCTCTTTCCGCCTTCAAAATCAAGAAACTTTTTTTTCTAAAAATTCTTCGTGTTCGGGATATTCTGGTGTTTCGACTGTTATGCCTCACCCATTTTGCGTTATTTCAATGGAAATTGTGTATAGCCAGATTTTCTGAGCGTTCATCCATAAACCACGTAACGATTTTCTCTTTTTTTACCCCGACCATGTAATAACAAGTATATAAATAGCGTCTGACCCCTCCCTTTCCTCCCCACCCTCTTACGTGGCTTTTCACATCGAGAGTGAATGTCAATATATTAAAGAGAAGCTTTATGTGATACTAAAATGACTCGAATTTAATACAACTCAGATTCCGTTTTAAATTCTGAATACAACCTAATTTTTCAACATTAAAATTTAAGTATAGTATTTGTGTTACGTATACCTCAGTTTTATCTTATGTGGTGCTGACATGACAGCTCACAGCTGACTTCTGACGGCTTTGAAAAGCTACCAGACCAAATTATGTATCCCTACGCCGAACCATATGATCTGCAAAAAACATGTCTTTAGCAGTTGTCACTTCTGACAGTCAAAATTTAGGTATATACCTAAATGTTGACTGTCAGAAGTCAGCTGTGAGCTGTCAGTCAGCACCACATAAGCTAAAACTGAGGTATAGCATCGTGATGTACCCACCCTTCTCCCATGTAACACCATGTAGACACTAGAGTTTCCCCATGTAACACCATGTTGATACTAGAGTTCCCCCATATAACACCATGTGATACTAGAGCTCCCCCATATAACACCATGTAGACACTAGAGTTCCTCCATGTAACACCAATTAGACATTAGAGCTCCCACCATATAATTACATGTAGACACTAGAGTTCCCCCATGTAACACCATGTAGACACTAAAGTTTCCCCATGTAACACCATGTTGAACTAGAGTCTCCCCCATTAACACCATGTTGATACTAGAGCTTCCCCCATATAACACCATGTAGACACTAGAGTTTCCTCCATGTAACACCATTCAGAACTAGAGTCCCCAAAAACCATATTAATTCATACTGTAGATCACTAGAGCTTCCCCCATGTAACACCATGTAGACACTAGAGTTTCCCCATGTAACACCATTAGATACTAGAGCTTCCCACCATTAAATCATGTAGACACAGAGTTCCCCCCTGTAACACCATGTAGACACAGAGTCTCCTCCATGTAACACCAATTAGACATTAGAGCTCCCACCATATAACTACATGTAGACACAGAGTTCCCCCATGTAACACCATGTAGACACAGAGTCCCCCTTGTCAACACCATTAAAAGCGTTACTGTGACCTAGGATTCCCCTAAACCGTAACTAAGTTGCAATAACACCAATAGCTGCTCCACCATACATCACTAGTTTGTTACACCATGATATAAGCCCCTCATTAAATTGTTTGATAATTTGAGCCACTAATGAATCACTCAAGAATTAGCAACCATTAACACTTTGTATCCCATAACCGATGCTTCAAATTGTCAACCTTTCACGCGGGTATATTAAAACCATGTTGTAACGCCACTCCCTCCTCCCGTGTTCTAACCAGTTTTATATTTGAATTTAGATTGGCGACTTGATCTCTCTAATGCACCTGCACGTTGACGCAATCATGTTATTGTAACCCTTTGCACGCGGGTATTAAAAAACCAGATGTAACCGCGTGCACAATACCTCCCTCACGTTTATTTTTTAGCTTGGAGACGTGTTACTACGTCCCGCCCGTGGCGTCACCCATTACTCCTCCGTGCCCCTTAGGGACCATCATTCCTTTCTGTTACCCCGTGGCGCAAGCATCACCACTTCTGGACTATACGTTGGCGGTGATCGTTCAAGGTAACTGACATTGAGATATAGCTCTCTTAGGTTGTCCGCCACTGGAATTAGGTAAGTAACAGAAGCGCGAACTACTAGATCTACTTCTCTCGTGTATCCATTCGCCAAACCATATAGTTTGTGTTGAACTGATGTCTCTTTTGGAAGTCAAAAACTTTCACAGCAAACCATTTATTTTAACCCGCCTCGGTGGCGTAGTTGTCTAACGCGCTAGTCGTGTTGAGCTCGACCGCAGAGGACGGGGAGATCGAGGTTCGAATCTCGGTCGGGTGAGCTGGGGGCGGTTTTTCTTAAATGGTTTTCCACTCTCCCTCCACGTAAATGCGGGTTCACTTCCTCTTAATTCAACCTTCCCAATTCCTAATCCATTAGCGTAATTAGTACTTAGGCGTATAACCCGAACGGGTAGTAAGACGCGGTGCCAAATGATTAATCATTTGTTTTAAATTTATTTTTAGCATTTTTACATTATTTAAATATGAACTTATGAAACTAAACGTTTGGATGTCTCTCTTTTTCTTTTCTTTTTTTGTGGAAGCGGTGTTTGTGGTTCACTTAAAAATGCTTTATAAAGTTGAGGTTCTGTAAGGCAAGCTTCTCTTAATAAATTAAGATGGTGGACCAGACAGAACAAGGGCGGTTGATGTGATGACGTCATATAAACCGTATTAGGTTGTGTTAAATGCACTAACACCCCTTAGTTCGAGTTCGACAGAGATATAGGTGGGGGGGAGGGGCGCACGCTGGTACCGGGTTCGGTTTGAGCACTTGACGAGCCCGTGACCACCCCCCTTTGATGGCCCTTATCATTTGTTTTATCACTTCTCTCTACGCGAAGTGGAAAGAGACTTCTTACTCGCCCCCCCCCTCCCCCTTTTTATTTTCATCGCAACTAATTCACGTTCATACGAACACACAATAAACAGGAAAACGCAAACACAGCGCGGTTTTCCTGGGTGCGGTTATAAAGGGTCGCCTTTCTTATCTCGACTTCCTGAGAGTAATAAATGTTGCCGCCGTAATCTTTCCACCCTCCCCTCTCTTCCTTTTCATACCGCCATCCTCTCCTCTTTTCAAAATACAACCACACTTGTAGCTACAGTGCGATTAAGAAAGTAAGACTTTATTTGACAAGTATAAAAGTACCGGTAGCCAAAACAATTTTTACACAACCTGTTTCTGAAGTCGAATAGTTCTAGGGAGCTACTCTCGTAATATACTAGACTGTCGATTACCGGGAGATAGGGGTTCAAATCCCGGTTGGGTGCACTGATGTGGGGTATTCTAGAAGGTTTCTCTGATCTTCCTCCAAACAAATGCGAGTACATTTATTATTAAACTCTACAATCCTCATCTTTTTACCTTTCACATTTCTATCTCATTAATGCGCGTATAGACCTAGTAGTAAGTAGATCGAAAAAATCGTGGCTAATCGATGAATACGTGATGCAAATATTCACAATCTTCTTCAGCATCGCCTGGAAATCGAACCAAGGCGCTTTGCGTTCGACTACTTGTACAGTCTTATTTTCATCTGGTAGCTAGATCTCCTTTCACTTGTTTCATAATATGGTAAAATGTTATCAAAGTTCGCCGGGGGGAAAAAATGTGTTTCTAATTTCCAAAATGCTGTTCCCATGAAAATCTGACATTTTATCAATTTAATAAACTGTACCAGTTTCCGGCGATATTGGTTTCACCTGCATTGTTTTTTCCCTGCTCTTGTTTCCATCTGGGGGAGGGTCGAGCCTTGCCGAACGACTGTATATACAGTCCTCGTCAGTTTCCGCTTCTTGTAAATGGAGCAGTGAAAGTTTCGTGTGTGTTTTGTTTTGTTTCAGACAATGAATTGACGCGCTGACCAGCAGCGGCGGCAAGGGAAGGAAGGACTTTGCGATTGTTCGTTTTGTGCGCATGCGTTCCGCGGTGCCTGCTGCTTTGTAATGTCATGGGTATTCGGGTGGACAGATAAATTAGCTTTTGTGCTGCTCTCTTTACTTTCTCGTGGAGGAGAAAGTATTGTGATCGTGGATATTTTTCGCCCTCGAGTTTTTAAAAAAATGAATATTGTCGTTTTCTGTGCCCGTGAATTGAAAAAAAACTAATGGATTTTACGATTCTGTTTTATTTATGACCCGCCTCGGTGGCGTAGTTGGCTAACGCGCTAGTCGTGTTGAGCTCGACCGCCGAGGACGGGGAGATCGAGGTTCGAATCTCGGTCGGGTGAACTGGGGGTGGTTTTTCCTAAATGGTTTTCCACTCTCCCTCCACGCAAATACGGGTTCACTTTCTCTATATTCAACCTTCCCAATTCCTAATCCATTAGCGTAATTAGTACTTAAGCGTATAACCCGAACGGGTAGTAAGACGCGGTGCTAAATATTATTATTATTATTTTATTTATGTTTATCTGTCTGTATGCCTATATCAGAGCTGGCGAACATATGATCAAATTGTAATACGAGAAGATTTTCTTGACACGTGGAATTCGCTTCTTTACAAACTACTACTGCCCCATTCACTCCCAGACTCCATGATTTCAATATAACTGTAAAATAAAACAACTGTTTGGATTAATTATTGCTACCGATATCGGTGGCCGTGTGGTCTAAGGAGTTGTTCTCTCAATAGACTTGACTGGCGATGACGAGGAGATCGGAGCTATAATTACACTTTCTCTAAAAAAAAACTTACCTTCATCCCAAACACATTAGCGTAATTAGTACGTATGTACATAACCTGAACAGGTAGTAAGATGCGGTGCCAAATTTTTTTTTACTAAAGTGAGCAGTTCATTTATCTAGTTCCCTTCCTTCACCTCTGACAAGACGTGTATTATTCACAACTTGTGAATGTGAGGAATACCAGACCTCCACCGTGGTTCGGATCCCACGTTAAATTGTAGGTCCTCCATTTCATCTCACAATCACCCTACCATAACACAGCGTAAGTGCGTATAACCCGTACGGGTAGTAAGACGCGATGCTAATAATAATAATAATAATAATTTATCTAGTTCGATAGATTGCGAACTACTTCTTGAAATTCAATCGTTCGCGATCGATAGAAATACAGCCTGCAGTTCAGTCGTTCGCGACCGACCTACATCTGTCAGTTTAGTCCTCCACCAGTTCGCGAACTACCGGAACTACCACCCTACATTTCCGCCGCCCCTGCCTGGATATATTTATGTTTCAAATTAACCTTTTTAAATTCTCTAAACAATACTCAATGAATCCTACATTTAAAAAAAACACGTTTATTTATCATATCTAGGCTGAAGTAAAATCTATGTTCGTCGAAATGTTCGCGCACCTCTCTTTGATGGTTCTTCAAAATAGCGACATTGGGTGTATCGGGGAAATGCGCGCGGTTTTTGTTGCAAGTTCGCACTTTGCGTGGTTCGTCGTTCCGCTCGCCGGATAGAACTGAAGGACGGATGTTGTGAACCGCCTCCTTCGGAAATCCGAACGCAGTGTACACTAAATAAATCCGATGCGTGTGGTCCGTTGGACGTCTACCGCTACACGAGGGTGACGCCATGTCTTATAGGCTACCATTTGGCCACTGAAGAGGGTCTTATGTCTATTTAAGTTAGGTGGGTCAAGAAATGGTGTCGTTCTTAACAATTGGGTAGCGGTTCTCCAAAGTTTTGTTGGAAGCACTGGCCTAAAGAGTGAAGGGAAAGAAGGAAGGGCTGAAACGAACCTCTCCGCCCTCGTATTTCTCACGAGATATCGATTGCCGCATCGCCCGGTGTCAGCTGGCTCCAAGGTCACTACAAGGGCGGGACGCCCTGCAAGCCTCAAGAGAGAGAGAGAGAGATATGATTTGTCTCTCTCTCTCTCTCTTTCAATGAATAAGGATGAGTGCCTTGCTGCCATTGGCTGATTCTGTTGACTTAAGCCCTGCTCCTTTTTTTATTCTTTACTGTCTCGTTCATTGGTTATTTAGGCGTGTACAGTACAATAAAAAAAATTGTTATTTTTTTTTATCGTCGCGGGCTTACTACCTGTTCGGGGTTGGCTTAAATTTTTCCTTGGAGAAGAATTTCACTAGGAAATGATTTTTTTTTTCCATATTCAACAGCAAATAGTTATAATTAACCATATTGGATACATTTTTTTACTTTCGATTGATCCTTAGGAGCGAGGAATTATTGTAATCGTGGAAAAAATCAATGTTTAGAGGTTTAAAACATTTTACTGATCGGGTTATATAACTTGGTAACTAGGGGGTAAGTTCGGTCTTTTCTTGAGATCAATTAAACGTTTCGTGACATGGCGTTCTCTAAAGTGTGTCGCCGTAGCCTAAAGATCGCCGCAGCCTAGAGATTGCCGCGTCAAAAATGACGCATGACGATCCAAGATACATTATATTCATCGGGGCATTTTATATAGCCGTCAACTTTTTTGTTGTTGTTGCCAAGGTGGTGAGACGCAGGGCAACCAACCTCTCCACCTCACTCGTGTTGAAACCTCACTGTATCTCAGTATCAGCCTACTTCTGTAGCAGGTAGCGAGGGTGTTTATTATTTGTGTTTGGGTGTTTATTGTCTACCGCTTTATTTGTCCCTGAAATGGCAACTATAAACGGATAAATCTCGACTGGCATAATAGAAGAGATTGGCAATCCTAGCCTCTGTTTTTCATTTCTTCTCGCGCTTTTCGTATCGCACGACAATTTGCTCGTATAAAAACAAACGCCCAGGACGCGCGTCAAGAAACGCCTGTATAAAAGGGCCGGGTCTGTAAAAGTTGGAAGGTCTCCAACCGAACCTAGCATCACGACCTGACAACTGTGTTATTGGAGAGGTTTTTTTTAATATTTTACCGGGACGGATTGTACACGCAATTGTCGGGTCTGGAAGGTCAGGGTCAGACTGTTTGCCGCTCTAGTTTTTTTTTCTATCTTGACTTGATATTGACGGAGAGTGACCGCGCGCGATCGTCGTTTGCCTGAATTGGTCTCTTGGTGACGTGATCTTACCGATTTCCTGGTATCTTTGGTCTCAGTCATGATTGACTCCAATATAACAATATAACCGTCAGATACAGTCCAAATTTAATCAAAAGGGTCTTTTAGAATGTACTAACTTTTTTTGCCATCAACATTGATCTTATTATTGAGTTATTTGATAGGTAATGATAATATTGATCAAAATTTATAGTGGCAGATAACATGACTTGACGTATGAAAATATGAATGTTTTTTAAGCACCGCGTCATACTACTCGTTCGGGTTATACGCCTATATACTTGTTACACTAATGGTGTGAGGGATTAGTTAGGAAAGTTATATTTAAAGGAAATGCATCCTCATTGGCGTGGAGAGAGAGTGTAAAACCACCCTTAGTAGGCCTACACCCGACCAAGATTCAAACCTCGATCTCCCCGTCATCAGCAGTCTAGTATATTGCGACAGTAGCGCCTTAAACCATGCGGCCACCGAGATAGCTATAGTTTTATCAAGGATTATGGGCGAACATTCTTTCTTCTCTCGCTTTTTTTAGTCATTAATATTTACGTATAAAGAATTACAAAATTCATGGTTTACACAATTCGGTAGACACTTTGATTATAGCAATATTCTACTGTCGATATGATTTTGAAAACTTTGTGGAGCTTTTATTTTTCATGTTGGCGTTGATCGGACTGTACGTAAAAAACAAAACTGTAGCATAGTGTGTTTGTTATTCTAATCACGTTGTAAAACAATAATTTGTCCGCAGTACCGTATTCTATGAACGTCCTGTTTGAAGATGCAACATGTTACGCCCAAATAAATGCCGTGGGGGCGGCGTGGGAACTTACTTAAGACTGAAAGGGGGGGGGGGTACACGCTCTCCTGGGCGGTTGCGTGCTTTCCGACAGACCCGCTTCATCTTGATAAGCGGTGACGACTCTTTGCTGCTTCACGATGTTAAACGTAGAGCCAATTCAGGTGGAACGGAACAGCGAGGGAACCTACAAACGGGGAATTTGGGGGGGGGGGGTCATACACAACAACAGAAAAGTGGCGATGCTTAAGGTATTTGCAAATGGAAGCGCTGCCAACTGGTCCAGTCTTTAATTGTTTGGCGTTGCTTTCTTCCATCTTGATTCTCTTGGAACGTATAATGTATTTGTACTGTTGGCAGCATAAAGAACAACCGAGCCGCGGTGGCTGTGATATCAATGATAGTTCCTGGTCCCGGCACATATTTATCTGATTGCCAAACCCTTCCTTCACCTCTGACAAGAGTGTATTAATCACAACTTGTGAATGTGTGGAATGCCAGGCCTCCACCGTGGTTCGGATCCCACGTTAAACTATAGGTCCTCCATTTCATCTCACAATCACCCTACCATTACACATTAGCGTAAGTGCGGATAGCCCGAACGGGTAGTAAGACGCGGTGCTATTAATAATAATAATAATTATTATATTATTGCTCTTCGTAGGTGATTATATCCACACGCTCATCACAAACTCTGCTTTAAAATATGAGTGAAGAATTACCCTGGGCACGGGTTAATCCTTGAATTCAGGGTGTCTATCATCCGGGAAAATCGGGAGAACCGGAATCAGCCGGGAATTTGAAGTGGTCGGGAAAAAACGGGAATAAGTCGGGAATTTGATAAATAAAAAAATATCCGGAAAAAGATTTGTTTTACTCAAAACATTAAATATAATAATCATTAAATCAGTAAATTACAATTTGATTCAGACTGTGTTTTGTTTGTAGCTGTGTAATATATTTTATAATTTTATAATTTCTAATATACCATGTTAATACAAATAAAAAAACTTTATTTAAAACTTATTACTATTCATAAAAAGATTAACAAAAGCCGTGGGGTTGGGGGGGGACGAAGGGTGTGACATACTTTTGAATCGGGAATTTTAGGAACTGATCAGGGAAAAAGTCTGGAATTTCATTGGTCAAGTTGAGTAGACACCATGCGGCAGAATTGTCGAGTGGTAGAGTGTTGGTATGCTTAGACAAAGGTCCCAGGTTCGATTCATCTGTCCAAGTGTCAATTTACAATTAATTCAAATTGTAAGTATTATGTTGATAACAGTATTTATTTATATAGGGTTCACTTCGCTTACACTGAAAGATAACAGTCTTAACTTGATGACGGATTACATTAAGGTGCAGCTTATAAGAGGGCATCGTAGTAAAACCCGCAAGTATTAAGAGTGCCAACTTTCTGTTTAAACGGAGTGTACGTTATGTACGCCAAATAAAAATAGTAAATTTACATTTTCAGGCGTTTACGATCGTTCCAATTATATTTGCAGTATTCGTTTGCTCGTTATTGGGTCATGTTTTATTTTAATACCGATATGACTGGGGAAGTGTTCGCAATTAACTGCTTTGATAACACCACGTACTACTATTACTACTATGTGACCTAAATAACGATAAACGATAGCAACATAAAGTGTTGAAAAAAACAATTAGCAAGTCTTAAGAAAATCAGTACTACAGGCTTTTCTATAGAAATAAACACCACTACCTATTAATTATCAGCACTCAATGTTTCCAGCATGTGGTTAAGGTGGGGTGCTAGTGAGCGCGAGTTTAGTGCGTTAATTTTGCAGTTTTTTTTAAGCATGAACATTTTTTTTGGCCAAAATCCATCAAATTTTTCTTCTATAGAAACATAGAGTTTAGTTTTCTGCACGTGCTAATCTCAACAGTTTTGAATATCTGTCATGACATAGTGGCGTTTGGTGATACACTTTGTAAATGAAGAGAAAAAGTTGTCATTAAATTCCAGGACACCTTTGACAGATATTCAAGAACTTTTAGATTAGCACGTGCGGAAAACTAAACTCTATGTTTCTATAGAAGAAATATTTGATTTATTTTGGTCAAAAAATGTTCATGCTATAAAAACTTCAAAAATACCTCCCTAAACTCATGTTCCCTTACACCATTCTCCTTCTCTCACTCGTACACTTGCTATTATCTGCTCCTACCATCTCTATTTTGGTCTGCCAAGCGGTCTTTTTCTCTTTATAACTTACTTCATCCCCATAATTCTCTTTGGGATTCTTTTCTTTTCCGTCCTCATTACATCCCCATATTCTCTCACCCTCGCTTCCTGTACTATCTCACGCACCCTTTGTACTCCAACTCTTAACCTGACACATCTTCACTCTTAATCCTAATCCTACTATTAATATACATAATGAAGTAAATCACCCAAAATTTTAGCAACCTAATTTATTGTATTAAAAAAAACTAGCAGAATTATCCAGCGTTGTATTGCGTGATTACCCGGGGAAACTCTATTCTTTACTTCAAAGAGACAGAAAAAAAATCTCTTAATTTATTTCTTAATTAGTTTAAAAAAAATCCCAATTTTAACATTCCAGCTTCAAAGTGCACGCGTTCATGCATAGGCGCTACTATTTATTTTTTAATTTCAGACCTCTGCGTTCGGTAGAAAAATCGCGCTACGCTCATCACAGACAAACGCTTCATTATATTAATACAGGGGTGACCTGGTGGTCTAGGGGTAAGGTGCTTCTGTGCTGGGGATCCGGGGTTCAATCCTCGGTCCCGGCACACATTTATCTGATTACCAAACCCTTCCTTCACCTCTGAACAAGATGTGTATTAATCACAACTTGTGAATGTGGGAATGCCAGGCCTCCACCGTGGTTCGGATCCCACGTTAAACTGTAGGTCCTCATTTCATCTCACAATCACCCTACCATTACACATTAGCGTAAGTGCTATAACCCGAACGGGTAGTAAGACGCGGTGCTAATAATAATAATAATATAATAACAGATAAGTAACCTTAACAATAATTGATATTACTATTATTTTTGTAGCCATCAAAACTACAATAACAAATATTATAGGCCCAATTATACTCTGTAAATATATATATTTTTAAGGCTGAGCTATACCGAGGGGGGGGGGTTTCAAACACCACCTCAACGCCCCCCCCCCCCCAGACCCCAAATTATTGTTATTTATAAGGTAAGATGTTTAACAATGGGGTGGCTCAATGGCTAAATAATTTTATAATAATGGAAATTGATAAAAAAAAAGAAAATAAAGTTTTATTATAAATTTAACTAAGAAAGCTCACCTAGAGAACGAAAACTACTAATGTTTTTTATAAATTTAAATGTACTTCAAGAGGGATTTAATAATAGTTCATACCCACCTGGAAAAGTCAGGATTTTTGTTGTGGCACTGAAATCTGCAGGTATTCCTTGAAGTTATTTTTGAAATACGAAGTAGACTGACTGGGCATGTAAAATATTACTTTGATCTCCAATTCATACAATTTTGCAAATAACACTGACATATTTGCCTTTAATAATTCTTGTGTCAAGGATTTGATAGAAAACGTGAATTTAATTAAATATTTATATTCCTTTCATATAAAATACAGAGAAAAATGCTTAATCTTGGTCTAGAAAACTCAAATCTAAAAACTTAAAAATCTCTAAACTTTTTTTAATGCGTCTCTTTTTGGAGGGGAATTTTACTATCTCCCCCACCCCCCACCCCTCCCTCATCCCAATTCTAAATTATGGCCATGACCTTGATATACGCGTATATTTTATAAATGATCTTTTTAGGCATCGCCATCTAGTTCGGTTCTTACGCTCATGTAATAGTTACGATAGTGGGTTAGGGATAAGGAAGGTTGAATTTAAAGGAAGTGTACTCGAATTTGCGTGGAGAGAACGTAGGAAAACGTTTAGGAAAGAAGACCCTTAGTACACCCGACCGGGATCGTCTAGTCTCTGAGTGAGAGTGACGCCTTAGACCATGCGGCCAACGAAGCGGGATCTAACGGTATTACCTAATACTCCTTGCCGCGAAACCAAACAAACTAATTTTATTTCGATTCCAAGATCCAAGAGCGGTAAATGACACGCAGTCTCGCATGAAAGATGAGCGAAACCGGACTTGGCCAACTCACACACCGACCTAACCTAACTCTTTGTTCGGCCGGTCCTTCAATCGATTGTCCTGTTATTGTTATCAGTCGCGGATGTTCTAAAAGGAGCTTGTTTAAGCGACTTCCTGGCCAGCTTTTTTTTTTAATCCCTGATAAAATAAAGGCCACTATCGCTGGGGAGGCGTATCGTTGCGTCAGGTGAAAGTAGTTCCCGCCTGGTTGGGGAGGGGAGGGGTATAAGCATGGCGTGATGCTTTCGACAGGAGAAAGTACCCCCCCTTCCCCTTTTCTCTCATTATATATGTTGTTACCGTAGTTATACTCGAATCGATATTGAAATAACCTTCAGGATGTAAATAACGCTGTCAAAAATAACCCGCAGCTAGGGACATGCGGACAAAGGCGTAAGTTTTATGTTTGCCTGATGTACCTGAAGCTCGGGTTTTAGAACAGCGCTTTTTTATTTTGCCTAAATGGTTTCTAATCCTACTTCTCGACAAATGGGATACATATATAATGTCGTTCAAAATTAATTGCTTTAACGAATTTTATTAATTTTTCATTATAAAATGAATATTTGGGGAGGGTTTTTATAAAATAACAAGACTTCTGTGCCGGGGATCCGGAGCTCAATCCTCGGTCCCGGCACAGATTTATCTGATTACCGAACCCTCCTTCACCTCTGACAAGATTGTATTAATCACATCTTGTGAATGTGTGAAATGCCAGGCCTCCACCGTGGTTCGGATCCCACGTTAAACTGTAGGTCCTCCATTTCATCTCACAATCACCCTACCATTACACATTAGCGTAAGTGCGTATAACCCGAACTGGTAGTAAGACGCGGGGCTAATAATAATAATATAATAATAATAATAATAATAATAATAAATAATAAAACAGGTTCTTTCTTTAACTGGAAGTCGCAAAAAGTATTCTGGGTGTCGCAGCAAACCTTGGCGAACGTGAGTAAATTAAATATTTAGTATAAACTATTGAAATTGTAATACACTACAAACCTACTTCAGAGGAGTCACTCCGGTATTAGACTGGACTGCTGATGACAGGAAAGATCGGGGCTTGAATCCCGGTTGGGTTTGCTTAGGGTGGTTTTTCCTAAATGGTTTTCCACTCTCCCTCCACGCAAAACGTTACAAACTTTCAATTTATTTGTTTAGCTTATTTAAGAAATCTAAACTTCTTCCGTCACGAAAACAATTTTTTATAATTATTTGTATTAATTAACTAGGATAAACTACGGGTTTCATAACCCCATGAACTCCAAAAAGTGTTTTTTCGCGATGCCTTCTGTCTCTATTCCAAAACGAAGGTTCTTGAGTTAATTTAGATTGTAAATCTAAGCTTGATATGATCGGTTAGTTTGAAAAGTGCATACGCTCTATCCATATACTATAAAGCCACATGGCTGACTCACTCACTCACTGATATTAATGTTTACCCACTTCCAGATGAGCTAGAAACTTGAAATTTGGCAAAATTATAGCTTCTAGCCTGTAACCAACGGGAAAATTCCAAAAAGTTAAACATTTTCATTTTTAACCCCCGACAAAATTCAAAATGGCGCAGCAACTTTAAAGTTAGTGCGAACCTCTCTTTGGAGGTATCTTGTGGCTAGACGGTAAGAACTATCAAAAACGGATTGCACCAGCAGCAACGGATTTGGGGAGATCCACAAGCTTGGCACTGTTACTTTTTGTCGTGTCTCCATCGGTTATACCTTAGATAGAGCTAGATTTTTTTATTTTAGGTAAATTTTGCACATTTTCCACACATTTTAAAATTTTCTGACACACTTATGGGACAGCTAGAGTCATTAAGTTTAACAGGAATATTGGCACGTCCGATTTCCATAAGCGTGCCAAATTTGATGATTCTAGCTGCCCTATAAGTATGGAGAAACTAAAATAATGTGTGAAAAAAATACAATACCGCTAACTTTAAGTTGTTACGTTCAAAACAACGCTGGAATTACATTAGTTTACATCCACTTGCAAAGAAAACCCGCTGGGGGTTTGGGGGCAGAGCCCACCACGAGCAAAGCGAGCAATATGTATATAATCGCCTGCTTCGGTGTACACGCAAACTAACTCAAGCTCTTCTACATACTTTGTAGAAATATACACATACCACACAATTATTATAATTGTTACATTATTTTAGGCACATACTTGAATAGAACCAAGGTCATTGTATTAATTGTGTCCGTAAGTTATGCATCGACTCGATCGACTGGTTCATAAAGTGCATGTTAAATACTCCCAATGGTTGTTTTTTTTAAAGCGCAAACATCCTATGACGTCATCCAGCCCTCGGGCCGTTAGCTCACGTTGACTGTTTCACCACCACTCGCTATTTCTGTCCCGCGCGAGAAATCGCTATTGATTGTATCGACGAGCGAGTGGAGCGGATGAGATGCACATCAGCTTCCTGACTGATGCCGGCGACAGTGGTTTTTAGCACCGCGTCTTACTACCCTTTCGGGTTATACGCTAATGTACTAATTACGCTAATAGTTTTTTTGGATTAGGAAGGCTATATTTAAAGGAATTATACCCGCATTTGCGTGGAGGAAGAATGGAAAACCATTTTGTAAAAAAACACCTCAAGTAGACCCTACCAAGATTCGAACCTCGATCTCCGTGTCTTCTTCGAGAGCTAGACCACGCGGCCACCGAAGCGGGTGGCGATAGTGTCCATGGCAGGAATTAGGTCGATGATGACGCCTCTCTTTCGATGAAGGGGCTCGAACTCGAAGCTTCATAGGGGGCTGCATATGTGGCTCAGATATTGTCAATCAGATGCTGCACTTAGGTTAAATATTGATACAAACTTTTACAGTATACAAGTTTGGTGTTCACTGGAAGGATCAATAAAACTATGCCCGGGAAACGATAGGTAACTGGTATAGGGGTGTAGAATGTATCTTCCTCCCCAGGCCGAAGACATTGTGTCATTTAAAGATTGGTGGCCCAGTAAATACAAGAAGACAAGCATGAGTGAGGAAGCAATCACTCAACCTGGCTCCACCAGATCCAAGCGGGGTCTACGTTCTACTGACAGCTCACAGCTGACGGCTTTGAAAAGCTACCGGACCAAATTATGTATCGCTACGCCGAACCATATGATCTACAAAAAACATGTGTTTATCAGCTGTCACTTCTGACAGTCAAAATTTAGGTATATACCTAACTGTTGACTGTCAGAAGTAAGCTGTGAACTGTCAGTCAGCACCAAAGAAGCCATGGGGCTACTGTAGTTACCGGCACTTCGATTATAGGAGCAGCCTTCCAGGAAAGGTGGTCGTTGGCCATTTTGTGAATGGTATTGTGTTTCACATCTTCTGTTTGTCGGCATACAAAAGAGTTGTTCCTTCATTGCCATCCATCGGAGAATACCCAGATGGACGAGTCCCCATCAACGCCAAGAAGCTGAAAGATCTGGCGACCCTTTAGAACTACCTCATCGGCTACGACTTTGACACCATGTTGCGGGAATGGCCGAGATCAGAGTCGGAAGAAAGAACGAGAGTACAGGTGACAGAACTAGGACAGTGATGATGGGACGAATGATCAGTGATAACGTTGTTTGTGTGACATAATATTATAATGTTGTATTTTGTGTAATCTATACATTTTTACAATAATTTTGTTCTTTTTTTTTTAACATTATACATTTGATTAAAGAAATTTTCCTTAAATATTTAATTTAGAAAAAGTTTTGGCGTCATCTTCAACCAGATCAGGAAATAATGTGTGGTATTCACCAAATATAAATATTTTCCTGTTGATGTTGTGGAGCCCAGAATCGTCGTTTCCTACATTTTCTTCCCTCCTCTTCAATTAAAAGGCAACTAATAGCTGCAAATTCTTCATCGCTTTCCATATTTAAATAATACGGTGAGATATCACTCACAAAAACACAATTATAAACATGAAACATATCAAACAATAACAGAAATGCAAACATTACTTTCTTGAGCACGCAAACGAGAAGCTCACCTTCTGGCTCGTTAGCAGCTGAGCTGTCAGTGCGGTACCGACCCAGTGGGCGCTTACCTTTAATGACCTTAATTTTCCCAGGGCTGCTTCTTCTGCTCTTATCAGGGATTTTTAGAAAGACTGTCCCCTAGAATGACAAGAAAAAAAAATTGTCACTTTATCTCAGAACAGGTGGCTTCCCCCCACTGCGGGTCGGTAACCGATAATTCGTGGGATGCGAAAAGTTCTTGGAATGTGAACATTTTTGTAAATCATGAAAAAATCGGGAAAACATAAGACGGGAAGCGTGTTTCGTGTTCGTTTCTGTGGCGTAGATGTCAATGACGTCATCAAAAACCTAAAGGGTGACCTGGCGGTCTAGGGGTAAGGTGTTGGACTTCTGTGCTGAGGGTCCGGAGCTCAATCCTCGATCCCGGCACAGATTTATCTGATTGCCAAACCCTTCCTTCACTTCTGACAAGACGTGTATTAATCACAACTTGTGAATGTGAGGAATGCCAGGCCTCCACCGTGGTTCGGATCCCACGTTAAACTGTAGGTCCTCCATTTTCATCTCACAATCACCCTACCATCACACATTAGCGTAAGTGCGTATAACCCGAACGGGTAGTAAGACGTGATAATAATAATAGTAGTAATAATAAAAACATGAAACAAGCTTACACATCTCGTTAAAAATATTTTTTGTCAAAATATATTCAATAATTAATATTAGTACACAAATTATTTTTAATTAAAATCTTTCTTCCCTCCGGCGCCTCACTCCTCCACCCCCTCCTTTCCCAAGGTGGGTCGCGAAAGTTTGTCGTTCTAAAAAAGTTTGGGAACAAACCATTGCCTTAGGCGCGGTGCACATGGGCGACGAGCCTCATTCTTGCAGTCGCGTCCTCTGACGGTGTGTCACCAGTAAAAAAGTAGTTCCCACAAATGACCTGCGTCCTGTAACGTCCGGAGCAGCGCACACTCGTGTCTTGCGTCTATTCTGGGCGTCCACATACAAACAACACACTGACGCGCGCTGTACGATGTCTTCGCAGGTACTGACTAATAGGACGTTGATCACCAACGTCCTGACCGCGTCCCTTATTTTGACACGCCGACTTGGTGCCTAACCTAGCGTTCAGTGTGAAACCCCTTCATTTAAAATGTAAATCTGTGTAATGCCGGGACGCTGCTGCGTCAACTTGGCTTCACAAGACGCGACTGGAAAAATGACGCACTTCTCCTGTTTACATCTGGCCCTTCCTGTAGTCACTCGGTCTTTCGAAGTAATTGTCAGGGGGCTGTTTAACGTCGACTGAAACATGTATTTTCCAAACAAAGGACTATCCCCCCCTCTCAATACCCCGTTCAAAAATAATATATTTTCATAAGCTATGTTTGGTTACTTGTGAGTCTGTTATTTTAACTCGGCCGATAAAGCTTTTCTACTAAACAATTTTTTCCATTTATTTGAGGTATTTAACGTGTACTTTCTGAACCGACCGATTATATCCACACACGAATTATAAACTAACTTAAATCTAGAACAGACTCGACACCCATTTCCTGGCCGTTAATTTATCACCGTGGAAGGGGAAACCTACATTTCATTAATGATAAAGTTTTGGCCATGCCAGGAATCGAACCCGAGATCTTTGGCTCAGTAGGCAGGCATGTTACTTACTGAGCTAAGGTGTCAGCCTTCTACTATTATAAAAACTTCAGGATTCAATTCTTTGAGAAACTAAGGGTTTTCCCCTTACCTTTAAACTGGTAAACTAACGGTACGAGGAATGTTTGCTGTATTTACCCTAGAATTTTGGGTAGCCAATAGTTTTTACAAACATTAAATGCCTGGATAATTTTTTTGGTACATTTAGCCATTTTGTTTTAGCTAAAAATCGTCTTATATACCTCCTAATAATTAGTCTTTTGTTACCCGTCGTTTCCATCTGAGAGTCGAACCAAGGAAGCCAGCGAATGAAAGTGCGGCTCTTTTACCACGTCAAGGACTTTTTTTTTTTTGGGGGATAAAATTTCCAAGAGGGTTAAGAATATCTGACACCCCATTCTCCCCCCTTTTTATATATAAAACTGTTTTTCACAGTCGACTGGATATTTTCTTGTCGTTAACGTGGATATATTAAATTTTCACGGAATAATACCTAGCCTTATTTTTACTTTGTTTAGAAAGAGATAAATTGAGAGAAAAAAAATCCGTTAACTTCCCAGCACAAGAAGGGAAGTGTTTATTTTACCAACCTCAACCCCCCATTTTCTACCGTTATATTCAAGTTTGTGGCGGCGAGCTTACAAAGCTCTCTTCTGTTTTCCAAGCTTTGCTTCTTGTTCGTAATTTAACCGAACGTGGGTTTCCATTACGAGTTCAAATAAAATCGCCATACTTTTCGAAGTTATAATGAAGAAACTTCTTTACTTTTGTTTTTATTAAACAGATACTAACTCTTTGATGAGCTCTGTAAAGTAATTTAGTGTTTTTTTATTATTGTTTTACGTTCATATTTATGTTCAAGTGTAAGATTGATAAATAAAAAAAAGAGACGTACGTCATGTAGGACAGGTATTCAAGCTTTTGTTTTTTATTTAGCACCGCGTCTTACTACCCGTTTGGGTTATACGCTTAAGTACTATTAATGCTAATGGATTAGGAATTGGGAAGGTTGAATATAGAGGAAGTGAACTCGCATTTGCGTGGAAGGAGAGTTGAAAACCATTTAGGAACCCAATTGTGAAAAAAATATTCGTTTTCATGTACGAATATTTGTCGTGCATAGCGAGAAACGAACATATTTCCGCATAGAGACGGTAGACTACTACATCAAAGAAGACTGATAATTGCCTGAGAGCAGTTCATCCACGAATACCGAATATAGAATATGTGTGGACAGCAGGAGCGGTGGAACTGTGGTGAACTCTACCCCCCTGAAAATAGTTTGCCCCTCCCTGGAATAAATTCCCCCCCTATATATATTTCAAATCCTCTGATTTTATCGAATATGAAGCTGAAAGATGGCCTTAAATCAAACTCCAAATTACTTCTAAATGCGTTTTATTGTCAAAAATTTGCCGGAGAAGACCGCTTCAAATAACTACTAGACCAGAGGCATCTAACTGGCACAAAAAGTCGGGGGAGGAAAGCTCTGAATAGCTTCCAAGGTCATCCAAATCTCAAAAATGTCTAAGGGAAGAAAACTCCAAATAGCTTCCAAGGTCATCCAAATTTCAAAAATATCTATGGAAGGACACCTTCAAAAGATGCATGTCAGTTTGAAGAATTTTCAGGCGAGGACCACCCCAAATAGCCCTAGTTTCTGAAATAATTCAACTTTCAAAATTTTGTCGGTAGAAGACCACTTCAAAGGTTATCTTCTAGAGCCTAGAGGTATCTAATTATCTTAAAACATTAAGGTGAGGATCACTCTAAACAGCTTCGAGCGGCATCCAAATTTAAAAAATGTCTAGGTGAGGAACACTTTTAAATGGCTTATACAAGATTTTTTTTTTAAAAAAAATCAAGGTAAACCTTACTCATAGCTTCTAAAGTGAACCATTTTCAAAAAAATGGTTGAAGTAGGGTTACTTCAAATATTTTATAAAAACTATCTGATTCTAAGAAATAGGGGAGAATGACCACGGTTTAAAACACAGATAAGATCAAATATGAATGAGAAACTTTTAAATGACTTTAAACAAAAGTCTAACATTGTAAGTAACTACCTATGTTACTTATAATTATGACCCCCCTACGAACATTATTTGGATCCGCCCCTGGCTCTCCACGCAGATGTGGGTACACTTCCTCTAAACATAACCTTCTTAATCCCTAAAACCATTAGCGCGATTAGTACCTAAGGCTATATAACACGGACGGGTAGTAAGACGCGGTGCTTAAAAAAAAAAGTTTTGGGCTGTTTGGTTAAGTTCATCCTGTACAGCCTTCCGATTTTAGATGTTCTATTTTTGATCGCTGTGTGTGCATTGTGTTTATGACGTCACAGGACCAAGGATCATCATCATCATCATCATCATCATCATCTGAAAGGGTAAGACGAATCTGCACACCGTTTGTTAATCAAAACTTATATAATCACCTTCCAAAGTGGGGAAAGGGCATGTATGGGGCTCCTGGAAGTGGGCCAGTTCGTGCCTTGGGTACGATCTGGGACTGTTGCAGCTTTATTACTACTATTAGTACTATTGCACAACACGCGTGCGGCCTTGCAACATTTACTGGGGGGAAAAATTACTCCAAGTAGGAGAGGGTATAGTCACGCGCAAACATGTGTTAGCGTCGCTTATTTGTGAATAAATTGTTTTACCAAAATACATATTTTTTTTTTCATGTTCAACACTTGTCATTGACGCGACATTGCCATAAGATACCCCTCAGCCTTCCCCTTTCCCGACAATTCGTATCATATCTGCGTTCAGACACGAGGATTGTCAACATTTAGGATTAAACTGTCTTACATTCTCGATTTGAGCACAGTTTTCGTCATTTGCGATGAAGGCAGTTGTAAACCTAATTTCTGTAGTGAAAGTATACGGATTTTGAATAAACCTGTTCAAATGGTTTGTGTTTTAAATGCTCGTTTGAGCATGTTAATTTTTCAATAGGCGTACAACCCGAACGGGTAGTAAGACGCGATGTTATAAAAAATAAATAAAATTTAATGGATATACAAAATATCGCAGCATATAAAAAAAATCATATTATCCTCTTAACACCCGGTACACCCAACCAGGATTCAAACCCCGATCTCTCCGTCTTCGGCAGTCTAGTCTACTGTTGCGTTAGACCACGGACATTTTCATCCCGTCTTGAGATCGAACTCGGTATCCATCATAGCTCAACGGACAGACGCCCAACTGATTTAGCTGAGGCAAGCAACACTTGAGGTGTTGGTGCCCGAAGCTGTGACGTCATGTTCGGCCTAGACTGACCTCTAGAGGAGTTAATCCGAGCAACAGTATCTGTGGCGCCCGATGCAACTAAACTAACTGTACGTCGTTTCGTTTTGTATTTATTTATTTATCCTCATCGTTCCTCACCCTGAGCGTTAACGGGTCCGGGCGCTCCCGATATAATTGTCGACTGTTCCTCCGTCCGATTTGAGACGATTTAAAATATAGGAGGATTTTTGTAGGAAGGGATTTTTAAAATATATTACTTTTTACAATTAACGTCGGCTATTATTTGAGATATTTAACTTGAACTTTCTGAACCAACTTATAATCACAGCACACGACTTGCAAACTAACTTAAATCTAGAACATACATGACACCCAGCCCCTCGGTTGTTAGTACATCACTGTGGAAAATAATAAGTTTTGGTAAAATTAATAACTGCTAAAAAAAGTTCCTTCCTATCTAAATTGGACTGTATCATGATCCTGGGTTCATTCTCTTTAAAGTATAATAAATATATATTTTTTTTTATTCCTCCTTGATGTCTTGGCTAAAGGTTTATTGAGGTCTTGTTAAATTCATAAAACTTAGGTTTCATCCCTGAACCACGTAACTTTTTTTTCTTGCCCCTTTTTTTTTAACCCGCCTTCCTCCCTTGTAACACCACATTTAGCCTAAAGCTTCTCCCCCCCCTCCCCCTCTAACCTGTGTTACGTAACTTTTCACATCAAGAGTGAATTTCATTATTTCATATGGTAGTTTTTGTGACACTAAAAGAGGGATTCAGATTAAATGCTACTCAAGAGTCAATTTTAAATCCTGTATATAAATGTTTTCAAAGAATCTTATAACAAAAACCTACTTTGTTATCTGTATTTATGGTTTAACTGCCCGTACAGACTAGTATTTGGAAAAATGTAACTGTCCCTGTGTTACGTAACACTGTGGTTTATTCTCCCTCCACCCATGTAAACACCGTATATGCATTAGAGCTAAACCCCCCCCCCCCCCATCTCTAAACATCGTTACGTAGTTTATGGATGTACCCTTACAACCTAAAAATATAAAAATAACGAAGGATTTAATGCTAAAAAAAATGAAAGATACTGTGTTAAAAAATTATTAACATATTTTATTAAATATTTCAACTTTAGTCATCGCATATAGAAACCTCCCTCCTACAAAACAAAAAAAATCAGTTTACGACCCTGGCAGGTGTAAGTCTTTTTCTCGATTACGGAAGATCAGAAGTCATGTATTATTATTATTTATTATTATTATATATATTTATATTATTGCACCACGTCTTACCACCCGTTCGGGTTATACGCACTTACGCTAATGTATAATGGTAGGTGATTGTGAGATGAAATGGAGGACCTACAGTTTAACGTGGGATCCGAACCACGGTGGAGACTTGGCATTCCCGCACATTCACAAGTTGTGATTAATACACGTCTTGTCAGAGGTGAAGGAAGGGTTTGGCAATCAGATAAATCTGTGCCGGGGCCGAGGATTGAACCCAGGACCCCCGGCAAAGAAGTCTTGACACCTTACCCCTAGACAGCCAGGTACCTGCAGGAGCCATGTAGTCTCAGCTCATAGTTGACCGGCACAAGGAAATTAAGGATAAATGTCCTCACTTCCTACAGCCGTGACTGTACGAGCCACCGATGGGTTTTTTTTTGTTCGAACTCGTGTAATTGCGAGTTGAGGAAGATCTTGGTGAGGGCAATGGGCAGTTGATCCAGATCATGTGACGTGGTGGACGACCCGGCTGGTAGGAACAGCTGTTGGACGCACGTGCGCGCGCTGACAGACGTGAAGTGACGTCACAAGGGCCACTCGCACACAATAATATGACAACACCATTTCCCTCCTTCTTTATACCCTTATCGCGTTGTTTGTTTGTTTCGTGCTCTGCGCTTCTTCATCTTCTGGTTATCTATAATGTACACTTTTAAGGCCTGAACACACAGAATGCTAAGCTAAATTTTGTTTAGCGTAGGAATTGTTTTCTGAAAGGCCTTTTTCCCTACCAGAAATCTATTATATAGTAGGATATTTGGTAGTAAAAAAGACCTTTCAGATAGTAATTCATATCGTGAATGGGGTGTAAGCTGTGCTGTGCTGTGCTATGCTGTCCTGTGCTAAGACTTTGTCATTCTGGTTTCACACTCATTGCTAAGCTAAGCTAAGCAATGGTTCCTCTTTTCCCTCCAGAATTCAGTGTTGTTTATATTCTGGTCTGCTTCAGTGAAATTTAGTTATGATGGTTTCTCCAAAATGTCTTGTTTGAGCTCAGATGATAGTACTGAGGAAGAAAAGATGCTGCTGTTAGCAATTTTTTGGAAGAAGAAGAAAATGTAGGAGGTGGAGGTTTAACGCTTCCATTTTAATACCTATAAAACACTTATTAAATATAAAACCTAAATAGAACGTTACTTAAATACACGAAACAAATTTAAAACAAAACTTTTACACTTCTTTGGTTATTTTCACCAAACCAGCACTGCGTTTGTTCAAAACGGAGCCCAAGTTGTGTTATGAGCATGCGCAGGAGCGTAAGATAGCTCAAGATGGGAGATGGAAAAATTGCCCGGCCAGCAATCGGAAAAAACATAGCGCGGCATAAGCAAGGCATAGCTTAGCTTTCTGTGTGAACCAACACATTTAAATATATGGTCCGCTATTTTTATAAAGAGTTAGCAGAGCAAATCTTAGCTTAGCGTTCTGTGTGTACCGGCCTGGATAGTATAAGAAGAGGAAGATAGAATTTAAAGTAATGTACCCACATTTGCGTGGCGAGAACAGGGTCTCTAATCTCGATACCGCCGTCAACAGTTTATTACAAGAGTGACTTCTTGGACATGCGCCACAATGCGGTTAAACCATTCCTATTTAACGCTTAAATTTTTATTATTTATTTAGCACCGCGTCCCACTACCGTTCGGGTTATGCGCTTAAGTACTAATTACACTAATGAATTAAGAATTGGGAAGGTTGGATTAGAGGAAGTGAACCCGCATTGCATAAAGGGAGAGTGAAAAACCATTTAGGAAAACCATCCCCAGTTCACCCGACCGAGATTCGAACCTCGATCTCCCCGTCCTCGGTGTCTGGCTCAACATGACTGGCGCGTTAGCCAACTACGCACCGAGGCGGGTGGCTTAAATTAAATTGAGAGGGCAGGAGGGATGAGGCTGCTGAGACAATAAGAGGAAAGCAAATGGGTTCATTTGTTTCGTCCAGATCCAGTAGAATGAAGGGGAGAATTAAATGCAATGATAATTTTATCATCATCTTTTTCTTAGAACCGCGTCTTACAACCTGTTTAGGTTATATGCATAGGCACTCATTACGCTAATGAGCTAAGGATGCGGAAGGTTAGATTTAGTGGAAGTGTGCCCGCTTTTGCATTGAGAGAGAGTGGAAAACATTTTTTTTTTAGTAAACATCCTCAGTACACCCGACCGAAATTCGAACCCCGATCTCCCTGTCATCGGCAGTCTGGTCCAACAAGATAGTGATGCCTTGGACCATGCGGCCACCGAAGCAGGTATCACCATCTTCTGTGCTAGAATGGTTTAAGGCGACACTTTTGAGATAAACTTTAGGCCTACTGCCGATGATTGAGAGATCGGGGTTCGAATCATGGTTGGTTGTACTGAGGGTGGTTCTCTCCCCTCCCTCACAAAAAAGGGTTTTCCAATCTCCCTCACGCATTTGCGGGTACACTTTATCTAATTAATCCTACCTCGTCTCTAATACATTAGCATAATTAGTGAATATGCCTTTATCCCAGAAAGGTTGTAGTAAAATACGCGATGACAAAATAATAAATATTTATTACCATGGCTTGACTTTGATTTGGGAGTCCAAAGTTTAAATCCCAGTTTGGAATTGTTTCCTCAAAATTTTGTTTCTATTTTCAGGCTAATAATATCACTGCTTTTTCTTCTCATTACTATCCTCTACCTCTTAGGTCAAAGTGTTAAAAGTACCAATACAGCAATAAATGGTATGAATCGATCGTACACACTTTCTCGTATAGTCGATTAAAATTAGTTCAAAAAAAAATTAAAAATGTTTTCAGTAAAATGCACTTTTTAGACATGAATTTTGAGCCAAATTGTTTGTTTATTTAAAAAAAAAGTGTATTTTCAAAAATTAGTCACTTTTAAGAATCAAAAGCTTTCATCTATACAAACAATTACACACTAATTAATTTTATTAAAATTACAATTGAATTCCTATGTATTTAAATCATTTGTTTGGGAAAACGGGAATTCCTTCTGGAAAACCTGGAAAATAAAGGGAATTTTTTTTTAGTACAAAAAGAGTGGTAACCGTCTGTATTAGCTTATTGTAGTCTGATAGGATTCATGATATTAACAACCCCTTTTATGTTGTTTTTTAAACTTTAAATTATTACTTTAAATGTTAAAAAACAATACTTTACATCTACTGTTGCGGGAACACCCTCACCAGCGCGCAAAATTTTTAGGTACGACCTCGATGCCTCATACCAGTGCCTAAATTCATTGTTTTTAAAACAGACAAAAAAAAAGGTTAATGGTTCGTTTTTAACCACGTGGAACGGAGTAATCGATACTCCATGAGTGCGCAACTTTGTTAGGGAATATTAATATACACGCTTTTAATCTCTAACAACCTTTTGGTCGTATGGTTTCATTACAGTTTCACCGTCTAATTAAAAAAAATATAATGAAAGCAGTAGCTTTATATGTCAAAATGAACTACAGTCCGATTTAGATATGAAGAAACTTTTTTAAATTTGCTAAAACAGGTTATATAATATATATTCTGAAAATTGAAAAATGAACCTGGACACGGGAATCGAACCCGGGACCTCTGGCTTAGTACGCCAATGCTGTAACCACTGAGCTATCCAGGAATCTCCCGTGCCTAGGGTCATTCTTCACTCATATTTTAATGCAGAGCCTATGATGGACTTAGCGGAAATCGTCGGCTACATGTTATATAATGATATATATTAACCTCAATTCATACGATTTGCAGCTGCGGCGGAGAAGGGTAGGCTACCATCTGTACTTTATTTATTTTTTAGCACCGCGTCTTACTACCCGTTCGGGTTATACGCCTATGTACTAATTACACTAATGGGCTAAGAATTGGAAGGTTGAACAAATAGGGAGTGGAAACCCATTTAGGGAAAAAACACCCTCAGGGCACCCGACCTAGATCGAACCCCGATCTCCCCGTCTTCGGTAGTCTAGTCCAACACGAGATTAGCGCGTTAGACCACGCGCCACCGATGCGGGTTGGCTTTATTGATAAAATTTTTTTTGTTCCAAAATAATTGTTAAATTTGGCAGTATTTACATCAATTTAAATTTTAAAGAAAGAACAATGTTAATTTTTGTAACAAAAGTTTGAAAATCTGGAGATCACATGGTTTCTCAACCTAAAAATAATTTGAGTCGCTTGAACACCTTAAAACTATTAATAAACATCTGGACGTCGTACTTTATACCTCTGCCGTGTTCGAGTTTTTGTTTCCGACTATTCGCGTGTGAAGAGAACTTTTGTTTTTGCCAGTCATGTGACGTGAACGAGGTATTCCGCGAGGTGCGCGCACGAAAGCGTAAGAGGTTTGAGAAAAAAACAAAACAATAAGCGACGCCTAGCGCTCCCACTCCAGCCGGCGGCCGCGCGCGATACGTAGACAGGTCAGTTGGTTATCAGACTCGGCGCTGTCAAGAGCGTAGCTTATTGATCCGCGAGCGGCATCTTCCCCCACCCCTCTCTTGACAAACTCCATCCCTCGCCTCGTTGTAGACCATGTATGTCCGGGTTCTTGTGTCGTCCAAGCGATGATACCGTGTGATTCGAGCTAGCTACGCCCCTTTTGTCAGGTGGGGGTAGTACGATCGGGTGGTTTGTTTGTTTGTTTGTTTTGTTGGATTATGGAGACAGCCGGGATGCTTCGCTCTTTGCTAGGCTCCCCGCACCACCATGCCACCACGGCTGTCGTCGAGTTACCCACTTCGCCCCATGCCCGTCTCTCCATCTTGGACACCTGTCACAGGAAGATACGGCTGCTAGGGGGTGGGCCAGTCGCCTTCCTCGGGGGGTTGGTCGCGTAAGTGTCTGCACCCTTACCTGTCTATTAAGTGTTCCCCCCCCCCCCCTCAAACTGGTGCGCGTACCGATAGAGGCTTGTGACGCACACTTGGTTTACCTTGACGGCTTACACTATGGTGCAGCTTGTAAGAAAGTAGTGTAACCCTTCAAGTTAAGACGGGAATAGTACGCACTGAGGGCGGGATTTTTCTTTCTATTTCATATTATGAGAAATTCAATATTTTTGACCATCTATACACATACAAAACAAAAGGATATTTCCAATAATGACAAAATCAATATTTTTAAATAATTATAATTTTTAAAATAAAAAAAACATCTAAATCATAGGGGAACGTTAATATTTATAACTTAAATAAGTTACTTACAATAATACCATATTATTGCACCAAAAGTCTTTTAATACGCGATAAGTTAATCAACATTTTATTATGAACAAACCCAACCGAACAAAATCTAACCTCTTAAGCGTCAACCACATATTTTTCAGAACCTCTGCGCACGTGGATTAGACGTTCGACTCATCTAGTCTGGCTTGCCGGGGAACTGGTAGGTGCGGGCTCGAATCCCGCCCGAGTGTACTACGGGTGTTTCTCCCCCCAGATCGTTGTGTATTCTCACTCCACTTAAATGTGAGCTCATTTAGTCTAAATTCTTCCTCCTCGTCCGTAACTCAATTTCATATAATTGTGTACAAGCTTAACGGGTAGTGGGACGTGAAATATAAACAACAATAAAAAATGGTGTGGGTGTCTTATCAATAGGTCTATATTTTTAATGGCGTTCATTCTTTTAACTTAACGTACTTTTTTAATCTGCTTAGTAGCAATGCGATTGTTACGGCGCACTGCTACCAACATTATCCATTGAATGCGTCGACACGAGTACGATTTCACTCTTCCCACATGACGTAATCGTCCAGGGCTTGTTCCTGGTAGCTCAATAAAATACACCTTTTTTTTTTTTTTTATTTAGCACCGCGTCTTACTACCCGTTCGGATTATACGCTTAAGTACTAATTACACTAATTGATTAGGAATTGGGAAGGTTGAATTTAGAGGAAGTGAACCCGCATTTGCGTGGAGGGAGAGTGGAAAACCATTTAGGAAAAACCACCCCCAGTTCACCCGACCGAGATTCGAACCTCGATCTCCCCGTCCTCGGCGGTCGAGCTCAACACGACTAGCGCGTTAGCCAACTACGCCACAGAGGCGGGTCACCTTTTATACCTAGTTATTATTATTATTATTATTATTATTATTATTATTATTATTATTATCATCACCCGTCTTACTACCCGTTCTGGTTATACGCACTTACGTTAATGTGCAATGGTAGTGTGATAGTGAGATGAAATGAAGGACCTACAGTTTAACGTGGGATCCGAACCACGGTGGAGGCCTGGCATTCCTCACATTCACAAGTTGTGATTAATGCACGTCTTGTCAGAGGTGAAGGAAGGGTTTGGCAATCATATAAATCTGTGCCGAGACCGAGGATCGAACCCAGGACCCCCCAGCATAGAAGTTTGACACCCTACTCCTAGACCACCAGGTCACCTACTACGTACTACCACGTAGTTAATTTCAAACTAAGGCACGATCCAATTTTCATAGAAAGGTCCTTTTTTTGCGGCTAACATTGGTAACACTTAACTTTATTAGTGTTATTTTTTTTAGGTAATAATAGTAATCGCTATCAAAAGTGATAGCTGCAGATCACATGACCTGGAGTATGAATAAATTAAAGTAGTTCTAATAACTTTTATAGCTGTGAAAAAGTTTCTAAAACGGAACGTTACTTAAGTTCGTATAACGATGTTCAACGACCTGGAAAACGGGGAAAAGTCATGGGAAAGTCAGGGAATTTGGTGGAATTTTCATTTACAATAGTCGAAATATATTTTTTCATCCAGTTAATACTCACTGCTAATCTAATTTAACACAGTTGTCCCTGTTGGGTTATACTTAGCTCAATAATTATCAAGGTCACCATGTGATTTTCATGTCGTCTTTCCACCTCTCTACTGCACATATTCAGCCAAAGTTGAGTCAATGTTATGCACATGCGCGGGAATTCGATTACGTTCTAGGAAGAAGAAACGAACAAAGGAATGTGTCTTCCAACACTTTTAAAACTGTACTGATGTAAGGTGGACTTTTAATGTCTCGATATAATCTCACTGAAATCCAACTTCTATTGTAATTACACAATAGACCATCGCTTTAGAATGAAATCCTTTAGTACCTTCATAGAGTGACACAATTTCAGGACGTGCATTGATCTAGAAAAATATTATTACATTAAGTTGTGATCTTGATCAAATAAATAATACCTTTAATATAATCACTGGAAAAGTTGAAATTTTCTCTGGAAAACATGTAAATGTCAAGGAATCTTAAAAAATAGTTTAGCTAAACACCCTGTCTATGTCAAACCATAATAATTGTAACGCATTAGTTACTTTTTTACAATAAATAGTAATACTGATAAAATAAAAATAATATAACAGCTTATCGAATGTAGGAGTCGGCGTACTTAAAATCAGAATCCCGCCCTTGGGTCATACTAACACCCAGTTTTTATTTTATTTTGGGGTTTATTTAATAGGTTAGGTTATGTTAGGTTGGGTATGTCCGAACCTGTGGAAAGTTATGAAAGCTCTGTTCCCAAACCCTTGTTGTCTGGGCGTGATCAGGGTTGCTACGCATCTGTAAAACTGGAAGAACCGGGAAAACACTAAGAATATTCCAAAACCTAGTAAAAAAACAAACTATAATATTTGTTAATTTGGGACATTTAAATGAAAGTTTAAAATAAAATGTCTATTGAATTGACTAAATAGTGAACTGAAGAATTAAGCACGCTGATTCAAACATGTCCCTTAAATGAGGTTTGTGAAGTGACAGAAGATGTATTTCCCCATTAATCTTAAATCAATCGTGTTTTAATTACGAGTTAATGACTTCCATTAGTAAGTTAGATGAAAAAATTAGATTTTATTACTCTGTTCTTCAATCTAAGATGCTTAGACAAATTGGAATTCTTTCAGGAAAACACAAGTACAGTAGCCCCATGGCTTCTTTGGTGCTGTCTGACAGCTCACAGCTGACTTCTGACGGCTTTGAAAAGATACCATACCAAATTATGTATCCCTACACCGAACCATATGATCTGCAAAAAACATGTGTTTAGCAGCTGTCACTTCTGACAGTCAACATTTAGGTATATACCTAAATGTTGACTGTCAGAAGTCAGCTGTGATCTGTCAGTCAGCACCAAAGAAGCCATGGGGCTACATATACTTTGGAGGTAAAAATAAAAAATGGCAACCCTGGTAATGGTCACGGATTTCGCCATGTGCGGAACTGTCGTATATTCATTCTCCTGGTCGCGATTCCTCCGGAGCTTTTTTCCTTCTTCTTGTTACGTGTATTAGAGCACACAATTGATTGAGCGATAAATTAATAAACCACTTGTGATGACGTAACAGCCGAGAGACTACAACAACGTGCTGTGGGAAATGTACAGCAGCGGAACTGAGAACTTTCCTTTTGTAGCCGACCAGTTTGTGTACCTTTATCTACGGTTGCATGCACCGCGGGTCTCTTCAACCGGTCTGGTCCTCTCTTGTAACGGACTAAAGAGAAGATATTCTCTCCCTCCATACCTTGGTTCGTTAACTGGCGGCTGCCCTAAACATTTTTGTATTTTAACCGACTTTCAAAAAATTCTTAAAACTTTTTTTTTTACAACCCCGTCTTACTACTTGTTCAGGTTATACAGTAGCTCCACGACTTATTTGGTGCTGACTGACAGCTCACAGCTGACTTCTGACACTCAACATTTAGGTATATACCTAAATTTTGACTGTCAGAAATTACAACTGTTAAACACATGTTTTTTGCAGATCTTATGGTTCGGCGTAGGGATACATAATTTGGTCTGGTAGCTTTTCAAAGCCGTCAGAAGTCAGCTGTGAGCTGTCAGTCAGCACCACAGAAGCTAAAACTGAGATATACACTAGGCTGATTAGTATGGGATGAGGAAGATTACATTTAGAGGAAGCGTACCCGCATTTGTGTGGAGGGAAAGTGATAAACAATTTTTTTTTAAACACCTCAGTACACCCGACCGAAATTCGAACTTCTATCTCCCCTTCATCGGCAGTTTAGTCTAGCATGAGAGTAGCGCCTTAGACTTAAGCTGCCATCGAAGCGGGTAGCAAGAATATTGAAGCAGGGGGGAGGGGGGTGTTTTTTCCCCTGCAAAGCACGGCTATGCCTCACACACACACACACACACACACGAGCATATAATTAGTGTTTGTTAATTTACTTAGTTACCCGCCTCGGTGGCGTAGTTAGCTAACGCGCTAGTCGTGTTGAGCTCGACTGCCGAGGACGGGGAGATCGAAGTTCGAATCTCGGTCGGGTGAACTGGGAGTGGTTTTTCCTAAATGGTTTTCCACTCTCCCTCCACGCAAATGCGGGTTCACTTCGCCTATATTCAACCTTCCCAATTCCTAACCCATTAGCGTGATTAGTACTTAAGCGTATAACCCGAACGGGTAGTAAGACGCGGTGCTAAATATTATTATTATATATATTAATAAAATATATCAAAATTGACATTCTCAGGTCACGTGACTCGGCGTGTGGATACGTGAAAGTAGATCCAGGCTAGTAACTTTTCTGACTGTCAGACTGTCTTCTTATGAAATTGGACTAATTATTGTTTGTTAGGCTATATTATTTTGTGTTTTCGAGGGGAAAAGGAGATGGGAGGTAATCCCTCCTCTTTCCTTGAATATGTCCTCACTTCTTACGTAATTATATTTCTAGTCAATGTTGGTTGTACGCACAGTACACTCTTATTACGTCAAGTTGGTGTAATTATGCAAGTGTTGACCCCAAAATTAAACTCTAGAAATGTGAGAACTATTCAAGAGGACGCACTCAGTCTCGTGACCCCATTGTTTGTTGGTATCGCTGTGCCGTAAAAAAAAAAAAGTGTGTCATATGAATAATGTCATAAAAGGTTTTCGGAATACTTATTTTCGACACTTAATCGACCAGTATTGTGTTTGAAAACATTAAAATAATCTTTGGTCTTTGTTTTGTCGATCTAGTGCTGAACGGATATAGCTTTAAAGTAGGAATTTGGTTTGAAGGTTCTTTTAGGAAATAAAGATTTATTTTTTTTCGCCGCCAAAATCGCTAATATTTTACTAATTTTGTTTTTTCTCATACATTGTTAATATCCACTTAAAATTACAACTGCAAGTCGCATGACTTGACGTATGAATTATGTTAAATTAGATCTAGTAACTTTTCTAGACCCGCTTCGGTGGCCGCGTGGTCTAAGGCGTCACTTTCGCAGTAGACTAGACTACCGATGATGGGGAGATCGGGGTGCGAATCCCGGTTGGGTGCACTGAAAGTGGTTTTTTCTCGTCCTAAACACATTATCCCGAACGCGGTGCTAAGAAATTTATTTTCCCAGCTGTCAGATAAGGTTTTTCCTCACTAAAATTGCACTGTAAATGCTACTAGATCTATTATATGTATTCATACGTCAAGTCATCTTTATTAAAGCAGTCAATTTTGATTGGTATTATCAACACCTTAAAAAATACCACACTAATAAAATATTAAAATGTTATCAATGTTGACCGCAAAAAATAAATAAGTTTTCATTTTCTATAAAAGCCCTTCTTGTGAAAATCGGACTGTATACGTGGGGGGTCAAACCTTTCCTGGGCAAAATAGGTCAGTAAGTGCATTAAAAAGTGTTTAAAAAAAATCTTGACTAGATTATAAATGTTCTCATATGGTAACATATTGTAGTATCGAAGAATGCGCTGTAGATTCCACTCGTAGAAGTCCAAGCGTGACATAATTTTTTAAGGCGCGTTGAAAAGCCGATAGGATCACCTCCTCGTATGTTTGTGTGTGTAGGTATGTAGGCCGTGTGAATTCACTTACATGGCTATTTTTGATCCGCTGGTACGGTCGCTAGCACGTGTAACAAATTTACTAATATATATTTTATGTGTCGAGGCGTTACTTTCTATTTTTAAATCTTATGATTTGTGGTTCGGTTAACTTTAATGATATTTTTATTTGGTTTATAGTCACTCTCCCGACATAAATCATCATACGAATGTTTCCGAAAATTCAGTTTGTTTAGGAAATATTCCCCCATCCTTTCTCTCCTGAACATTTTAAGACGAGGGATATTTATGAAGCTTGGTTGCAAGTCGCTTTTTTTTTTAATCGGTGAAGGGTGACCAGGAGGTCTGGAAGTAAGGTGTCAAACTTCTGTGCTGAGGGTCCGGCGTTCAATCCTCGGTCCCGGCACAGATTTATATGATTGCCAAATCCTTCCTTCACCTCTGACAAGACTTGTATTAATCACAACTTGTGAATGTGAGAAACGCCTGGCCTCCACCGTGGTTCGGATCCTACGTTAAACTGTAGGTCCTCCATTTCATCTCACAATCACCCTATCATTACACATTAGCGTAAGTGCGTATAACCCGAACGGGTAGTAAGACGTGGTGTTAATAATAATAATAATAATAATAATAATAAAATAATAATAATAAATTATCAACCGGTGAAATAATAAAGGTACGCACGTACTTTATAATACAATCTATTATTTTTATAATCATACTAGCGGACCCGATAGACGTTGTCCTGCCCGAACGTTGGCTTTTCGTTTGGGTGGAATAATTGGTTTCGATAATAAAACAAATATTATGTTATCACCACAATTACAAATTCACAATGAACTCCAATTAGTGAGTAACACAATTATTACAAATTCAGTGTTTGTCAAGACAAACATACAAAATAAAACATCTTTTCATTTTTGGCATTTCGCCCACAACTCCACAAATATCAGCTGTATCGAAAAACAAACATAACTATGAATTATTCTCAGAAGTTCAATTATTCATCAACTTTTCAGAAGGTTTTAACGGTCAATTATTGATGAACTTATGATTTTTTTTAACGGTCAATTATTAATATTATATTCATTATTATAAATATTGGGGTGGTGGGGGGTGAAATTTTGAGGTTACATGTTCTGATATGCAAAAAATCTATTTAAAAAAATTACCCCTAAAAATAAAAAAATTCCTAGAACCCGATCGCAGCGCCACCTACCGGGTCCAATTGTGAATCTAAACCATCCACGGACCCACTCAAACCCACACAAAAAATTTCATCAAAATCGGTCCAGCCGTTTAGGAGGAGTTCAGTGACATACACACGTACAGAAGAATTATATATATTAAGATGAAACACTCTTTAGATATAAATTCTGAACATTAGTGCAAAGGGTGCTTTTTTTTTATTCTTTCCAGCTCAAATTAACTAAGGTATATTCTAAGTAATATTTTGTTTAGAAATTTATTTTAAAATCTGTGTAAAGCTTACAAAAAAATACTTTTTTTTTTTGTTAATATCATTTGAAAATTCTCTTTAATCTGTAGCCATTTGGCTACATAGAGCATTGGTATTTCTTAAAGATAACAAATCAAACATAAAAAAAAAGCCATATGTCTCCACCGGGCTGCAAATACCAAATACCCATTTTAAATAACTTTATAGCGATTTTTGAAAAGTTTCAAAACTTTTATAATTCATTAATTGGTAAACGTCAGTAAAGTTCACTCTAAATAAGTTGGCTTAAAGTTCATTCTTTACCATTTTTAACATTTTAATAGTTTACATTTTTTTTTTTGCACTTTCCAATAGTCATTATAATCACTTTGAAAAGTAAACAAGCATCGCGACCCCACCCAAAACATGTCGTTATCCCCCCCCCCCCCCCTTTTAGACGTTAAAGGGGGTCGCCGTTTTCGTATCTTTCTTTCTTTTCTTAAATCTTCAAGAGTGAACTTTGAACCAACTTATTTGGCGTGAACTTTTTTTTTTAATCGATTTATAGGTTTCATCTTCTGACTCGGTCCTTCGAGATGTCCTTGAGATCATCTTTGTCTCTGAAGAGGTGACCTGGTCTTATACAATCAATGCTACCCTATAAATAGGGGTGGTTTCGTCACATCTTGCGCCCTATCGTGTTTAAGTAGCCACATAGTGTGTGGGCGAAGTGGGGTCTGGAGGGCTTTAAAAAAAAAATACCCTCAGCCATCCCCCCATAAACCCCCCTATTTTTTTCTTCTCTAGTCTTAGATATTCATGCACTGGGTTTAACAAATAAAGTAAACTTTATACCAACAATTTCGCAAACCTTTTGGCCTGTGGAGCCCCAAAAAGTTTTTTTAAATTTATTTTTGTATTTTTAGCACCGCGTCTTACTACCTGTTTAGGCTATACCCATATGCACTAATTACGCTAACGAGTTAGGGATGAAGGTGGAATTGAGAGGAAGTGTACCCGCATTTGTGTGGAGTGAGAGTGGAAAACCATCTAGTGGCTGAGCTTAGATATTGCGCTAGATCTGAACGTCTCCGCGGCAATTTATTGAATACCGAAGCGGCCTCCTTAGGAGAATTTTTGTTTAGATTCGTCAGCCATTATTTATGGCATCGAGAACCCCTATGATGATAGCGTTCTTACATTCACCGATTTATTAACTCAAAATTATGCTGAAGTATCTTAATCTGACCGAAGACAGACATATAACCCTTCTAAAGTAAACACAACCTTTTTGTGTCTGTCTTTTATTGTGTACATCGTGTGGTTTTTTTAAGGGTCTACATTTCCTGGCGCTTGTAATGAATGAACGAACTTAGTGTGCGTCGTGTGAGGTTCCTCCTAGATTTTTTTTCTTCTCTCTAGAATGATAACAGCTTATATTTTAATTTATTCTTTCAAAGTTAAATATTACCAAGAGTTTTCGTTTCCAGGCACAAAGTTCCTTTTGTATTGGTATATAAATAATCTGACCTATCAAGTTAGAATATGATTTTCATAAGATGCCCGTTATTTGAAAACTAGAAACTTAACGTTACCACCGAGGAAAATATATTTACATTAGTGAGTCCCGATACCTTAGCACAGTCGTTAGCGTGTCTACTGAGCTAAGGGCCCCGGGTTTGATCCCAGGCATGGTCGAAAGAGTTATTATTGGTGAAATATAGTTTAACATTTCACCTTTCACAGTGATAAATTGACGGCCGGGGGGCTGGATGTTTTGTATGTTCTAGATATAAACTAGTTTATAAGTGGTGTGCTGATAAAACTAGTGGGCTCAGAAAGTGCACGTTAATTACCTCAAATAAATGGAGAGAGAACAAAATTACAATCTTTTTTATTCCCTTTAATTAATGATGTAAAGATACCCGCCTCGGTGGCGCAGTTGGCTAACGCGCTAGTCGTGTTGAGCTCAACCGCCGAGGACGGGGAGATCGAGGTTCGAATCTCGGTCGGGTGAACTGAGGGTGGTTTTCCCAAAATGGCTTTCCACTCTCCCTCCACGCAAATGCGGGTTCACTTCCTCTAAAATCAACCTTCCCAATTCCTAATCCATTAGCGTAATTATTACCTAAGCGTATAACCCGAACGGGTATTAATACGCGGTGCTAAATATAATAATAATAATAATGATGATGATGATGATGATGATGTAAAGATAAAATATACAGTAATGCATGATGAATTATTATTTGAAGGTTTTGATAACTTTTTATATGAACTTTATATTTAAAATTAACAACTCAAGTAAAACGTAGACGCGGTGCTAAAAAAACTGTAATGGTAAAGGTGTTTATAGATCAAATTTAAAAAAAATTTCAAAGCGTATATTTGATCTTAAAACGCAACAAAGTAGAATGTCCACCAAATCAGTATATTATTGATTTTATTCCACTAAAGTGATATCATCTCACTATAATTTGGAGTAAAAGTAAATTGGAATAAACAAGTGGATCTCGCTTCAAATACTTAATACGTTCACTAGTGTTTCTCAAATATTTTCTGTCAGGTTGAAGATGAACAACTGATTTATTTTTTTTTGGGCACCAAAATGACTTTACAATATTTTCTCTACAGCGGAGAGTATTATTTTGTAAAACTATTTTTCACAAAATGTGACGTTTGGCCGGTTCTTGCGACAAAACCATCAATTTGTGTTTATGGGAGGGGCGAGGGGGAGCTATATTTATTTTGAAGTCTCTAAGATTTGTATCTTTTCCCCCCTTATCTTTTCTTGTTGTGTTTGTGTTGTGCTAGTGACATGTTTGTGTTTCAACACAGCCCCTTCTCGTAGCTCGAAACAACCGTTATTTGGGGTTATGAGGGAGGAACTAAACTTTTCTTCTGGTTGTTCCGAAAGAGAATTGGGTTAGTACGCATCAGCTATCTCTGAGATATGTGATTGATCTCGATTAAGGTCATTCGACGATTCCACATTTAATTGCACAATTTTAACAAGTGTATAATTAATTATGAGCTATAAATAATGATTCATTGATTTCAAATCAATTACATTTCGCGAGTTATAAAGGGACAAATTTGCTATTTTATGCTTTTCCCGTTCTATTGTTTAGGTTTTTATTTCTTAGCACCACGTCTTACTACCCATCCGGGTTATACGCTTATTTACTAATTACGCTAATGAGCTAGGCTTGTGGAGGGTTAAATTTAAAGGAAGTGTACCCCAATTTACGTGGGGGGAGAGTGGGAAACTATCTAGGAAAACCCACCCTCAATACATCCGACCGGCATCGAACCACTGCATCGGCAGTCTAGTAAACTGCGAGAGTTGCGTGCTAGACCGTGCGGCCACAGAAGTGGGTGATTAATATGTTATTATTTTTTAAACACAAATATTAAATTCTGAAAATTGAAAAATGACACTTGGACACGAGACATATTAATTTAAAAATGTTCGAAAGCTTTTAATATGACACTAGAGTCGCGACTATCCGGCCTAAACTGGTGCCATTCCGGGCCGGATAGTACGGAATACGAGTGTAAATAATTCCCAGAATGGGTTTGCCTACTTTTTTTAATTTTCATATATTATTATTGTCACCGCGTCTTACTACCCGTTCGGGTTATACGCACTTACGATAATGTGTAATGGTAGGATGATTGTGAGATGAAATGGAGGACCTACAGTTTAACGTAGGATCCGAACCACGGTGGAGGCCTGGCACTCCACACATTCACAAGTTGCGATTAATACACGTCTTGTCAGAGGTGAAGGAAGGGTTTGGCAACCAGATAAATCTGTGTCGGGACCGAGGATTGAACCCCGGACCCTCAGCACAGAAGTCCGACACCTTACCCCTAGACCACGCAGATCACCAGCTAATTCTCATATAACATTTAACTTTGTTTTAATAGAATGTTCTCATTTCCCGATTTCGTTGTAAAATAGGAAAACAGTAATGTAGGGGACAGTAAAAATTCAACGAGAAAGATATGTATTTTTTAATCTTTACTATACAGGCCTTTATTTTGGAAATGGATCATCGGTTGCAAAGCAAGAACAAGTGGAAATAGAGCGTTAAATGGATTTACATTATAAACTCATTAAACGTTTTAAAGTGGAAATGTACCGGTTTGTTCGTTTTAAAACGCACTATTGTCTTTTCCCACACTCTTTCGCGCATGAGCGAGTTTCCCGTAGTGTTTGTTGTCAACTGGCACGTTCGGTTTGCCGCGAGGACTCACGACGGATAATAATAGTGTGCCGTGAAAAAACAACAACAAAAAGTTGAGAAACCTCTGGTCTGAAGGAAACCCTGAAGTCTGATCGGGTCAATGGTGGTCACGTACGGCTTCGAGGTAGTCGCGAGAAAACCCTTTCTTACTAATCCCCTCCTCACCCCCGCCCCCACCGACCAGTCTGCCACTCCCTCCCCCCTCCAGTAAAAACTCCATGTCGTCATCCCGCAATCGAGTCATACCGACCGAGCCGCCGTCTGCTGGTAAAGATAGTGCCAACTTCTGTGGATAGAGGGGTGTCATGTGATCAGCACAACGAACCCTACGGCCGTTAATCTCAGTTTTCTAGAGTGTAGCTGCTATTTTTTTCATTCAAGTAGCTCCTCATCTGCCCTCATGTGACCCCGTTCCGGACCCACTGTTTCACAGAAAAATCTGCCGATGCCAGGGATCATACCCGGGACCTCTGTGACTGTAGCCAGGCACTTTGACCACTAAACCACAGCTAAATCGGTCAGGGAGTACATTATTATCTTCGTGTTGGGATTGTATTCTCCGACCGAGACTCTGAAAGGGGGGAAAGGGTCTGCTCTGAGGTTTCCTATCCCATCTCTAACGACGGATACAGCTGCATTTCCTTCATATCACCTCTCCTCGTACATTTCCCTTAAGGCAAGCATATACCGCGGAATTAAAACCTGATCGACGAGGAACGTAACCTCTGACGGATGTTCTCAGCATTAACTTAAAGACAAGATGGTAAAACATCGGGGCTCGAATCCCGGTTAGGTATAATGAGGGTGTTTTTTTCTTTCTCTCAAAATTGTTTTTCATTCTCCCTCCACTCAAACACGGGTACACTTCCTAACACAAAACGGGTAGTAAGACGCGGTGCTTAGAAAGCACTTATTGTCAGAAAGGTTCTTCCTGTGAAAATTGGACTTTTAGTAAGTTTTGTCAAATGGTCCGTGACTCGACGTCAGCAAAGCGGGCTTTGAAAGCGCCCGCAAGTTGGATTGGAAGGATAGCGTGTGCGCTTCTTTCTCGGCGTCTATCTCCGTCTCCGCCGCCCCTTCATGTCTCTTATCTAATGACAGTCTCACTGGAAAAGGGGCGGTATTGTCAACACTACGCTTCGTTGACCCTTCTCGCTTGCGAACCCAATCCTTCAAAGGAGACAACCTTTTGTTTACTTTTTATTCTTTCAAGTCTTTCTTTTTTTAAAAAAAAACTTTGCTTCTTTGTAATTAAAAGTAGTTTCCTGCAACTAAAAGGAACCCGCGTCAGTGGCCGAATGGTTTAGAGCGGTAATTTCGCATTAGGGTAAGCGCACAGTACAAGCCGGTAGTCAGATTCCGAGAACCAGCGCCTGTCGGAGTCAAGCCGGCGCGAGAAATGTCCCTCTGTTCATAGCGAGAGTCCTCACAGTGGAGACAGACAACTGCGCACGTACACAGGTTGTCTGAGTCAGACGGTTTACCGGAATGAATCGTTCATTCCTATTTCAGATATCGGCTTGGCCAACACATGGTTGACTTGTGGTTCATTTAAGTTTTCTTTTTAAATTTTCTTTTAATTATTTAATCAATAATAATTATACCTTAGAGTTTAAAGATTTAATAAAAAAAATTTCAACACAATTTGTCAATGAAATGGTGAATTTTACATTAATTTTGACGTAAAAAAGAAAAAATAATTACTTTTACCACGCATGAAACCTTTTATATAAATTAGCTAATTTATTTATGCAATCAATAAATTAAATATTATAATTATAGAATTTACAATGTATATTTACTTGACTATGAATGGGTGGGTTTCAAATAAGTGTTATTTTGAATTAAAGGTGACTAAACATAGTTCTTTTAAAAGCAATAAAATTAACTTTAATCATAAATAATCTTACCTTAAAGTAACTACAAGCGGTTCTTTTGGAAGAATCTTTTGCTTATGAAAGTTACACCAGATCAATCGATGTTTGATTTTCCCCAAAATATAGTATAAGGTTTCAATCTTCATCCTAAAATATTCATAAAACCTTTTGCCATCTACTTTTAATTGAGGGAAAAGATGATGATATTCACCATATGATTCTCTTAATTGGTTATTTCATGAGTCCCGCGTTTCACTGGCTTTAATTTTAAGCTAACATTTTCTGGAACAATTAATAAGACCATAGCTTCTTCACAAGACAACTCCATGACTGAGAGAGCGGGTGGAGTTTCGGAACCGGTTTTCCATCTCTTACTATGAGACCCCCAGTCCTCAGACTGTCGGCGCCGATTGTCATCGGAAATCGGAATCTGACTGCCGGCTTGTACTGTGCGCTTACCCTTAGACTGGACTGCCGATGTTGCGCTGGTTGAGTGAGGTTCGAATCCCTGTCAGGTGTACTATAACAATATCGCGCGTCTACAGTAGCCCCATGGCTTCTTTGGTGCTGACTGACAGTTCACAGCTGACTTCTGACAACAGTTAGGTATATACCTAAATTTTGACTGTCAGAAGTGACAGCCGCTAAACACATGTTTTTTGCAGATCATATGGTTCGGCGTAGGGATACATAATTTGGTCTGGTAGCTTTTCAAAGCCGTCAGATGTCATCTGTGAGTTGTCATTCAGCACCAAAGAAGCCATGGGGCTACTGTACTTTACATCATTCGAAGCCCAGTGGTGTAAAGATTAGCCAGTACCAATGTACTGTTACCCAAAGAACGCCCGAATGTACTAATCGTACCTATACTCCATTCACGGTAGGAATTACTCTCTGAAAGGTCATTTTTCCTACCAATATCCTCCTATATAAAAGATTTCTGGTAGGGAAAAAGACCTTTCAGAAAACAATTCCTACGCTGAACAGACTTTACTTTCCGTGGAGGCTATTTCCATGCCCCGATGAGATGAGATGATGGTGACAGTGATTGTGAGGGTGTGGAAACAGTGTAAACACTTAAACCTAAAGCTTAACTAACCAAACCCTGGTGACCGTTGGATAAATTCCCCTTTCGCGAAAAATACTCGGTGTATCAGCCGGTAATCGAATCCGGGACCCTCTAGTCTCGTAGCCAAGCGCACTGACCACTACACCACGGGACTGGTTAATTGCAAAGATGGAAAGATGGTGATCGAAAACTACCAAACGAATAAAGAGTTTTATTCACACGTTCGCCGAGAATTGAGAACAGAATCTGCCGGAGTGGCTCAGCAGTTAACACGATAGCAGACACGTGTTGTTGATCTATACATAAAGTTTTGCAACCCATACTAAATACAGCTGATTATCAACTCGTTACATTTTCTAGTGGATAAATCTGAACCTAACATTCAGTGTTTTATCATGAAATATTTTTATTTCTGACCAGACTGATTATTTCAGCATATGAGAATATTCTATGAGCTAGGGCAAAAGAGCATACCAATTTTGCCAGGAAAGGCTTCCCCCCTCCCCTTTCAGGGTGCTTGTACATTCCACAATCGACATAGGACCGGTGGCTTTCATTCCCCTCCGATGGAAGTTGTAATGATACTGTTTTGGGGCCCCTCTCATTTATTTGAAAAGTCATGGATGAAGTATATTTTTCTTAAAGAACTCTATGTAAATTTTCCTTTTAATACTTCATCCATTAATGGATGACCAGGCAAATTTGAACGATTTTATTTTCAGTACAAAATTCTAAATTCAAGTTATACCTTTATTATTAATTTAATTTAATTTAATTATTATTTATTTTACTGAGTTTCAAATCCATAAGGCATTTTTGGAAATAAATTTAAATATTTTACGTATTTAAGTTTTCTTTGTTTAAAAACTTATTCCGTTCTATTCAAAAGTGTGGTTATGGGCTGGCCACCTTTTAGGTCAAACAGTGCTAGGACAACCAATAGAAAAGCTAGCCTTCACAACATCAGACTGCCATGAGCTCTCCTGTTGGTTGGTTTTAACACTAAAGACAAGGGTTCCAAGAAGCAAGGGGTAGGTCATATATAAGGGGCTGGAGCAGCTTCTGCGTTACTCTGACTCTGGATCTCCACGTCGGTCGGTTAAACGAGTAAAATCTGTGCCAATGTAATGTAAAATTTTCAACTATAAAAATGTGATTTCAACTTAATAAATAGTGCACTCGTGTTGAACTCAACTAGACTGGGAACTTATTAAACCAATTCCTTACAAAATTCTAGTGGATGAGGTACATAAAATAATCACAATTATCGCCCGACCGTGTGCTAACTGCGCAGTACAATAATTAGTAATCAGCACCCCAAGATGGATGAATAGGGCCTGTTAGGCGTATTAAACGGTAACGCATTAAAGTTGTGTAACGAATTTTTATCGCCCAAGAAACATCCGACGAGCCCGGCTGGGTTCGAACCCACCAACATCGGGTCTTGACGCAAAAGCACTTTACCCTGAGACCACAAAGGTCAACATTATGATATATATGTTTATATATATGGTTTTAGTGAACTCGGTTGTAGTGAACATTCGGCTGCAGTGAACCTAATTCATTGGTCCCAACCCACATACATTTTATTCAATGTGTGTAAAAAAATTAGTATATAATAACCCTCAACTTTGGTTTTAGCGAACAGAAAAATTGAAACTTTCAAAAAGAAATGTAATTTTAACATCACAATTCTTAAAAACATAACTTTTTGATTGTTTAAACTTGAAGACACCGATTCTCTACCCGAGTTCTTGTTTCAGGCAGCACAAAGCTTGACGGAAAGTACGAGTGTGAAGGGGAAGGAGGAAGGTTTGATCTTAAACAGTCACTATACTCATTGACCTGGCTTTCTTTGCGGCAAGTAAAGGAAGACATTCTTATCAGTTGTATTAATATGATAGGAGTTACAGGACAATGAATGACAGTTTGTGGACATTTAGTAATTACTTTCACTAGTCCCTTTCTTCGAGAGGAGAAGAAACTAAAAAAAATTAGACTTTTCTACTCGTTTAGTTTTTTGAATGCATGGATAGTGTGGAATAAAGTGTAGAAAAAACACAGACTCTTCTAGAGAAGGATTTGGAAAAAATTATATAACTAACAGCAGCATATAACAGATTTTTTAAAAATAATTAATTAATAGATTCCAATAAAGAGGATTGTATTTGAACTCTTATTTTTGTCACTGACCCGCTAATTTCAGATTAAAAATAAATAAAAATCTGTTTTAGTGGACTTAGGACATAGTGAATAAAATATCTTAGTCCGAAGAGGTTCTACTGATAAGCCAGAGTTGGCTGTATAATATACATTTTACGTACCCCATAAAGAAGACTCTCCCCCCTTCACGCAAATGCGGGTAAAATTCCTATAAATTCAACCTTCTTCGACCCTAAATCACTAGCGTAATTAGTACATGAACCTGAACAGGTAGTAAAACACGGCGCTGAAAATAAAAAAGTAAAAACTTGTGTAAAACAAATGTGACACTGTAATAACGTCTTAAGAAACGATATAAAGACTTGATAAACTTCCTTATGAGCCAAAACTTGTTAAACATTTATATAATAGCTGAGTGATATTTAATGAGCAGTAATTGGGCCTTATTATCCCCACCACTTTACCAACACACTTAATTGCCCCCTGTGGCAATAAAAAAAACCAAGAGTTATAACGTACTAACCCGCTATCACCTCATCTCATCGGGACATGGAAAGAGCCTCCACGGAAAGGATGTACGATTAGTACATTCGGGCGTCCCCTGCGCAAAGGTGCATTAGTACTGGCTAAGGGGGCGGCAAGACTGAGCGAGCAAGCGAGCGACTAAAATATAAAATAGAACACATGGTTGTAATGAGAGGTGGCCAGACTGGAGTGAGCGAACAAGCGACTGAGCGCGCACGCTTGAAAGATAGAACTGATTCTATTTTTCAAGCGCACCCTCGACCGGTACAGTCTAGTTTACAGGCGCTAGGCAATATTATTGTATGTTGGTTCATTGAGTGCTAGGAAAACTTCTCATTTTGACATTTTATTGCTATCGATAGGTTTAGCAACACTTGCTACTAACGGCCTAATTTAATTGGTAAGATCATAAACCATACATATATATATATATATATATATATATGTAAAACTGATATGTTAAAATACTTCAATATTATCAAAGTAGGCCTTTACACATAAGTCACCATTAGCGTGGAGAGAGGATGAGAAAACCACAACAATAAATCACTTGTTAAAACCCCCTTTAGTTCACTCAACCAAGATTCGGAGCCTCCTCGTCAACAACTAACGAGAGCTATCTGCTAATCACGGCACGCTCGCCAATCTGGCCGAACCCTAATCTTTCCACTACTGGCCTAAGAGTTATGATAGACCAGAAGTACGTATTATTATCTTAGCAATTGAATGGTTGCCGCCACAACTAAGCCTACACAGCCGTATCGCCGTCTGTAAACCTTGAAGTGACAGCGGTCGCTCGACAATCGACCCCCTATTGTTCCGGACGAAAGAAGTTGTCTGGTATGAGACTGCCACACGTTGCAGTTGCAGCTGATGTACCACAATCGTGTCGCTGTTATTGTTGTTGTACCACTGCGTGACTCACCTCTGTTGGGCCGTGACCTTTCTCCTCCCCCCCTCCCTCCTCCACCCTAATCTTCAGAACGTGCTCGAGAGAGAGCGCGTGTGTTTACCCAGCCTTTCTGAAGGGTCTTTTTTCTACTAGTTTTGTTGTTATTTTCCGGGCAAAAGTGCGGGGTCGTGGCAAAACTCGGTCATAGGTCATTGGTTCAGAGAGTGATACAGAGCATTGGCTCTGTTCTTATAAACATAGACACTCTTGGTGTTTTAGGCGACTTTTTTTTTGTACCGATCTACTTAAAGGACCCGCGATAATTCATCGGCTCTTCACTATACTTTTTTTTTGTCCACTGTTATACTACTATAAAGCCACATCGCTGACTCACTCACTCACCGACATTAATGTTTACCCACTTCCAGATGAGCTAGAAACTTGAAATTTGGCGAACTTATAGCTTCTAGCCTGTAACCGACGGGAAAATTCCAAAAAGTTTTAAAAATTAATTTTTAACCCCGAAAAAATTCAAAATGGCGGAGCAACTTTAAAGTCGGTGCGGACCTTTTTTTGGAGGTCTCTTATCGCTAAACGGTAAGACCTATTAAAAAAACGGATTGCATCAACAGCTACGGATTTGGCGAGATCCACAAGTTTAGTCCTATTACTTTTTGCCGTATCTCCATCGGTTATACCTTAGATAGAGCTAGATTTTTTGATTTTAGGTAAATTTTGCATATTTTCCACAAATTTTTTAATTTTCTGACACACTTATGGGACAGCTAGAATCATAAAATTTGGCATGCATATTGGCACATCAAATTTCCATAATCGTGCCAAATTTGATGATTCTAGCTGCCCTATAAGTATGGATAAACTAAAATAATGTGTGAAAAACACAATACCATACCGGTAACTTTAAGTTGTTACGTTCAAAACAACGCTGGAATTACATTAGTTTACATCCACTTGCAAATAAAACTCACTGGGGGTTTGGGGCGGAGCCCCCAACGAGCAAAGCGAGTTCATTTTATATTATCGTATTCCTTAAGGTGGATATGTAGGAGACGCAAGAAATTTGCCATTGTATGCTGCAGTTTTTATGGCAAAACATTTTTGACCAAAATAAATCAAATAATTCTCCATTAGAAACATAGTTTAATTTTCTTCGCATTTTAATTTTCTTCACACGGTGATATCAACAGTTGTTGAATACCTGTCATGAGCGGCATTAGATGAGAAACTTTTTTAAATGAAGAGAAAAAGTTGTCATTAAATTCCAGGACATCCTTGACAGATATTCACCAACTGTTGATATCACCACGCGAAGAAAATTAAACTAAACGTTGTTACTGGAGAAATATTTTATTGATTTTGATCAAAAGAAAGGTTTTTTTTCCCTATAAATACCAAACTCATATTCCCCCACACTCTCACCTTAAATCAAACCTTTCCTCAAATACTGGTCCACCTTTATGGGAGGGGGGGGGAAAGAATCATAAGCAACATTTTCATGTTAAACTCTCGCCTATTAATGAGGGCCTCCCTTATAGGTGTGAAAACGGCGAGGCCGAACAGGGCCCTGTGCTCGCTTAGGCAACATGGGACTAAACAAGGTGGACTGGGAAATTATTGCTTGCGCTCTCGTTTAGTTGGCTCCCTGTATAGGCGATCTGGCAAATATTGTCAAGAGTGTAAAAACAAATTAAAACATAATCACGTGGTTTGATTTACTGAACGAGTGAAATGAGTGCTCAGGTTAACTCCATCAGGTTGCATTTGTCAGTGTGTGGTAGATATGTCTCGCGATAACTTTTTAACGCGTTAACCGATTTAATTCAAACTTGGCACATTTGTTATGTGTACCCCTTTTTTTGTTTACAGATAAATTTTGTTGGGGAAGAATAGCATTAATTATTATTACATATATTTCCTGATACCTTATACGGCTGAAAATTGGTATTTAGGTTCAAACTACTATAACAGGGTGTCTACTGGGTCACGGAAGTCACGAAAAGTTACTAATTGCGAAAAATGTCGTGAAATTCCCTGAAAATTTACGAATTTTCAATATTTTGGCCATAAAGTCACGAAAATATTTTTGTTTTAATTTCCCGCGCATCGTAACAACGCGAACGCGTCGAATGCTGAGCCACCCACTCACTACCCATGATGCCATGCGCTAGCCACAGGCTGTCTGATTGTTTGTAAAGTCTGTTCAGCGTAGGAATTTTTTTCTGAAAGGCCTTTTTCCCTACCAGAAAGCTATTATATTGTAGGATATTGGTAGGAAAAAAGACCTTTCAGAGAGTAATTCCTACCGTGAATGGAGTATACTGTGATACCAAGGAAAAGGTTAACGTTCGCCATCTATTTCAAGTTTAATGTTGCGTTGTGAGTGCATTATGCCTATATATGCATTATATAATGTTCGGCTGACTATCGAAGGAATTTTGTGGTCAATAAAGGTCACCAAAAAGTCACTAATTTTTGTTTCCCCAACTCAGTAGACACCCTGAATAGCACTGAAAAATTAAGTTTGGGGTGGGGGCAATGCAGAGAACTGGGGGCCCCGCAAACGAGGTTCACCCAGTCCCCCACGTCTGTTAAGGGCAGCCCTTCTTTCTATTATGACTGATAAAGGTTATTTTGGTCACATTATAATATTATTTGAAATTCTTGCGTTTATAAAACGCCAAAGATAGATTTTTTAATGACTATATTGTTTTCTTACGCGATCGATTGCAAATTGCCATGAGTTGTGGACCTATGATTTATATAATCTACTTGTTAACCTACTTTCGTTGAACATTCGTTTATATCTAATGTTCCATTTTATTTTTAAAAGATGTCGTGCCATCTTTTAAAAAAAACTATTCCACCACGTCATACGTCAGATGTATGTTCGTCAAAACACTTAGTAGGATTAAAGGTTAAAGTTAATCAATTAAATGGTTTCTGAATGAAGATAAAGTTTAACGTCTGAAGTCTATTGGCGAGGAAGATGGATCTTCTGTGGATTGGTTTCGTCCTCGTCTTTGACATTTGTTTGGATCGTTCCTTGTAAATAGAGATAAACGCACTAAAGAGATGTGTAGTTTGCGAACGAATAGTTCAAATTGAACGACTCTGCCCAACTTCACTAGTCGGAACTAGTTCATCTTTTCGTAGCGAACTAAGAAATGACGCGACGACAGTAAACAATTATTGTGATTCTTCGATTAAAACTCTTTGTCACGGGAACAATAAGGCAAGTAGGGGGATATATATGATAGCGGTATATAAAGAATAATTAATTACTTTATCTTTATTTTCCTACGAATGGACACACTGAGCATCTTTTAGAGGATACAAACATCATTTCTTAAAGATCAACATAGATAACAGTTCACTATATTATTACTGGTGTTATTTCATAGGTTTTAATAATGTTTATTAAAAGTGACAGCCGCAGGTAGATCTAATTTTTTTTCTATCTGTAAATATATAGATATACAGTGTGTCCGAAAATTAATTTTTCACAATTTTATCCAATATTATCTCCTGGATGCGTTATAAATCATTAGATGCTCATATAGAATGTTTGTACAGTAGCCCCATGGCTTCTTTGGTGCTGACTGACAGCTTACAGCTGACTTCTGACAGTCAACATTTAGTAGATACCTAAATTTTGACTGTCAAAAGTGACAGCTGCTAAACACATATTTTTGCAGATCATATGGTTCGGCATAGGGATACAAAATTTGGCCTGGTAACTTTTCAAAGCCGTCAGCTGTTGAGCTGTCAGTCAGCACCAAATAAGCCGTGGGGCTACTGTAGCTTGGTTACTTCAATAAAAAGAATTGTGATTTTTTTTCTGTGTTTATATATTGGTAATTGTATGTTGTTCGTAGATATCTAAATTAGCATTAAAGTTGTAAATATATTTTTGGACACCGTGTACTTTCACCCGTTCGTGGCGACGAGCACCCTTCTGTGTGTGGCACGATACAAAGTGTGTAACTTATTCTCCTTTCAAACTGATTTTATTTCTCGTGGTGTGAATTTGTAAAATAAACAACACCAAACGTCGGTTGACGAGCGCAGGTAAAATGTTCATGAATTTCGGACGGAAGTCGCGCCTCACCCATTCATATGTAAATTCCGTCGCGACCCGACAAAACCAACATTATCTGAAACCAGTGGTAGTCTGTATTGGTTTTCTGGTTCTATTTCGCGTTGATTGCTGTTTGCTTTTAATACCCTCCGACAGCGTTGCTGGGGACTTCGCGACGAATTAAAACGCCATCAAATGTAAATACCACTGACTATCAAAATAAAATAAAACCAATCTTTCGCTCTATTTTTTTATTACAAATAATTGTAATTAATTTTAAACCAATATTTGCATTGGGTGGAGTTTTCCACTCCCCACGAAAACTGATCATTGGTGAGTAGTCAGTCAAGAGACTAGTTGTAGAATGTTTATTCTGTTCTCGTATAGGGTTAGTTTGTAAGTTGTGTGATGATATAAAAAGCTAGTTTATAAAGTATGGGTTAAAATTCCCCAAAAAATAAAATGAGTTTAATATTTTTTTTACCATCGCGTCTTACTTTCAAGGTTATACGCATAGGCCTATATGATAATTACTCTAATGGGTTAGGGATGAAGAAAGAAGCATTTTTAGAGTTAATCTAACGGCATTAGCTTGGAGGGAGAGTGGGAAACCATTTAGGGAAAATCAACCCACACTAGACCTGACCGGTCTCGTGTTGAGCTAGGCTGCGGAGGACGGGGAGATCGAGTTAGAATCCCGGTTGGGTGATTTTTCCCTAATGGTCTTCCACTCTTCCTCTACGCAAAGCGGTTCACTTCCTCTAAATTTGACCTTTCCTATTCCTAATCTACTAGCGTAATTAGTAATTAAGCGTATAACCCGAACGGTTAGTAAGACGCGTTGCTAAATTATATAGACCTAACCGGGATTTGAACCCTGATCTCCCCGTCATCATTAGGCCAGTCTAACACGAGAGTGTCGCCTTAGACCGCTCGGAAATTTAAGCAGCTAAATCTTAACTTTTTTTACCCTGTGACAACTTTTGTTACTATCTATAGTAATTTTCTGTCCTACGTTCTTAACATAACAAGTACGTCATTAACATAAACAGATAGGCCTAAATGGTTTTAAGAAGGTGTTAAATTGTAGGAACAATACTCTTTTTAAAACTGTATATTTGTTATGTTAACGATCTACTTGTTATGTTAAGTGCGTAGAACAAAAGTTCACAAAAAATAATTTTAAAGAAGTTGTCATTACTATTTATTTCGTCTTTGGAACAAACATTGTTTTCTAAAAATGAAGTTTACCTTTTTAGTCTCCATTATCTCCTTTTCATACCCGCCTATCAATTCTTTAGCATCCCCTCCACTTTTATAGTTGTTGGGCATCAATGAAATCCTACAAATATTACGATTTATATTTATACATTATATCTACTCCATTCACGGTAGGAATTACTTTCTGAAAGGTCTTTTTTTCCTACCAATATCCTACTATATAATATATTTATGGTAGGGAAAAAAGTTCTTTCAGAAAACAATTTCCCAACGCTGAACAAACTTTACTCGAAACCCAAATAAAAGGCCTTTGGTAGTAAGAAATTATTTTTGGAAGGCCCTTTATCCTACCAAAATACTACCACACAGTAGTATTCTAGGTAAGAAATAAGGCCTTCAAAAACGGGTTTTTTACTCACTTCGGTGGTCTCATATTATAAGGTGCTGCTCTCTCATTAGACTAGACAGCCGATGACGGGGAAATCGCGGTTCGATCCCGGTCGGGGGTACTGATGGTGTTTTTTCATAAATGTCTTTCCACACTCTCCGGCAAATGCTGATACACTTCCTTTAAATTCAACCTTCCTCATCCCTAGCCCATTAGCTTAGTTATTAAATAAGCTTGGACGGGTAGTAAAACGCGGTGCTAAACAAAAAGCGTTCATTTGCCCATCCCTTGCCGTGTACATGTGTGTGTCTGGCGGGAGACCTAATATCTCCCTGATTGACAACTGACAACTGCTGCTCTCAGTTGACCTGAAAGGTCGACGTCCTCCCGGCCACCTGTGTTGTTCCATCTGGTGGCTCATAGCTGCAGGCCTTTGAACCTGCGTCACGTGGCTTTTAGAACACAACAGCACCAAATATTTTGTTTGAAAGTGACAGCTGCAGTCAGGGCCGATTTAAGACTTTCGTAAGCCTAAGGGACTTTTTATTTTGTAGGACTGCGTGTCCGATATTTATACTCATTCTTATGCTCATTTAATCGTTTGCACACACACACACACACACACACACACACACCACACACACAAAAAAAGTTTTACAAATGTAAACAGAATATTCAGAATCTCTCAATTTTTCGGAACAAGTGCTGAAGAAGAAAGAAGCTTCTCAAAGATGAAATTGATAAAAAATTATCTCCAATCGACAATGGGGCAGCAATGATTGTTGTCACTTTCACTACTTTCATTTGAAAATGATGTTATGCGACAATTGACGACATAATTTCTGAATTTGTACATACAAAATGTCGGTAAGTGAACATTTAAACACTAAACCAAAAGTATCTACTATACCTACATTACTGTGTCTGTCTGTGATTATATCAATGGGGCTGTATTGTGTTTGTCATTCAAATATTAAAATAAATATTTTAAGTTACTATTTGTTGTTTTTTTCGTTTGGGATTTTTGTTTTGTTTAGGGCCTATGTATTATTTTAAGTGAAATATCGTAGGCCTTGAATGGTTCGGCCGTAGGTTCTGTGCCTAGTCGGCCTGATGGATAAAGCGGCCCTGGCTGCAGCACGTTACGATATGTCGTGTTACGATATGAAAGTACGGCAAGTACTAGGTGGGATTTGGGAAGGACATTTTAGAGAATTTGACAGAGTTGTCATACACCAGGGAAGCACGGGGGATTTTTGGGTGAACCCCGTCTCCACGCCAAAATTCAATTTTACCTGCCAAAATGTAGCCTACGTCTACACCAGACAAAATTATTACTAGCACCGCGTCTTATTGGTGTGAATTTAAAAAGTTCCAAAATGTGACTTGATTTTTAACAACTTAGCTTGTCTTGTATATCTAGCTTTGTTTATGTTTGTGTACTGAGTGACGTCACAAGCTCTCCATCTGGGGAAACCTTCTACTATCTTTACATTGGGATCCACGCTAAGCTGTACACTGGATATCATCGCTATTAATGGGAAACAGCGTTGTCATTCTCTCGTTTTTGTGTGTTCAGTTTCCCTTGAAATATAAGAAAAGTTTGGCAACGCTGGTAAGTCTATGTTGCCAGTAGCTCCTTCTTACCCCAGCATACAACCTTCCGACATAACTGAGAGCGAGGAGATTTGGCAACAGTTAACAGAGAGAGAACGAAGATAAAGCTTTTCTCCCTGCAGTTCCCATAGCATTGATATTGGGTGTTATGTAGACTACCAAAACAGTATCTTAGAACTATTTTCGTGTTGCTACTTTATTTACCATATCGTGTCCGCGAGAGTTACCGAGGCCAACGAACTGCAGGCCGCGTGAGACAACTAACACTTGTATAGCCTGTAGTCTATGTACCGTACAAGATTGCTGCATCATGCCCTAACGTACACTCTGCGACACACAATGTGTCTCTTATGTACCGTACAAGTCTGCTGCATCATGCCCCAACGTACACTCGGCGACACCCAATGTGTCTCTTATGTACTGTACAAGTCTGCTGCATCATGCCCCAACGTACACTCGGCGACACACAATGTGTGTCTTATGTACCGTACAAGTCTGTTGCATCATGCCCTAACGTACACTCGGCGACACACAATGTGTGTCTTATGTACCGTACAAGTCTGTTGCATCATGCCCCAACGTACACTCGGCGACACACAATGTCTCTTATGTACCGTACAAGGCTGCTGCATCATGCCCCAACGTACACTCGGCGACACACAATGTGTCTTATGTACCGTACAAGGCTGCTGCATCATGCCCCAACGTACACTCGGCGACACACAATGTGTCTTATGTACCGTACAAGTCCGTTGTATCATGCCCCAACGTACACTTGGCGACACACAATGTGTCTCTTATGTACCGTACGTGAGAACCTATCACATATAAATGTTTCAACAAGCTCTTCTTACCTTGGCAACACTTCAAGATACGCCAATGTACCTGTGATATGTTCTCACCCACTCTGCCCTCCTTTGACCATTCATACATAGGCTGTCTTAAGGGTGCTACATGGGCAGGTAGAAATACCTAGTCGCCTTTTGGAAGTTAAAAAAAAAAAAATCACCTCTTCTCTTTACTTATCTTTCTTCCTCCGAGTTCGTAACAGATTAGTGAAAGAGGAAGGACGAAAGACTTGTCATTCAAGGCCGGTCACCAGTAAAAGTGACATCTTTGCCACTCTTTTGGTTTATATTTCACAACAGCCCACTGGCTTGATACACAACCAATCTACTTCCAAATTTAGACAGTGGTCGAATTGTTTAAAAGAAATAAGAACATTACTATTTCAAGTTTCTGATAATACTGCTCTTGTATAATAAAACGTGATTTACATTCCTTTACATAAAATAATTAGGTACCTATAACTTTATTTTTTAGCTTTGTATCTAAAACCCGCCTCGGTGGCGTAGTTGGCTAACGCACTAGTCGTGTTGAACTCGACCGCTGAAGACGGGGAGATCAAGGTTCGAATCTCGGTCGGGTGAACTGGAGGTGGTTTATCCTAAATGGTCTTCCAATCTCCCTTCACGCAAATGCGGGTTCACTTCCTCTAAGTTCAACCCTCCCAATTCCTAATCCATTAGCGTAATTAGTACTTAAGCGTACAACCCGAACAGGTAGTAAGACGCGGTGCTAAATATTATTATTTGTATTTAAATATTGAATTTTTAGGTTACTTTTCAATAACCATGAAACTACCTGATATGGATTATTTGCATATCCACTAATTAATACGCTAATATATAAGGGAAAAGAAAAGTTTAATTTTAAAGAAATTGTACCCGCATTAACGTGGAGAGTGAATGGAAATCAAGCATTTAGGACAAAATCCCCTCTATACAACAGACCGGGATTCAAACCCTAACCTCCACGTCATTGGCAACCAATTCTATTGTTAGAGTGACGCCTTAGATCATTCGACCCTTTTGGTAAATCCCAGCCGGAGAGTAGTTTGAACTCATTAAATTTTTTGTTTAAACATCTTATAAAATCATGACTAAAAAAATAATAGCCCTCTCCAGTGGGCACGTGAACAAAATCATTTCTCTCATCTAATCTAATTTACAGGTGATGGGTAGGTCGGGATTGTAACTCCACTCGTGTGGTTTGAAATTTTTTTCCTTCGATTATTTTTCACTCTATGTTCACACAAATGAGGGTATAAGACCTCTGATTGATAATTTCCACTTTCTTACCCTTTAGTGTGATTATTATATTATTAGAGAACTCAATAATTATTTAAATGTGTAACAGTTGCAGAACAATTATCTTTCTTTCCAATTTTAAAGTAAGTGGTGGTGAAAACTTTAATTGTATAGAACGTTTAGATATGTGTAGTACAATATTTTGATTTCTAGTTGGTGTAATTAAAACTATTATGTGACAACTTTATAACCTGTCTTTATCAATAATATTCAATAAGATGGTGTAGGTAAGCGTGACCTTTAAAATTACTTATTAGTTATACCCACAAAATAATTACGAGATATTATGCTTGTGTTTTGATTTATTTCGATTTTTATATTTATAACTTATTTTGTATGTTTCAAAATATTTATAAGCCAACAAAAATATATTACAATAGCTATCAATAAGCTTGTAAGGATGTAGTTTTTACACAAGTCATAAAAAATTAGTTTAATTTGTTGGTATGTGATTAAAATAGCTTTCACTTTATATCTACCAACGAGTAAAATGTGTTTGTTTCAATCTCTACGTGGAGAGCCTAAACAAGGGAAGTAGTGTTGAATATATTTTTACAACCAAATAAAGTTGAAGTAAAATATAAATCTAGAAATAAATTTAGGCAAGGAATGCCCACTACATGTGTACACCTAATGAAATGTTACAATGCCCACTATATGTGTACACCTGATGAAAGGTCACAATGTCCACTATATGTGTACACCTGATGAAAGGTTACAATGTCCACTATATGTATACGCATCCGATGAAGGAATGCAATGTTAACTATATGGGACTTCACTATATGCATGGTTCAAAGCAGTAATTCCCAACCTTTTTTTTAACCTACTGCCCCCTTTTAAGAATTTGATGCTGTTACAGCCCTCACCCCCAAGTTAAAAGTAATATGCATTCTGAAATCAATGATAATAACCTTGCAGAAATACTATCTTGCCAACAGGTCAATATTTACTCATTTGAAAAAAACATGATCACAAAATAAATGCACATTTTATGTGGCATAATTTATAATTCTTATGAATAAAACACACGTTAAAACATAATGTATATTAAATGGTTATAAAAATAAGGACTTGATCGTATTGTCAAAATTATAGAACATAAGTACAGTATTTAATATAAGAACATTTTGTTAAATATTCTATAGGTTGTATTTATTAGCATAAAATTATTCCTGCAATATCAGTACAACCCCATACGCAGTTGTACAACTCCCTTGCGATTATTTACCATCTCACAAAACTAAAAATACCCCCTGGAGGACGGTATCACCCAATGTGGGAAACACTGGTCTAAGGCTTCATTCTCGTGTTAACATCGTCGTGGCCTGCTGATGACGGGAACATTGGTTTTCAAATCACAGTCGGGTATGAAACATTACACGTATACCACAAAGCTTAGGAAAATTCTGTTCACTATACGTAGGCCTAGATCACAAAATAAAGGAAAATCATGTTCAATACACGTATACTACAAAGTTTAGGAGAATTATGTTCCCTGCGTAGGTTATATTACAATATTCGAAATTTATAGATTCCAGCGAAAGAACGAAGCGAAGGTGGACCGAAGAAATTCGTTCCCAGGCAAGTACTGAAGAACTCTCCTATGCAACCAAAATGAGCCTTCGAACTTCAGGAAAATTGTATATTGCGGAAGTTGTGAAAGATGTGACATAGGGAAGCCCATCAAAAGCTCAAAGGTATCGAAAATATTTGAAGTTTATTCCAGAAACCATTATTTCCGGCGATAACGCTCTTTCACTTATAATAGAGCAGAAATTATCGCGAAGTCAGTATCAGGGTTTAAGAAATATAAGCTTAGAAAATAATTATAAATTGTATCCCTCGTATAAAGAAGTTTTAAAGGCTAAACGTAAATGTTTTCATGATACATCAAGCATCACTGTAACTGAATGCAGTGCAAAAGTAAAACTACAGGCCTTATTAGACCATACAGTTGAACAAATTTTGTCGACTCAAATGGACGTTATTAAAAGTTTGAGTTCTGAAAAACTTCTTAACTTGAATTTTATTTGCAAGTGGGGTTGTTATGGCAGCTCTGGCCAAAGTACGTATAAACAAAAATTCAGTGATGATGACGGAAGTAAATCGGATGCAAATATTTTTTTCACTTCACTTGTTCCACTACAAATCATATCCGAAGATAGAGTTACTAATGCAAAAATCCAAGAACTTCATCTCCTCGATTTTGTCGTCCAATTAAAATGGAATTTTTGCACGAAAATACGGAAGACACTGTAAAACAAACTGAGTGTGTTAAAGAACAAGAGACAAAATTTGTACCTTTTGAGATTGTAATAAATGGAAAATAAATATCAGTTTCTTATAAACTTGCGTTAACGATGATAGATGGCAAAGTTTGTAATGCAATTACCAATACTGTATCCACTCAACGTTGCTATTTATGCCAATCAACTTCCAAAGGTTTTAATAATATCGACGATATTTTATTAAAAAAGATAAATCGAGATAGTTTATCGTTTGGGTTGTCTACACTACACATGTGGATTCGATTATTTGAATGTTGTTTACATTTGTCCTATAAACTAGAGATTAAAAAGTGGCAAGTGCGGAGAAAATAAAATAAAGAAAAACAGAGAATAGAAAAAAAAATATTCAAAAATATTTCCGTCAACAATTAGAACTTATTGTCGATCAACCAAAGCCTGGATTTGGTAGTACGAATTACGGAAATACTGCTCGGAAATTTTTTGAAAATTTGTCTGTTTCCGCTTCTATAACGGGCGTTGATGAAGGTCTAATTAAAAGATTTCATGTTATATTGCAAGCCATTTCAAGCGGCCATGAAATTGATTTAATTAAATATAAAGAATACACACTAGAAACAGCTCTTAAATTTGTAGATTTGTATCCCTGGTTTTACATGCCAACTTCTCTACATAAACTTTTAATCCATGGCACTGAAATCCTAGTTAATGCATTAGTGCCGATAGGACAAATGTCTGAAGATGCGCAAGAATATTGCAATAAATATATAAAAAGATATCGTGAAGACTTCGCGCGAAAATGCAGCAGAACAAAAACAATGGACGTGTTTATTTTACGTCTTTTAGTAGCATCCGATTCCTTTATTTCAAGTTTGAGAAAATTGCCGAAAAAAAAAGTAAAATCTATGTCACCAGAAGCAGTTGAATTATTAATTTCACCAACCATTTATATGTGTCATGCTGCTGGCTACAACACTTCTTTATCGATGCCAGAATCTTCTGATTACGATACAGGTAACTCAACTGATGACAATGAATAATTTTCATTTACATATTATGTAAAAAAAATTATAAATACAGATTTTTTTATACATTTCACTTTGTATTTAATTCTTAAATTATTAAGTTTTTCATTTTATTTGTTTTAATTTTTTCAGTCTCATTGATTGAATAGTACAATAAAATATATTGCAAAATCTTTCTGCGTGAAAGTTGTTGTTAAATTTGAGTCAATATATGGAAAAAATCACTAATTTTGTAATTTAAAATACTTCAAAAGAGATAGTAAATATACATGTTTTATTTATTAAAATAGATTATACTTTAAAATTTTACAGTTTTCTATAAGAAGATCATATTTTTGTTGACAATACTCTAACTTAAATAAATATATTTTTAAAATCAAATGCAATTTAAAATCGCTGTAATTTTATTTCAAATATTTGAAAGAATAGGACCTATAACCCTATATGAATACAGTTTCTAAAGAATTGGAAGAAATCTCTTGCGTAAGAACTCTTTTTTAGTGTAAAACACATGCTTTCAGAAACAAATATCTTATAATTTCTTAAAGTTAATTTCAAGGTAAATAGTACATAAGTATAATTTTAAAGACAGATTAAATGTAAACAGTTCAAAAAAATGTAACTAGTTTCCAAATCATTTCTAAATTTATTTTACTATTTAAATAAAATGCCAATTTTTGTAAAAAAATAAAAATTAATCAAAAGCTAAAATTAATATTATTACCATGTTAAGTTTGCCCCACTCTCCCCTATTTACAAAGTTTTTTCTTTAAATTGATTTCGCTCGGTTTCGTGGGGTTAAATAATTATTTAATTTAAAAGTTAATGACTTTTACTATTTAAATATTTAACTAAAACAAATAATAGTTCTACCCGGTTTCGTACATTATTGTATTATTGGGTTAGAGTAAAAGTTTTTTTTAAATTTAAGTGTATAACTCCAACAAACAATAGGTTTTTTCCTGTATTGTGGGTCATTGAGACATAGGCTTTAAAGGTTATGGTTTCAATATAAATAAAAGTTTATGTTCTTTTAATAAATCTTTTATTTTGTTACACCTTAAATTTTTCCTGGTTAATAAGGTGTAGGGCCTATTATATGTTATTTTGACTAAATTATATATGTTTAAATATTTATGGTCACCATATTGGATCCGTAATTTTATTATTTTGCAATTTTGACTTTGGTTTCCTAATCAGTGACCTCTAAAACCCCTAGGTACCAAGTTTCGTACAAAATTAATAAAACTTGAATATTTTGCTGGCTTTTATAAATTAATAACTGCCATAATGGGTCCACCATTTTGTTTTTTCAATTCTGACTTTTGATTCGCAATCAGAAACCTTTAAAACCCCTATGTACTAAATTTCATACAAATTGAATAATATTTTCATATTTTGACCAGCTTTTCGGGATTTGGCCCCACGGCCCGGCGGTGGGAAACGCTGCTTTAAATACATGCACTGGTGGTCATAAAATTTAATGCTTCTGGCTCTCAAGAAACTGGATTGATTTGAGGAAGAGGTAAAGATACGAATACTAACTAGATGCACAACATCTAAATTGTCCCTGTTGTTTACCCATGCTCACTCCATGCTGATGCAGGTGCACATTTGCTAAGCTACCTTATCACTCCATTGCACTTAAATCACCTCTTAATAAATATGGTAGATAAGTAATTAAAAAATGCAGGTTGTGTAGCACACGTTTAAGTGTTTACATCTAGAGGACACTAGTTTGATACCGGGGGTGCTAGAAAATAAAATTTCTATTTGTAGATGGATACGTACTTCTATCTGAATGGTGAATATCTAGGCCATATTTCTGAATGTGAAGTACAGATCACATTGTTACCTAAGTTAGGTTGGCTGTTTAAAAAGTGTACGTTAAATGCATGAATATAATTAGGCCTGTGTCATTTTTAAGCAATTCGCTGTTGCTATATATACTAAAAAAAATAGTAACCTAAAATCAGCAATGCATAGTTTCTTTCCCTTATTTCAATTTCTTTTCTTGCGGTGGGCTGTGAGGTATAATCTTCTTTTTTTCCCTCTTCTAGGGTCCGCAGTTGTATTTTCTCGGTTCATGTTGACGCTAACTTTTTTTTTAGCTTGCACTTACTAAAATGTGGTCAAAATGTATTTTTCAATAAAGAGCACCATGACCTACAAGGTTCTACCGAAGACGATGAGCCGAGTGGAAGTACGAACAGCAAGAGAAAGCGAGGGAAGGATTAACCTGCTTGTCTGCCATTCTTTCACTTCTCCTAACCCCTCCTTCGCTCAGAGCAAAGTTTGACCGGTCCTTTGGCGAGTGATGGCGTTAGTGTACAGGGAAAATTTTATCAGTTGCTACCTCTCAGGTTAATAATAATGCCAATAAATTTTGTGTTGTGACCCCCCTAATAAATTATATAATTCGATTCACAAATCTCCATTCTATGTTCCTATAATATTGCCCTTTCATTTCGCTTGGATTTAGGTCTTTAACAATCAACTCAAATATCGCTTATTTTGACTTTTCTAAGGGCAAAATTTCATATTTTAAGCCATGTTTACAGATTTCTCTTATCTATAGAAACATAGAATAGAGTTTTGTATTCATTCCAGTGAAGACCAAACTTCAATACTACTAATAGTTTTATCAAAATCGTGATAGAGCTGAACACTTGAGTGACACTGTATTGGCTCCCCTATGTAGCCCCCTTAAGGCAGGTTCACACTGAGCTGCGTACGCTATGTATGCTGTGTTCATTGTCTTAGCTACGTCACGTCGTGTTTCATTCGCGGCTATATTTTTAAACGTCGCTGACGGTGGGCATGCGCAGTAGACCAGCAGTGGTATACCCTGTTAATGGTAGGAATGACTGTATGGAAGGTCTTTTTTTTTCAACCAAAATCCTATCTATTAAGTAGAATTCTGGCAGGGAAAGGGTATTTTAGGGAACCATTTCTATCAAAAACAGGCTATATCTGCCACATGCAGCCTGAAATAATAGCGTTAAATATATATAATTATATATCTTTATAATTGTATAAATTCATAATATGTCTGTGTTTCTGTCTTTCCGCACCATCCCAAAGCCCCTAGATGACATATAAAGCTGAAACTATACACAATTTGATAGTATAGACCAAGGGAAAGAACCTAATGGCGCCGGATTCTCGATTTTTTTTAAGGTAGTTTACTTAAGGTCAAAAAGAGACAATGTATTTTATCTCCAATTCTGCTCCAGCGATTTTGATTACATTTCGTATTTAGACATTGTTTGATAGTATTATAAACAAGAGGGCAACTTTCATTTTCCCATGAGAATGACTGAGGGTAGGTACGTAACATAAGAGACAATTTCCTATTTTTATCTCGTCTCTATTACTCTTTGAAATACATAGTAACCTACCATTTCAAAGTTGTTACACTCTTAAAGATATAACACTTTTATTTGAAACAATATTTACCGAGTTATATGTAACTATATTTTCTTAGAAAGAGCTTTGGGATTTAGGGAACTGAAAATGCTATTTCATGTAACTTATTCTCTTTGGTGAAAGGCGATGGTCTCCCCTTATTTTTCTATAACAATTTCTAGGGGTGTGCGAAAGCAACTTTTTAAATGCGAAGTCGAAGCTACCTAGAATTTTTGTTGTTGTCCCTTAACGCTACTTTTAAATTTTACTTGCATCGTGGAGTTTGTAATATTATTTTGCAAACTTTACACATGCATGTCTTTTTATCTGCATTTCTCTGATAATAATTATGAATTAAATTCTGTTTTCGTTTACTACTTTCTGTATCAGCCATTTTGAATGATAAAGGAAATGCAAAGAAGCTATGAAAAAAAACTTTTGTATCAAAATGCACTTGTTAATTTATCACAGATAATTCCAAAGAGATAGAATATTAAAGACCAAACATTAGACGCGAGCTGCGATGATAGCACAACTAGAGCGCTTTCTCTGCTTCCTTCCAGTGACCATGGTGTTATTTTTTTATAGGTATTTTTATATTTTACAAAATTATGTTGGCATTAGTTAATATAATATATTAACATTTACTTACCCGTTTTTTATCCATGCTTATGTTGTGTTAGTTAAATTACTAGTCAATGTTAAAATTCTGTTTATTAACGATTTTAAATTATCAAATATTGAAAAATATAATATTTATTAAGATAAAATTAAATCGTTAGATAATTTACCGAAGTGTTATCCTTCTTTCGAAATTTTTCGAATATGCGAAGGTTATTGTAGATGTAGAAGTCGAAGCCGAAGAGAATTTTACCTTCAACTTCGACTTTTCGAAGCTTCGCACACCATTAACAATTTCTATTATTTTGTTTTCCATGTCTTAAAATCTATGAGTATGGTAATTAGATCAAATAGCGAGAAAGACTGTGTATTTCCGTACAATTTATTTCTGAAAGAAGGTTTCCAAAAAGCTAGTGCTACGGTGGCCCTTTTTATTCACCTGAGTAATGGATAATGTTCTGTCGTTGATTGTACTAGCAGGCAGGCAGAAGAAGCCCAAGCAGAATGGTAAATAAACGCCCTAACGGTCACACACAGGCGTGATGTGAATATAACGAACTGCTCCTTGGCAAATACAATGACTTAGCACGTCTTGAAGATGTGTTGTATTGCTTGATTTACTTCAGGGTCAGGGACGGTGTATTTGTTGTTTTTATTAGTGTACTTCAGGGCCAGGGGCAATGGGACACCCGGGAACCAATGGAAAGGTGCCATCTATATTATATGACGACGTTTTAAGACATATGGACCAGTTTCATAGTCGGACCTAGTACGCCTCAAGTGTGACGCTATACTAAATACAAGACGACACCTACCTAGACCAGAATGGAATGGGCCCGTCCCATTATAGTCCACTTTGGCCTTGTTAAATCTTGAGTACGAAACTGGACTATGCCTATCCAAGGTGTATCGTGACTAAGAGATTTTTCAAAAAGGAGTGGATACAACTTTATCAATACAAACAAATAGAGCACTTATATATAGTGTGTAAAATACGTGGGCTAAATTTTAATACTAGGCTTCAGACATGGTATTCGAAAGTAATACCGATAAATGTATTGAAAAACTCCGCTTTAGAAAGAAAGAAAAAATCGTTACCATACATGGACTCGCCCGCTGGCAGTTTTATTACTCGCCCGCTGGCAGCCAGAAGACCCCGACAGATGTAATCTTGAGGCTGGTGCCCCCTTGCGATGGCTGCGACTGATAGCCCCGCGGTGACTTACTGAACTTCTAAGATGTTCCCGGAACTCACTCTGTGCACTTATACGTCACTGTCGCGCCGGCGACGCTACAATATTACCAGGAATATATTAAGTCGCTAGAATAGTCTTATAAGAAATTCATGAATTTCTGAAACCAAATTGGTTTATAACGCTGAGTGGAGTTGTATGTCGCTAAGAGGGTTCAAGAGTTATTTTTTAGCACCGCCCGCATCTTAATACTAGTTCGGATTGTACCCCTTTGTACTAATTACACTAATGTTTAATGATAGAGTGGTTTAATTTATAGGAAGTGCATCTGCATTTGTGTGGAGAGAGAGTGTAAAACCATTTAGGAAAAACCACTCTCGGTACACATGACCGGTTTGAACTCCGATCCCCCCCCCTCTTCGGCAGTCGAAAGGTGTGATTTGCTACAACGCGTCAGACGCGTGCGGCTCACGCGAATATAGATGTTTCCTACAGAGCGACTGACGCGTTTGAAATACCATAAAATATCTCAGAAGAGACAGTTTTTGTTTGCCATTAAATGGATAGTTTATTAATATATTAGTTATTAGTATTAATAAATTGAACCGACAGCTTTATCTTAGCCTTGTGCTGTTCGAAAAAACAATTATATAACTAATAAATTTCGTTAAAAAATAAAAATCATTGGAAGGACTTTTCTTATATTTTCATTGCTATGTACTAAATACTACCGTATTTATTGAAGTTTTACGGATTCACTAGTAAAACCTAAATAAACTCTAGTGTTTTAATAAATATATTAAAATGTGTTAATGACAATAAAATTTAAGAGAGGTCCCTAAGACATTGTTTACTTTGAAACAAAAGTTTATCAATCAAGAGAGCAATACTCTCGCCGATTTAAGAACTCTCTTTTTAATTTCATAATACAACCCACATCTAAATGAAGGGAGGAAAGCTTTTAAAAAAATTATAAAAATATTAAAATAGTTGCTTTTCATTAAGTTTTTATGCGAAATGGTAAAAAACACAGATATATAATTATATATATACACACTGTTTTTCAAATAAAACAAAGTAACTACATACTATTATAATTTGTGTGTATATGTTTATGCTTCATAACTGCCACCCTCACCCGCCTCGGTGGCGTAGTTGGCTAACGCGCCAGTCGTGTTGAGCCCGACCACCGAGGACGGGGAGATCGAGGTTCGAATCTCGGTCGGGTGAACTGGGAGGGGGTCCCTAAGGTTCACTCTCCCTCCACGCAAATGCTGGGGTTTACTTCCTCTAAATTTAACCTTCCCAATTCCTAATCCATTAGTGTAGTTAGTACTTAAGCGTATAACTCGAACGGGTAGTAAGACGCGGTGCTAAAATTAAATTAAAAATTAAAACTGCCACTCCCATAAGAAATAAAACATTGTGAGGATATTTCCTCCAAGCAGATATTCCTCCAAGCAGGATATTCCCTCCAACAGGATTTTCCCTCCAAGCAGGATATTTCCTTCCACAGATATTCCCTCCAAGCAGTATTCTCAACAGGATATTCCTCCTTAAATGTATTCTTATGTCCTCGGGCTTAATGGCTTTGTTTACGCTACTACAAACCGAAGGTTACCTCCATTTCCTCCAATGTATTCTGTTTGTGACAGAAGTTGTATATTGTGAACCTTGAAAACTCAGGTTTAGCATAAAATTGTGTCCGTTTCCTTAAACACTGTGACTGTGACCTTCTCGCAGGTCTTTGTTCACGTCACAACTACTATGTGACTGGATATTGTGACCCGGTGGATAGGGACTCTGGTTACAAGTCTGGAGGGCCCTGGTTTGATAGTAGGCAACGTCTAAAACCATATTTATTATTTTGCGATTCTTCCTAGTGCCCGGATATTCTCACATCACATGTATTAGGATTGAATCTAAAGATTTTGTGGTCCTAGGTTAAGTTCGTTTTGAAAGTCTTCTTCTAAATACTAACTGTGACCTGGTGGTCTAGGGGTAAGGTGTCAAACTTCTGTGCTGGGGTACGGGGTTCAATCCTCGGTCCCGGCACAGATCTATCTGATTGCCAAACCCTTCCTTCACTGATGACAAGACTTGTATTAATCACAACTTGTGAATGTGTGGAATGCCAGGCCTCCGCCGTGGTTCGGATCCCACGTTAAACTGTAGGTCTTCCATTTCATCTCACAATCATCCTACCATTACACATTAGCCTAAGTGCGTATAACCCGAACGGGTAGTAAGACGCGGTGCTAATAATCATAATAATCATTTAAATACTAGCACTAAAAAATTATTGTGGTCATTTTAAATTTCGATCCAGCGAACATAAGTTTTCTTGGAAGGAAGGTAACTCCAACGGGATTGTGGAGCCTGGTAGCTATAGTATGATTGACATAGGAAAAATCTTTTGGATACTAGAAAATATAGCAAATTAATTCATTGTAGCGACTTGTTTCCCAACTGGTATCCCGCGGACCATTACCGGTCCGTGGCTCTTTGCTTCTTGTTCGCGCAGATAAATTTTGAGGTATCCAAATTTTCAATCAACATAATCATCGGAACCAATACGTAAGCCTTTCCTCCCCCCTTGACCCTTCAGTCCCTGAGACAAAAAACGCTATCGTTATTCCCTTACGTTCATACCCAATTATATAACTATATTTACTACCCGCCTCGTTGGCGCAGTTAGCTCACGCGCTGGCATCATGTTGAGCCAGACTGCCGAGGAAGGGGAGATCGAGGTTCGAATCTCGGTCGGGTGAACTGGGGGTGGTTTTCCTAAAGGGTTTTCCACTCTCCCTCCACACAAATGCGGGCTCACTTCCTCAATATTCAACCTTCCCTATTCCTAACCCATTAGGGTAATTAGTACTTAAGCGGTTAACCCGAACGAATAGTAAGACGTGGTGCTAGATAGTAATAATAATAATAATAAATTTATTCCCTTTTAATGTATTTTAAATTTTTAGTATTATTATTATTATTATTATTATTATTTTGAGGATTATATTAAAGTTTATTAATCTTAAATCGAGAAGCTACTTTTGTATATAGTTTACGTTAATCGGTGAATCTTTGGACGTTATTAAGATAGTGTTCCTGGTGTCATTAAAAAGGGTTAATATTGCTAAAAAAAACTGTATTGGGCTCTGAGTTTGCACAAAATTCCAACCACTCTGTAAACAAAAACAAGGGCTTAATTGAGCTCAGAACCAAAAAACTACTGTAATATTCTGGTAGGAAGAAATTTTGGATTTTTTTTTCGTGGTCATCATTGATAACATTTTACTATATTATTTGTGTTATTTTATAGTCATTGAAAATATCTATCAAGAGTGACAGCTGCAGATCACATGACTTGACGTATGAACATGTAAAAAGTGTATCTAGTAACTTTCTATAACCGTCAAATAAAGAAGGGCCCTTTCTATGAAAATTGGATTTTTTTTAACAACGCTAATGTGCTAAGGATGTATAATGTTGAATTTAGAGGAAGTGTGACCGCATTTGCCTGGAGGGAGAGGAAGGAAAACCACTCAGTACACCCGGCCGGGATTCGAACCCCGATCTCCCCCGTCTATTGCGAGAGTGACTCTCGACTTAACCTCAACATTTGATTGGAGTTGTCCCGTGGCTGCGTCTGCACACACTCTCTCTTTTCAAAACCATTAAATTAATTGTATTTGTAAATAACGAGCTGTCTATTGTGTTCTCTTTAGAGGGGCACGCCCCGCCGTGACGTCATCAGCTACGCTACTAAACTTATCGATAAGAGGGGGGCAGGGGGAAAGTGCGGCGTGTTTTGCGTTTTTTTTTTCACGACCCAGTGACTGCGAATAACAAACAATTTTTTTATATTTTTTATTAACAATGGTTGAAGCCTTGCGACTGCATCGCCTTGTTCCGTCTTTTGTTTCCTCTGAGGAGAGGTCTTCTTGTATTTTCTTCGCCAACTTTGTTTGCTGTCTTTGTGATCTAGGAAGCGTGTCGCGCTCTGACGGAGGACGGACGGACGGACAGACGTACGTCGAGCGTGTCACCGACAGCTACTCCGTGACCAGAAGTACCTCCACCTCTCACATAACCCCCTCCCCCCCTTTCCACTCCAAATTTTCACTCTTCCAACAAACACCCGGAAGTGATGAGATATCGGAACCCTTTACTGTCCTTCGCCATCTGGTGGGGGATTCTGGTTTCGTTTTTCACCCCAAACCCCATTCATCCAAAATCCCTCCCCCTTGCCATCATGTCACATGATCGGCTCCTGCTGTTGTAAGATGCTCTCCCCCCCCCCCCTTTCCCTCTATATTCCCAGAGGCGGCTTTTCGGCCCGTTGATCTTTTTTGAGTTTTATATTTAAGGGTGTTACATGGGGGAGCATTGAAAGCGTTGCAGCTGTTTCGAAATTCTGGATTATTTACGAAGTGGTTTGATATTTCTTAAAATGGTTTTCAACAAAACTTAGGCTTAAGTTTTGACCAGTTAAAGAGTTTAAACTTTTGATTTAAAGTTTAAAAAAAAAGACTGGTAGCTTAAATATAACAATCCCGCATTTGTTTCAAATTTTCTATTGTGACCCTAACAAAACACGACTTTATTTGATAGAGGATGGTTAGTTCTAGGTCTCTATCGTTTTACTTTAATCTCAGAAGTACAAATATTGGCTTAAAGTGCAGTTGAATTTTTTCTAAAAAAAATTAAACTTAAAATTTAAACTTTATACCTAGATAAGGACCTGTTCTTAGCTTTCGCCTACAGTTTGGTGAAAACATTAAAAATATAAAACCACTTCTTCAAAAATGCGGGATTTCCAAACGCATAAAACGCCCTCCCCATGTAGCAGCCTTAAGATGTTTTTTCATTAAAAAATTACGTAACATATTTAATGACAGTTTTGAAGTATCTATCTCGTGTTTTTAGAAGGTTTCGAGACGTCTAACGTTGGCCTTGGCTGTTTTGGGGTAAAGTGCTCGCCTCAAGACCCGATGTTCTTAGGTTCAAAACCAGCTGGGTCGACGGACTTTTCTTAAGTGTTAAAAAATTCATAGCAAAACCTCATTCGGAGGGGAAATAAATACTTCGGTCCCATGTCGATTGTGGCATGTAAAATAACTTTGGGGAGTTAAGTGAAAATACCTTTCCCGGTAAAATTGGTAGGCCCTTTCGCTCTCGCTCATAGAAATTCCCGAGTGCTTGATATAATAAGCCTGTTCAGAAAGTGCACATCAAATACCTCAAACAAATTTTTTTTTTAATGAGATGCGTAATTTTGAAAGTGTTTCTCACACACACACACCGCACACTCTTCCTAAGATGTATTTCCACTAATGGGATGTGGATGAGAAAGGGATAACTTGGAGAAAGTGTACCGGTATTTGTGTGTAGATATAGAGGGAATACCATTCTCAGTCCGTCCAGATGGAATTTGAACCTCGACCTCCCTTAATCGGCGATCCACTATATTGCGAGTGTGACGACTCAAATCACGTGACCACCGATGTGGGGTACGGTTTTTTTTATTGTTATTATGAGAGTATTGCTGGACATGTAATAGGTTCACAGCTACGGCTTTTGTTTCAGAGAGGAAGCCACTTTCTCTACCGGGTGATGGAAACAATTACTCTCAAGCTCGTTGTCTTTTTTTTATATCGCTATCTCCCTTTGCTCAAGGTCACTAAGGTCTAGCATTTGCCTGGGTGGAGTATGGCAACACACACGGTTTATACCACCACCACCACACACACACACACACACACAGACACACACACACACACACACACACACACCAGACTTAGAGTCAGGCGTGCTAGACGTTCGTCAAACTAACTATCGCCCAAAGAAATATATACTGTCCCAATTTTCCTAGGAAGAACCATATCTAACGATTAGAAAAGCTACTAGATTTACTTTCACCTATTCATACGTCAAGTCATGTGGACCTGCAGCTGTCACTTATAATATATATCAATAGCAATAAAATGACACTAATAAAATAATAAACTGTTTCTTCCCATCAATTATCGACACGTAGTCGATTACTCTTAAGTTATTCTATCCACTTTTATGTAGGAAAAATAGTAGGTAGTGTAAACTTTCTGTCGATGTTGGCTACTTTCGGATCAATTTAATTCCATCTTATACCTTTAAATGTAAAAAACTTGGTTTTCCTCAGTTTGCTTATAACTTTTTTTATAGTACGAATTAAACAAATAATTTCAAAGTTAACGCTGCTTTTTTTGAGTGTTATTTATTTTATACTAAACAGTTTACTATTATCAGCTATTGTCTAACAATTTAGAAATACTCTGGATCATGTCAATAGAAAGTAGGAACTGATGTTATAAGTATACAGAGTAGCGACGTAATTGTCGATATTGTAGATGAAATGGTCTTTGGATTAAATTTACTATTAATAAAAGTCTAAATACTTCATTTCAAAGTGAAACATAGGTTCAGTAAATAGATGTTAAGGGCCGCTTAGAACTTACCATTCCACCCCTGATACTTAAAATATCAGTAATTTGTTTCTTCGGTTGGTATGAATATGTGAACGTAACCCGCTCCGTGATGTAGCTGTAAGTGCAGCTTGCTACGAGCCTAGATAGAGGTTTCGGGCTCGATTCCCGGCTGGTACCTTATGTATTTTTCCCGAAAGGGGAATTGCCCCAATGGTCACTGGGGTTTGGTTAGTTAGTCTTAAGTGTTTCCACTGGTTCCACACTACCAACATAATCTCATCTCATCGGGACATGGAAAGAACCTCCACGGAAAGGATGTACTGTGATTAGTACATTCAGGCGTCCCCTGGACAACGTTACATTAGTACGGGCTCATTTTCCACTACTGGGCTATGAGGGATGTAGCCTAAACACGCGATATTATTATACGTGAAAGTAGATCTAGTAACTTTTTTTTCTAGCCGTCAGATAAGTCCTTTCTTAAAGAAAATTGAGGTCTAATTGCGACGGTCTCCGTTTGATACCTTTCTTCCTACCAACCCCGCTCAGCAGTGTTTGTTATTTATCTTCCCACGCGGACAAAGAACGACAGAAATCTGTATAATGGGGCCGGTGTCATTGCACCCTTCCTTCCTCGGTTGCTTTCCGTTCGGTCCGTGTATCCGTGATAGTTAATCTGCACCGGTTGGTTGGCTAGTTAGTTCATAGTCGGTTGGATGCAGGAGCGGACTGGGCCGCCGGGACCCTGGTAGATATCCCGGTGAGGACTGTTTGATTCGGACCTTCGACACTGGACATAAATTAAACTACAATAAAGCTACCGGTTCAATTATATTTTAAACCCGCCGCGTGGTCTAGCGCTCTTTCCTTACAGTAGGTTAGACTGCGGATGACAAGGAAATCTAGGTCGGGTTTAATGAGGGTGTTTTCTTACCAAATGGTTTTCCACTCTCCCTCCACGCGAATGTGGGTACACTTCCTTAAAACATAACCTTTCTAATCCCTGTAACCATTAGCGTGATTAGTACACAAGCGTATAACCCGGACGGTTAGTAAGACTTGGTGCTAAAAATATTTATTATAACCATACCGTTTGTTGTTTATTTTGGAGAAATTAATTTCACTATTCCCGACTGAGATTAGAACCCCGATATCCCCGTCATCAGAAGGCCACTCAACACGAGTGCGATGCCTTATATCATTCGGCCACTGAAGCGGGTAATCTCTATGTTGATAACTTTCAAATAAATAGTAAAAAAACCCACACAAAACACGGCTTGTGCCCCGCACGAGTATTTATGTCTGCTCCGAAACAGTTTCTGTTCACAGTTTAAAGTTGCCAATCAATCTCATCACTTTAGAGAATGGCCTCTGTTCTAGTGAAAATGTGGCTTGGAGGTTTAGCTTGCCTGTGAATATGAGTCGTGATCCTCCCCGTCACGAGAGATATAGTATACTCCATTCATGGTAGGAATTACTCTCTGAAAGGTCTTTTTTCCTACCAAAATCCTACTATATAATAGCTTTCTGGTAGGGAAAAAGGCCTTTCAGAAAACAAATCCTACGCTGAACAGACTTTAGTTACTACATACATTCATACATGCATACATCATACATGCATACATACATACATACATACATACATACATACATACATACATACATACATACATACATACATACATACATACATACATACATACATACATACATACATACATACATACATACATACATACATACATACATACATACATACATACATATACATACATACATACATACATACATACATACATACATACATACATACATACATACATACATACATACATACATACATACATACATACATACATACATACATACATACATACATACATACATACATACATACATACATACATACATACATACATACATACATACATACATACATACATACATACATACATATCACGCCGTTCCTTTATGGCTAGGCAAGACACTGTGCTTATAGCTAATAAAAAACTCCGTAATCCCTCCTCACTAACTTTCTCTACACTTCCCTATCCTTACATACTTCCTTCGCTTCAACAACATCCATACACCGAGTCTTACATGCTCTTTTATTATTAAAACTCTTAATGTTTCTCTTTTTCACACATTCGCCTACCCCTTCCTTTTGATCCACACACTCTACCTTCATATACTTGCTTTGTCACTCGATCCATACTCATCCTCTCAACATCCCCCGAACCAACGTAAGACGCTTCTTTCACAGTTACTTATTGGATTCCGTTTCAAACCGCATTCCTTCACCCATTCATTACCGACTGTGTCCATACGAGTTTTTCCACATACATTTATCCACATCTTACATGGCATACCCCTTCCTTTTGATCCAGTTTTGAAGATGGAATTCTATAAAACTGGCTCAAGTTAATATTTTTTCATCGCGTGGCAGTATTTGTACTGCAGAGCGAAATAGATCTTTCCCCTGAGACCTCGCAGACACTTGTGGGCCAGTTGTGAACTGTGCCGATGTATTTCAAACTTTTAAGAAGGGAAAGGGTTCTTGGAGAGGGTAATGTTATTATATTTACTCATTTGGAACTCATTTCGGCCCATGACCAATTTATAACGTACACGATTCCCCTTAATCGCCGACAGGTCTTATGACACATACACAGGCAATTTGCCGTGTGTGTATGTGTGTGTGTGTGTGTGTGTTTGTTGTGCAACAAACACTCCGCCGTCCCCTTGAAAGTGTCGCAGACACGCAATTAACCGGAAACCACTGTTGCACTGCGTGTTGCAATATACAGTCTGATTGTCACAGGAAGCCGGCTGGCTATTTGAAAACTGGAAACTCATGTTGCCAATATAGCGGGGAAAAATAAATATTACAATATTGTATTTACATTATTAATAATTCAACTGAGACATAACCGTTTCGTTGGCCGCATGGTCTATGGCGTTACTATCGCAGTAGACTAGACTGCCGATGATGGGAAGAATTAAGTTCGAATCTCGGTCGGGTATACCGAGGGTGTTTTTCCCCCAAAATGGTTTTCCACTTTCCCTCCACGCAAATGCCGGTACAATTCTTATAAATAAAACAATTAGCATAATTAGTACATAAGCGTATAAACCGAATGGATAGTAAGACGCGCTACTAAAAAAAATGACATATTTATAGAATGCTAAGTTTTAGTGGCTTTATCGATGTTGGGGGTCGAAAGTGGGCTTTCTGTAAAAATCTGGGTTTAGTTTTATCACCTCGGAAATCATTTGAATATGTTTGGATACACGCTCTATTTTTTACTCTTCCATAGAGAGAACGTTTTTTAATCATGAAGTAAGACCTGGCGGTGGGGGTGGAAACCTTTCTTTGTAACTATCCGCAATCCGTGCTTGTAGCTATTTTATATCCGGGCTATAATTACTGGAGAACGGATTCTGCCTATTTCCCATTTCCTTGATCGTAAAACATAGGCAGTTGAGATATACAGGGGGGTTCGGAAAACCATAGCCCAAACTTCACATATAGCTTGTTTGAACCAAAAGTAATACAAAAACCTTAAACATTTACATCCGGAAAACTATACAAATACCATTAAATTGTGTTCTAAGTTTCGTCATACGGCGCCGGGAGGGCAAAGCTGTTCAAGCATGCGTGTACAACAAGTTGCATAGGAGTTAGGCGCGTGGTACTACACACCTCGACATCTTGGAGCACGGCAGCAGAACATACCACAATTAATAGTAAACAACACACCAGTCCATCTAGAAATGGGAATACGTTCTGAGGGTCATCATTAACGGTCCTACATCACAATAAGTGCTTGCCATTATTACATGTACAGTGCCGTGCGCCTAACTCCTATGCAACCTGTTGTACACGCACGCTTGAACAGCTTTGCCCTCGCGGCGCTGTACGCCGAAACTTTGAACAAAATTTAATGGTGTTAGCATAGTTTTCCGGATGTAAGTGTTTAGGGATTTTGTATAACTTTGGTTCAAACAAGCTATATGTGAAGTTTGGGCTATGAGTTTTAGAACAACCTGTATATGCATGTCATGTTATAACGAATACAATATGTTAATTTTATAGTGTATATAATTGTTTATTCTGTTTGGTTTTTGCCTATTTTTATCAATAAGTATTTTGGCTCTGGCTTTTCACTTTTTCATATGAAATGGATTTTCTGCTGAAAGAAATATTCTTAGAAATCTTAAGTTTCGGCATACTTGTTTGTAGTAGGTGTGAAAATTGACACGTTTTATAAATAGCTTCCACTGAGCGTAAATCGGGTGGAGGACAAGGGTAGCAACGGCAGACATCTTGGGATGAAACTCCTTTGGAGGAGAAAAGTTCAACTTCTTTTCGGAAACGGAAAATTTGAAATTTTTTCCCCTTGACATTGTGTGAAGTAGAACTCAGATTTTCAAATTATAAAAAAAATTAAATCTGAAAATAAAACCCATTTCACTACTTATAATCTAGAAACGTATACAATGATTAACATCGTGTGACCCGCTTCGGTGGTCGAATGGACTAAGGCGTCACTTGGCGCAGTAGACTGACTGGACTGCCGATGAAGGTGAGATCGAGAATCGAACCTCGGTCCACTATACTTAAGGGTTTTTTTCCTACTAAATGGTTTTTCACTCTCCCTCCACGCAAGTGCAGATATGCGTACAACCCGAACGAATAGTGAGGGGGGGGGGGGGCTAAAAAAAACAAATTGGCTTTAGGTAATAAAATAGCATGTAGTAAACTCAATTTTATATTGCCTATAATGTGCCTATTCTATTACCTAAATCTCATATTTTGAATCCCTATTTGCCTGCATATTTTAAACATTTTTGGTGCCTAAGAATCCGCTCCCTGGTAATTACATACCCAACTGTTGAAACGATATTTTCGCGCTGCGCCAACCTGCAATAAAAAAACCACTTCTAGTTCACAGTTATTTTGGCGGCCGATTGAAGGGGACGTGTTGTGTATAAATCTAAACCGTGTCACAGACTCTATCAATATTTTACGTGTTCGTGTGTTTTTTTTACCCCTCACACTTGTTTGTATGCCTTCGTTATCTCCCCCCCCCCCCCCCCCCCCCATGTACCCGCTCCTCGAATAGCGAGTGATAGCCGCTTCTCTGGGTCGGTCGGTTCAGCCTTGGGATTCTTTTCGCTGATGAATAGCGGAGAAGATGGACTTTGAAGATCACAAACCGGATCCTTAGACTGCCTCCCCCTCGGCGGAGAGGAGGAACACCCCCCTCCCCCCCTTCTTCCTTACTAACAGCGTGAAACCTCGAGAGCTCCTTCGTGCAGAGTGATTACGTATAGTAGGATCAACATGCAAAGGACTTTTCTGAAGACGTGAAACATTTTTACGCTCTTCTATACTAACATTACGTAACTCTTAGTAGCAATCGGTCGTTGATACGACGCGCTACTCTCCCGGTAGAAGGTCGAGGCTCGAATCTCGGTCGGGTGTACCGAGGGTAGTTTTCCACAAATGCTGGTACACCTCCAATAGTTAATATAACCTTCCCGTTCCCTAAAAACCACTAACATAATAATTAGTACATAGGCGTATAACCCGAACGGGTAGTAAGACGCGGTGCTAAGAAAAAGTTGTTTACGTGGCCATATTTGTCATTTACTAGAGTTAAAAATAAGGTAAAATGTGTCCTAATTTAGGGCTATAGTATAATATAATTTATGTACTGAACCGGGATTTGAACTCCATATCTATTGCTAAACGCGCCAATGCTCTACCGCCTTAGTTCTTCAAGAATGTATCAATATCCAAGACGTTTCTTACTTATTAATTTTCAAGACTACGGACATAATATTATCCCCCCTGGGAAATTAATCAGTTTTCACTGGTTGAGGGCGACAAGTAAGATAATTAAGTTGGATAGGTTTTTCGGATTTCATGTCATTTAATTCCCCCCATTCCATTGGGTGGTAGGGTTGTTTTTCACGCCCTGAGCACCCATACTCACTCATTTGCTGCTTATTTCATTTGTGTTTTTATTTTGTTAGTGACGTCATTGGCTTTTACTTTATAGTAGGATTCCGCAAGGAAAAAGGGCCTTTGACAATGCTCTTTCTACCAAAATATGTGTATGGCTCATTGGAGACTTAAAAATGTATAGTAATTATATTTTTCATTTATTTGTGTCTGTTTAGGGTGGGGGTAGGAGAGCCGCGAGCCGGATGTGGCCGAAACATTTAGACGATCAGTAACTTGAAACCCGTCTCGGTGGCTTAGTTGGCTAACGCACTGGTTGTTGTTGAGCCAAACTGCTGAGGATGGGGAGATCGAGGTTCGAATCTCGGTCGGGTGAACTGGGGTGGTTTTTCCTGAATGGTTTTCCACTTTCCCTCCACACAAAGTGGGTTCACTTCCTCTATAGTCAACCTTCCCAATTCCTAACCCATTAGAGTAATTAGTATTTAAGCGTATAACCCGAACGGGTAGTAAAACGCGGTGCTATTAAACAGTAACTTGAAAACTAAAACTTTTAATTGAAAAGTAAATATTCACTAGATAATAAATAAAAGCAAACTACATATTACACTTTTTATTCCTCAGGTGAGCTTCACCGGACGCCAGCATGTTGTCCATCACGTTCCTTAGCATAGATCATCTAATTGTTTTCGCCCCATCCTATATATTCCTCCTCCTGACTCCCTGATAAAAGTATTTACAAGAGAGCACTGATGAGCCCTTTATCGACTTGAATCTGGGCGTCTATATGATTACTCCCCTTTAGAGGGGTGTAACATTCTGATTAATTTATATAAAAACAATGAAACATATTAGTCCAGAAAAAATCAAGCGGAACTCGATCCCGGCCGCACTTTCTTCCTTGTGGCCGGTCTATCCACGAGACGGGGCCGCAATTTTCCACCTCTGGGATCTTGCGGTGAAATATTGACGTGCAAGGGTTCGATTCTTACAGTCTTATGACTGACTCAAATCTGTGGGAAAGTTATCTCCGTGCGTCGCCGTTAATCTAGGTCATCCCTTGACACAATGAAAGGGGACGATGAATAATTCTGACATGAACATCACGTTTTTTAACCGGACATTTTCAATATTTCTTCTCTTACAGTCCAATTTTTATAGGAAGAGCCTTATCTGACAACTAAAAAAAAAGTTACTAGGTATATTTTCACGTTGTCATGCTATTTGCAGCTTTCATTATTGATATGAAATAATAAGTTGGCCTCGGTGGAATTGGGGTAAAATGCTCGCCTCAGGGCCCGATGTTCGTGGGTTCAAACCCAGAAGGCGGTCAGTGGATTTTTCTTTGAGCGATAAAAATCCGTATCACACTTTCCTTCGGAGGGGAAGTAAAGCCCTCGGGTCCCCATGTTGATTGTGGCTTGGAAGGTATGAGAAAATACCTTTCCCAAAAAATTGGTAGGTCTTTTTGCGCTCGCTCATAGAAATCCAATGTGGAAAGCAACGGGGAACCCACCACACTTCCTAGTAAATGAGGTTTATATCAGATGGTGCGGGCAGCACTAACCAGCCGAAGGGCTGAGTGCATGCCCAGCTCCGGATGGATAAATCACATCAAAACCAACCTTAATAGTTTTATGGATTAGGGGTATTATATTTGAAGAAAATGTACCCGCATTTGTGTGGTAGAAGAGTGGAAAACCGTTTCGGAAAAATCGCCTTCAGTACACTCGACCGTGATTCTAACCTTGATCTACCCCGTAATCGACGTCTTAGTCTACTGCGAGAGTAGCGCCTTAGACCATGCTGCCACCGAAGCTGGTAGCATGACGTTATATTTTGAACCGCCTACGTCTTCATTGTAAGCTCACGTAAACAAAACTCTTCCCCCCACCACCATTTTCTAAATCTTGACCGCACCTTCTGATCTGTTTGTATAGATACGACCTTCACTTGTTTGTTTGTTGATGGTTAGCAATCCAGTCTATGTTATTTTGTTGTGTTCGATCGTGACGAGTGCTCTGCAGGTGACTGTTAATTGGCCTGATCGCTCTACCTGTCTCCCTCCGCGCCACGGCCGTTTCGCCTATCCTTGGAGACAGGCAGAGAGAGTGGTTTCGCGTCGTTGATTTCATACCGAACAATTTTATTTAGACAGTTCCTTTCACAAAAATTATCGCATTTTTTTCCTCCCCATCTATAGTTGATCGTTTTCAAGTAAAGTTGATAGCCGCTCCCTCCCACCCCAACCGCCGCTGATTCCTGGATAACCCCATGCGTCTTCCCACACCTCAGCATCTGTTTATATTACAAACGAAATCGCCCGAAACATCGCCAAAAGTAGCCAACCGTTGCCGACAAATTAACAGAAAAGTTGATTATGGAAGTGATTTTTGCACCCTATAGTTGTTCATAGTCTAGTTTCGATCCTTGCCGAGTTTTATCCCCCCCTCCCTCCTCCCCTTCCCATCCATACTTATCCTTTTTATTTCACAGGGAATGTTTTTGACTCTGTAGTGTGTCCAACCGCCTTAATAAGACATGTTTTGTTTATTTCCCGCCTCTTGGATCGTGGGATGTTGAAATCAGGTTATGAAAGGTCATGGCGCTGCCAAGCTCGAGATGATGACACTGTTGCACCTATTCAAAGGTGCAATCTTATTATTTTATAAGAGGTGTGGACTAGGTTCGAACTGGGCACGGTGTAGTCAGACGCGCCTTACCGAAATTTAATTCCAGTAATCAGATGCAACAGGTCCAATGTCAGGTTATATTATTATTATTATTATTATTATTATTATTATTATTATTATTATTATTATTATTATTATATTACTATCACCGCGTCTTACTACCCGTTCGGGCTATACGCACTTACGCTAATATGTTATGTTAGGGTGATTGTGAGATGAAATGGAGGACCTACAGTTTAACGTGGGATCCGAACCACGGCGGAGGCCTGGCATTCCTCACATTCACAAGTTGTGATTAATACACGTCTTGTCAGAGGTGAAGGAAGGGTTTGGCAATCAGATAAATCTGTGCCGGGACCGAGGATTGAATCCCGGACCCCCATCACAGAAGTCTGACACTTTACCCCAAGACCGCCAGATCACCGTCAGGTTATAATTTATTGAGCTTAAAAATTGACACGGTCATAGAATTTCGAGAATAAAATCATCAAATTTTAGTATAAATGTATTTATAATAACTGTATCCGCTTCGGTGGTCGAATGGTCTAAGGCGTCACTTTATTAGACTAAACTGCTGATGATGTGGAGATGGGGGTTCGAGCCCCGGTTGGGTGTATTGAGAGTGATTTTTCCTAAATGGTTTTCCATTCTCTCTTCAAGCAAATGCGGGTACACTTCCTCAATCCTCATCCCTAACACATTAGCGTACTTAGTTCATGGAAGCATAACCCGAATGGGCGGTAAGATGCGGTACTAGAATATATACATGTATATTAAGAGGGCTGGTAAAATATTAAAAATTGTAATAGTTTTAATTTGATAAAAATAGATGTGTTAGTGTTTTTTGAAAATAGTCTTAAATAACTTTATTTTAAACTAAAATTCCCTAGGATACCTCGTGTTGGCAAATTGCTCCATGAAAGCTGAGAATTTGGCTGGATTGATGTAACATTTTTTTGTCAGGGGAGGGGGCAGAAGCGGAAGGAAGTATTCAATGTGAAAGAATCGAAGCATTAAAGTTTTTTTTAGCATCGCGTCTTAATACCCTTTGGGGTTATACGCTTATGTACTAATTACGCTAGAGGTTCTAGGGATTAGGAAGGCTATATTTAAAGGAAGTGTACCTACATTTACGTGGAGGGAGAGCGTAAAACCATTTTGTAATAATTACCCTCAACACACCCGACCGGAAAATTCGCCATCCAAAAAGGAAAATGGTGTACAGCCCGAACATGCAATAAAACGCAGTGCTAAAAAAAGGAGGGAAATTAGCTAAATGTTTGGTAAAAAATAATTGAGAAAGTTGGTCTGGTCGAAGACTTTTATGGTAGAAGTTCTGTAGCCACGTTATTAGGTTCCTTTGTGTCGGAGATTTTATTTCATTTTGCGAACATTAAAGGAGGGGCAGATTGCGCCACGGGTTACGTCATTTAGAACCTCGAGTAGTAGCTCCGGTACGTGGGTGAGGCCTCCGTCGTACTTTTTGTTCCAGTCACGCCGGGTGACTCCTTCACCCACGCTCCTCTAGGGTTGGCGCAAAATAAATCAAACCGCTCAGTCGTACTTAGGCTTACCGCATCAAGAAGGATCTTGAAATAAAATTTCCAAATCATTGATTTTCAGTAAACTACCCCTTTGGTTAATTTTTCTGTTGTAAACAAGTATACACTCACTCCTCGGTACCCATTTTGAACAAAATCGTTAGAACCATTTTCAAAAATCGTGCATCAACCCATATATTATAACTATAAGGCAACTAAATATTGATTTTTTTTTTAATTTTACGAATGAACGTTGGGGGACTGGATGTTGTGTCTGTTCTAGATTTATTTTAGTTAATAAGTTGTGTGCTGATATAAGCAGTTGCGCGTTAAATACCCCAAATAAATGAGTAAAAAAAACCATACTATAATTTTATAGGTATTGCTAATATATTATATTAAAAGTGACAGCTTTGGACATTATGACTTTGAGTCTTGAGGTATAAGTACGTGAAATTAGATCTTATAGCTCATTTTCTGGCTAGCAGATAATAAGAATACTGCGCGTCTGGGCTAAATTAACGAAGCCCAATTTGTGGAAAGAAAAGCCAGTAATTACTAATGTACCGTTGCCCAGGGGACGCCCGAATGTACCAATCGCACCTACCTAACTCAAGCCTAACCCCCCTTTCGGGAAAAATACCCAAGGTACCAGCCGGGAACTAAACCCGGTTCCCCCAGGATTGTAGTCAGGTGCACTGACAACTACACCACGGGGCTGGTTATCAGACATATGTCCATTAGAAAAAAAATTGGGATATTTTTTCTTCATCACTCATCACTGATTTAAGAGTGACAGTTTCCCGAAAACTTAAAGTTTTTTTTTTTGTCGCAATACTCTCAAAGGTTGCTAAGAAATAGAATTAGGTCTGTGAGAAACTTATTTGTCTTAGTTATAAGTTTGAAACTTAAGTTATTTTCCTAGCCAGCCATGTGTTTTGAACGCTAAACACGATTAAATTCGATCAATTTACGCGATGAAAAATAAACGGTCTCTTCAGAGCCGCGACTTGGGAGGAAACTCTTCGTATGTGCTTCCCGGTAGGACAACCAAGTTATCGGATATTCTTTGGGCGGAACTTTGTTGGTGTCAAGGTTTAAATACGAGGCCCTATTTTTGGACCGCGTTTGTATTTTTTCCGGAGAGATTCAAGGACTGAAGTAACTAACTAACCAACCGCTACAGTCGAGTGATGGTCGTGATAAAACACTCATCAACTCCATGTCATTTAGGTTGAGAGCTACTAACGAAACTTTAAGGTGAGAAGCAACGCGTGTTAATGGCGGTGTTTTGGCGGGTTTTAAAACTTTTTTTATTAATAAATCAAATATTGCTCCAGTAGAAACATAGTTTAATTTTCTTAACTTGGTAATATCAACATTTGTTGAATATCTTGTCATGAGCATCAACCTTAGATGAGAAACTTTTTAAATTAAGAGAAAAAGTTGTCATTAAATTCCGGGACACCCCTGACAGATATTCAACAACTGTTGATGTCACCAGGTGAACAAAATTAAACTCTAATGTTTCTACAGGAGATTTTTTTTTGTTGTCAAAAAGTGTTTTGATCTAAAAACTACATAATTACTTCCCTTAACTCGCCTTCCATACATCCACGACCTTAAGCTAACTTCAAGCATTTGGTGAATACATACACAGTACAATTTTCATATAAAGAACCTTATCGTCGACTTCGGTGGTCTTGGGGCTAAGTGCTCGCCCCAGGACCCGATGTTCATGGGTTCAAACCCGGCTGGGGTCTATCGGTTCTTCTTAAGCGATAAAAATCCGTAGCACAACTTCCTTCGATTGTGGCATATAAAACAACCCTGTGAGGTATGTGAAAATACCTTTCCCAGAAAAATTGGTAGACCCTTTTATTCTCACTCATAGAAATTCTCGTATGCTGCTACAATCAGTCGGCTTAGAAAGTCCATGCTAAATACCTCAAACAAAAAATTAAGAACCTTTTCTGTCAGAGCTAGAAAGTTTACCATATAAACTTTCACGTATTCATACGTCAAGTCATGTGATCTGCAACGTTCACTTTTGATAGATAGTATCAATGCCTATAAAAGAATACTAAAATTAAATTAAAATGCTATCAACGTTGACCACAAAAAAATATATTGGTATTTTCTAAAAGGACTCTCCTATTTAACGTAGACTGTAGTTTACTCTTCGGTGTGATTATTATGTTCAGTCTATTCGCATCTTTGCAGTTATGAAATATTATTATCACCGCGTCTTACTACCCGTTCAGGTTATACGCACTTGAGCTAATGTGTAATGGTAGGGTGATTGTGAGATAAAACGGAGGACCTACAGTTTAACGTGGGATCCGAACCACGGTGGAGGCCTGGCGAAGGAAGGGTTTGGCAATCAGATAAATCTGTGCTGGGACCGAGGATTGAACCCCGGACCCCTCAGCACAGAAGTCCGACACCTTACCCCCTAGACCACCAGGTCACCCATTAATGAAATAAGGAAGATAAAAGTAAAATTCATAGAAATTGTTCTTTCATTTGTGTGGAGGGGATGTGGTAAAAGCACCTCGACGCACCCGTGTGCGAATGAAGGAACCCTGACACCCCCGTCGCTGTCAGAACTGGAGAAGACGAGTCTTATGTCTTGAACAGCTTGCCCCAAAGAGTTTTTTGTAACTTAAAAGCAAACTATAATCGCATCATATTTCTTAAACATTGATTATTCCCGGATAGCTAAGTGGTTATAGCATTAGCGAACCAAGTCAAGTCCCTGGTTCGATTCCCGTGGCCACGTTTCATTCAATTTAAAGAATATGGTATTTAGATACGGCTATAACCGTATCTAACAAATATAATAGCGTGGCTATTTAATCCGTTACATCGCTGTAAAAAGAACTTTATCTTACGGCTCAAAAGTTATCTATCTACTTACCCGGTTTACTGGTATGAGGATCATTGCATGTCAAGTGATCTCACTTTTGATCCTATAATGAAACTTTCCACAAATGATGCTTAAATATAAAAGTTCATGTATGATTATTTTCTTAAATCATATTTTCGAGAAATTTAGAGTCAAAGATTTTATGGTGAAATTAAAAACTATCCAAAACTAGTGAAGTAGTTACAAAAGCTAATATTCTCCCCCCCCCCCCCCCACCCTCCAACCTTCTGTCTCTCGATATCCCTCTCACCCTAACCGACATGTGCTGTAGTGTGTGCACATGAAGATGTACTGCTCTTGTGTAAATATTTCTGTTAGGCCGTCAACACCTTGTTCGCGATCTGTTTATCTTCACGTGGCCCTCGACGTCTCGACTGCAGTTTATGATGGTTTTACAGTTAAACCGCTGATACCCGAAATAAAGGGGGCTGGAACCTGTTTCGGATAAGCAGATTTTCGGATATGAAATTAGTACCCCTCTAAAGAGTTAAAAGGTTTTTTTAAAAAAAACCTACATAAAATATAGTTACAGAAAGCAATAAAAATCCGTAGCACAACTTCTTTCGGAGTGGAAGTAGACCCGCCCCAAATAAAAACACTCGTACCGTATCTGGGGTGGGATTGGAAATTGTAGTACTTGGGCTCAAAACTGTGCTAAATAGGTGCAAAACGATGACATATTTACATTTTTAATTTGGGAGTGTGGGGGGGCTTGAAGGAGGGTCCAACAACATTTTTTGTTTGCTACATATTTTTTCTCGCTAATCCATTGGGGTGCAAAACGCCATACTTGGGTGCAAAATAGGTGCTCAACCGTGATATATTTAAATTTTAATTTCGAGGGATTGGGGGAGGGGGGGGACTCAAGTGATCTTAACTTGCGTCGCCAACCAAGTGGTTCTGTCACCATGATGGCCGCATTTAAATAAAATCATTAATTTTCATTGCTGATTTTTTTTTTATCTGAATAAAGGATGTTTAGCTAAGTCGCAGCCAAAAAATCTTATGTTTTCCCTTTTTTTATACAGTAAAACCTTGTTAGACCAAACCTCTGTAGTCCGAAATTCCTGATAGTACAAACACACTTATCGGAAAGCGGGGGAAAAAAATTAAGTCAAATTAGAGATATGTTATTGGTTAACAAGCTCAAAGTTAAAAGAGAATTATAAGAAACAGTTATATCTGATAATATATGTTTAATATTTACATGTTGTAATCAACATAATGTGTTTTCTTTTAACTAAAAATAATTACAGTACATATTACGTGTTGTAGCCTACATCAGATAGATAAATGAACATTTGATTAAACACTTTCAACTATAATTTAAAATTCGTTAATCCGAACAAGCTTCGGTCCCATGTAGTTCGGATTATCGAGGTTCTAATGCACTAGTCCAAGGGCTTCTTAGGTCTAAACAGTTTGGGAATCCCTGGATTAGAGGATAAAGTGGATATATTACATAGGTTTACAATGAAGCTGTTGGAAGAGTCGATTTAAAGAGAACCATTCTGTTGGTGACTCTACGAAGAAAGTTCAACTGGATGTTCGCATTATTAGAATAATGGGCTTATTGAGTAGAAGGTCGGGTGGAAGGAAAAAAATAGACCAGGAAGATCACGAATGCAACTGTTTGATGATTTCAAATAAGGAAAGAAGATGAAGTTTTATAATATAAAATAGGAAGCTGCTAATAGGACATGCTGGTGGACTCAATTTGGACAAGGCAACGGACCTGTCGAAAGACACAACACCCGGTGGTAGTAATTTGGATACTCGCGATAGTATTGTCGAGGAGGATTGCAGGGGAAAAAAACTACAGATAGAACTATTATAAAGGACTTATTTTAATTTTGTTTTATAGAAGTATTGCAAAGACGATCATAAAAACAAACGATGCCCCTTTTTTACACTTAAAAGAAGCGAAAATAACATTAGGGCTATACATTTTTGCCATAAAACTGTGTACGCGCACTTGCTATCAAGGCCGTATTAAAATGGGGGTGGGGGTTAAACCCCATGTCTCCCCCACCCCCTCTCAAAAATAATATAATATATGTTTTGTATTCAGTCATAATGCCTAGACAAGTGGCGTATTGGAATATTATTGTCAATTCAAAGCATTTACACCCTCAATTAAAGTGCTTTTTTTAAACGCAACATAAAATAATGGGCACAACCCTGCTTTCTCTGGAATATTTTTTTACTTAAAAAAATTATGTGTATGTTCATATGGCATTATTTCTCTCACACGTTCAAATAATTAAATGAAATTACTAATTTAATGTATTACATTATTTTTAATCCTTCCGTTTTAAATAAGCTGGTTCTGTGGTAAAGGTAGTTATGAAATATTACAATATCCGCGGGTGCGAATGTCACTCAAAGGCGAACACGGATGAAGTTTTGTTTTTTTATATTCATGCATGTCTCCGCTGATTGATTAATGTTTTCTGAAACAACCGATGAAGTTTCTATCTTCTCCTCGCTTTTCGCCGTGGTATTTCTAACCATAATTATAGAATTGGTGTCAATCGCTAGCCAAGTTATTTGTTTATAATGTGTTACTTACCGTGTACTTTCTATTTCTAACAGTTATATTTCGATAATAAACTATAGGCCTGTGCTAAGCATCGAAATTTCATATCTTTAAAACTTCCAGATTCGGATTCGATGTAATTCGAAACTCGAATTTAAAATTTAAAAACTTTAATAATTCAAGTTGGTTTTTGGGGTAAAGTGCTCACCTCAGGATCCAATGTTCGTGGGTTCAAACCCATCTGTGGTCTATGGATTTTTCTTGAACGATAAAAATCCTTAGCGCAACTTTCTTCGGAAGGGTAGTGAAGCTGTTGGTTCCATATCGATTGTGGCATGTAAAACAACCCTGGGAGGTATGTGAAAATACCTTTCCCGGCAAAAATTGGTATACCCTTTCGCTCTCGCTCACAGAAATTCTCGTGCGCTGATATAATCAATCTGTTCAAAAAGTGAACGTTAAATAATGTAATTAACTTTTAAAAAAGCTAGTATGGCTATTTTTACCATAATTAAACCTAATTATACATTTTGATTTATAATTTCAATTAATTACATCAACTAACTTAACTAATTTATTTATCAATTCTTTCTATATATTTTTTTGAACAGTATTTTTAAGTCTTAACTTCTAATTTATATCCACTCCTTACTTTTAACGTGTTTAGAATGTTTTCTAAAATGTTATATCATAAGTGTTCTTTTATAGGTATATCAAAAAGTGACAGCTGGATATATTACATGACTAGACGTATGAATATATAGAAGTAGTATAGCTATAATATAGGCCTAAGTCCTTTCATTATGAAAATTGAACTAAATGTTTAAAACATTCACTTGGTTCTCCGTTGCACCCGTTGTCAGCTGGTAAGATTGTGTTGTCGGGACAAAGAGAAACGGCGAAACTTGATTGCAACTGCACAGATAAGTTTTTATCGTCATTCTGTTTTCCTGTCGAACGCTGACTTGATTTACTTCCCCCTCTCTTCACTTTGTTTACCTTTGAGCAGCAGGCGGTGCGAGACACAACTCGGTGTCATGGCGACCCGCCTTCTGGGGGATTTACATCACTCAAAGAAAAGATGAATTTATCTTGTATTATTACTAAACTATTTGGGGCATTTAAATGTGAACTTACTAAATGCATTTTTTTTAGTACCGTGTCTTACTACCCATTCGGGCTATACGCTTATGTACAATACACGCGGGTATCTAAAGGTGCAGATAGATCGGCAAGTAATCTCGCGCGAGATGCTGTCAGACAGCACTGTCAAAAAATGTAAACAGCTCTGCGAGTATATCTCTGATGACTCGCGCAAGTTGTTCCGCGAGACCCACGCCTCCCTGTCTAAACACACTCCTCGCCACTTACGCAAACTCTCACGGAATATCCAAACCATTTCGATATTTTCTACGAGACGTACGTCAGTTAATTGTCTCTCTCGATGATGCCCGCCTTCATAAAGGGGAGTGATAGTGAAATAAAATCGCTAGTTGCTCTTTATGAGAAAAATGAAGTTTTGTGCGAAGTTTACAGTACAGAGACAGGTTTAAAAAAAAACCAAGACAGACGCTTTACAACTTACAATTCATAGCAAACAAGCGTTCCACCACCCTAGTGGAAATATCTAGAAAGCTGCACAATATATACTCTATTCACGGTAGGAGTTACGCTCTGAAAGGTCTTTTTTCCTACCAATATCCTAATATATCATAGATTTCTGGGAGGGAAAAAGGCCTTTCAGAAAACAATTCCTACGCCGAACAGACTTTACGCAGTCAATATATTCAAAAATCGAAGAAAAAGAAGTTGAAAAAAAAAAGATATACTGGATCCACCCCTTAATCCAGCATTGCCTTTCCTTACGTTTTTTTTCTACTAATAGAATAGATTTAGCTTATGAGTGGAACAAACCTTTCTCGAGCAATATTCTCCTCTCAAGTGTAAACAGCTTTGAGAGAACTCTCGACAACAAACTCGCCCGACAGATCTCGCAGCAATCTAACAGACCTAGACAGCACTCACGCGAGAAATGCCGCCATTCACTAATTGTAGCCTAATAGTTCTCGGAGGTTAAATCTTGGGGGAAAGACTTTATGTCAGCGGTATCCAACCTGAGGGTCGCAATGATTGTAAAACGTTTTTTCTTTATACTGGCTTTTTCGTGTGATTTTAGTGATTATAAAAACGTGTGGAATTTAAAAGATAAATGTAAGCGAATGGAAAGATAAAAACTGTCACGTTACCATTTAGGTTCCTTTTGGCTATCCCAATTTGGTATACCCTGATTTTGGTTGGAGGAACAGTTTGGAAATGTCAAACATATTTCTTTGCAGCCAACATTGCTAACACCTCACTATATTATTATTGTTATTTTTATAGGTATTGATAATATCTATCAAAAGTGACAGCTGCAGATCACATGACTTGACGTATGAATATATTAAAATTGTTTTAATAACTTTAGTAATTAACTTCTACTGTTCTTCCTACCAAAATTATACTATAGTTTCTTCTTGACAAAGCTTACTTATGGTTGCTAGCATAGCATCCAAAAATCCCTCCCGGGCTTGTTGATTCTCCTTTAAGACATTTTGGTCGCGTTAATATAATCATTATATTATAATCAAAACGAGCATTGGTGGGCGCGCGAACTTAACGTCACGATCGTTTGTCTTGATAAATGTCGGTGACGGAAGAAGTCAGTATTTTAATTCTGGCCAGGTGTACCGAAGGGTTGGGGGTAATTTTTTTCATAGACGGTTACTCTCGTTCCATGGAAATATAGGAACATTTCCTCTCGATTATACCCACTCCACTTATGTGGAGATCCCGGATGGGTATTAAAACTCGGTGAAAAAATAATACTTTAAAAACTATGGTAAGTTATCAAGGAGCCGTGATGGTCTTTGAGAGAAAAATTGGTGTAAAAATCTGCAAAAGTTTGGAAACTGCTGCCCTATGTAATTATTGAAGTCTAATACCATAGCTCACTCGGTAGCGTGGCTATCGACTAAGCTAAGGGTGCTGGGTTCGATTCCCGGCATTGCCGAAAAATGCATCATTTGTGACATGTGGGTGCCCTTTCACAGTGATGAATTAACGTCCAGGCGCTGGATGCTGTGTCTGTCCTAGATTTGTTAGAATATAAAGTCTTGTGCTGGTTGGTTCAGATATCGAACGTTAAATACCTCTAATAAATAAAAATTTGAAAATTCTAAAAACTGTCGTGGCCGACGGCTGTAATAGCTGACCTAGAGGCTGTAGACCTATTTGAACTCGCCCGCGGAGTGAACTCTTTCGAACGGACCACGTCCCCCCTCGTCTCCCCCCCCCAACCTTTTTCAAGTATTGTTTTTGTCGAGCCGCGCGTGGCAAAGGGGAGGCGAACCGGCAAAGTATGTTGTCTTGACAGTAAAAACATACCCTTCCTTTCTTTCCTCTGTTGTGACAGTTGTTGTTGACTCTCTCTCTCTCGTCATTGTCCTCCTTGTCCTGCCAACCGGCGTTGAGAGAGGGGCGTCGTCTTCCATTGTCCTGACTGCGTCTTATGACCTCATTTGAATATCCGCTGTCGGTTCTGAAACAAGGCCTCCTCACTTTTAATAGAAAGCGTTCGGGGTTTTGAACCCTGACCGAGTGTCATCAAATCCCCTATCACCCGACCCGGTAGCTTTGAGGTTGGTCCTCCCCCCTCCCCCACCGTGTCTTGGTACCCATTCGAGCAGTCAATGAGTTGTTGTTTTTTTGATGAAATTTACTCGCATTTGCTTGGAAGGAAAGTGGGTAAAATTATTTGGTAAAAAACTCATCTCCGTACACTCGGCCGGGGTCCGAAACCCCGCTCTCCCCGTTACTGGCAATAAAGGAGATTGACGGCTTTTTTGTTTTGTTTTTTGACCATTTGACCATCAATGCGGGGCAGGTCCAACAGGGTCCTCCTGTATGCAAGAACGAGACTGAGCGAAATAGGTGGGGATAGTTACAGCAAAGGAAGCCCGTTTAGTAAGGCCTTATTCCTTACAAGATCCCTATTGTATAGTAGTATTTTGGTAGGATAGAAGGCCTTAGAGAACGGTAGTAGGACGTACGTTCTGGAAGGCCTTTTATCCTACCAAAATACTACTGTGCAGTAGGGTTCTGGTGCGAAACAAGGCCTTCCAGAACGGGCTTATTATCAAAATCAGGATATAAATAGGAAATCAACGCATCTTCTTCTCTGCTCCACCTTCTGTTTATCTCAGCCCCGTTCTGGTTTACGTCCCTGGTTCCTATTAACTGCCTTTCTCACTCCCTCCCTCTCCCCTCTTTATCAACCCGCTGATAACTCTTTGCCGTGTGAACCCGCCCCCCCATTAACGTTCATTTTTAGTTGTATCGATCTTGTTGAATATCGCCCGGAGTGCACAACGTTTCGGTACTGTGTCAAGGTCTGGCGAGGTCGCGGCTGGAAGGTTCCACCCTTCCCATGTCCTGATTAGATCTTGCTGCGACCCGACCAGCCAACTTCCCGAGGAAATCAAACTGTTTTAAGGAGGTGGAATATTCGATCACACATTCATAAACGCCGGAAACCAAGTGGGCTTATAACGTTTTTTTGGTCGGAGTGGTCTGGCAGTAGAACAAACAGGGTAGGAGGAAAATATAAATGCCATGAAATGGAGGACCTACAGTTTAACGTGGGATCCGAACCACGGTGGAGGCCTGGCATTCCACACATTCACAAGTTGTGATTAATACACGTCTTGTCAGAGGTGAAGGAAGGGTTTGGCAATCAGATAAATCTGTGCCGGTACCGAGGATAGAACCTCGGACCCCCGGCACAGAAGTCTCACACCTTACCCCTAGACCGCCAGGTCACCTCCAAATTATTGTTGTTATTTTACATGTAGCGATTATATCAAGTGACTGCTACAGATAACATGACTATATGTATGAAAATGTGAAGGTAGATCTAGTATTCTAAACATTTTAAGTAATAAAGATTGAGAGAATACTTCCATCGCCCACTCGAAAAAGTAGTAGAATTATCCCCTTTTCCTTTTTTACATCCACTACTGTTTCTAACCTTTAGCCTGTTTTTGTTTTTTTATTCAAGCCATATATTTTCCACTATCAGCTTTCTAGGCCTGTCGTTGCTTCATATACCTAATAATCTAACTTAAGACTATGACAGGCACAACATCCAGTCCCCCGGTCGTTAATTCATCAATGAGAAAGGGTAAAACCATATTTCACCAATGATAAATGTTTCGGCCATGTCAGGAATCGAACCCGGGACCCTTAGCTCAGAAGACAGACACGCTACCGACTGAGCTAAGGTGTCTGATAGTAGAATCACTCATGCAAAACTAAACTTATATTTACCTATCTCTCACCTAGATTACTTTAAAATCAACAAAACACGTCTAGTGCTGTTGTTTTTTTCCCCGCTAGAAAAAACCACCTACAGTTTAATTTAAAATTTCTCTCAAGCTGTTATTTGATTTTTTCAGCCTCGGACTTAACTCTGGAAAATATTATATCTGGGGGTTTAGGAGGGTGAGGGGAAGCCAAGTTGACGACACTGTTCAGAACTACGGAACGGAAACCCGCACAAGCTAAACCGCCCAACCCTCAATCCGCGGGGTTGTAAGAAGTTGTGGCGCCAGAAGGGGAAGTACCTAATAACTTTAGGGAAGCAGTAGGCAACATTGCAGTCTTCTCTCTCCTCTGTTCCTCTACAATAGACAGACAGACAGACAGACATACGTCGATCTTGGAGACGTTCATTTAAGTTGGGTCTCGGGAGAAGTTGTGGAAGGGGCCCTCAAATTGGCCCGTCTCTATTTGGGAGCCCGAGGGGATTGTGGTGTTTGAACTCTTCAAACTTATGTGAGGAGGGTACTTGTAAGTTCCATGCCCCGAAATGAAAGACATGGGCCCCTCGTTGCTGCTCGAATTTATTTTATTGCTTTCATTTTTAAAGAAATGTTTATATTAGCACCGTGTTTTTACTACCGGTTCGGGCTATACGCTCATGAACTAAATACGGTTTTAGGGATTGGGAAGGTTATATTTATATGGTGTGTACCCGCATTTGCGTAGAGAGGAGAGTAGATAAACATTTTGGAAAAAAAACCTTAGTACACGCGACCGAGATTCGAACCTCGATGGATGTTATGTCTGTTCTAGATTTAAGTTGGTTTATAAGTCGTGGGTGATATAATCAGCGGAGGGGATCTGGTGGTCTAGGGGTAGGACTTCTGTGTTAGGTTTCCGGGGCTTGAACCCCGGTCCGGGCACAGATTTATCTGATTACCAAACCCTTCCTTCACCTCTGGCAAAATGTGCTCTTTCACGCTTTGTGAATATGTGGAATCCCAGCCCCCCACACCGTGGTTCGGAACCACGTTAAACTCTGCTTTCCACTCTCATCATTCTCACGGATCATCTTAGCATCTGGGGATAATGGAACTCGCCTTAATGGTGCCCAACCTCAGAAATAAGTTCCTCCATACGCCAGGAAAGCAGAGGTAAGATAAGGTCGATAATACCCCATAATCAATCGATTCAGAACGTGCACGATAAAGATTAAATACCTCTAATAAATTGGGGGGGGGGGGGAATTGTCCGTAAAACTTTGAAAACCCGTAGAATTTTATGATTTTTACCTAGCCAGCCTGACAAACCCAAAGCACTTTTAACTTCTGGATCGTGATAGTAAACGAGTGATATAAGAACCTCCGTACGGGGGTTCCCCACAACTGCTTCATTCTGTGATTCATATGTGGCGTGGCCTGGGGTCGTTTTGAACACGTGGTGGACGCGATAGTTATTTTCCTAGTGACGTGTAAAAGGTGGTGTGATGTTTATAGCTTGGGAAATATTGCCTACGTAATGTGGCCTTGTGACACATCCTGTACTAGTTTACGCCTGTATGTAGACAGCACGCTTCTCTATAATACATCCCGACCATACACATATAGGAGTCGTCTGTTCAATTCCTGGTGGGATAAAGATTTATTTATATTGATAAAATAGCAAAACTTTAATGGTTAATATTGCGCGTCTGTGTTTCAACATTTGTAGCCCAGTTTGTGGACAGATTATCAAGTACTGATGTACTGTTCTCCAGGGTACACCTGAATGTACTGATCGTACATCCTTTCCGAACTCCGTGTCCCGATGAGGGCGAGGTGATGATGAGTATGATGATGTGGAAACACAACCCTACTTAAGCATAATCAGCTTTATTTTGGTGAACGTTGGGGTGATTCCACTATCGAGAAAAAAAAATCTATGGTACTAACCGGGGATCGAACTCGAGACTCTGATACTCATAGCCAGATGCCCAGACCACCATACCACAGGGCCAAGTAGGCCTAACTATTAAATTTGTTTTTACCCGCTCGGTGGCGTAGTTGGCTAACGCGCTAGTTTGGGTTTAGCTCGACTGCCGAGGACGGGGAGATCGAGGTTCGAATCTCGGTCGGTGTGAACTGGGGGGAGGGGGGGTTTCCTAAATGGTTTTTCCACTCTCCCTCCACGCAAATGCGTCTTCTCCTCTAAATTCAACCTTCCCAAGTCCTAATCTATTAGCGTAATTAGTACTTAAGCGTATAGCCGAACGGGTAGTAGACGCGGTGCTAAATAATAATAATATTAAATTTGTTAGGTACTTTTATAGCCGAATCTAAGTAATATTATTTAAATTTTATTACTACTATTATTATTATTAGCACCGTGTCTTACTACCCGTTCGGGTTATACGAACTTACGCTAGTGTGTAATGGTAGGATGATTGTGAGATGAAATGGAGGACCTACAGTTTAACGTGGGATCCGAACCACGGTGGAGGCCTTGTATTCCTCACATTCACAAGTTGTGATTAATACACGTCTTGTCAGAGGTGAAGGAAGGGTTTGGTAATCAGATAAATCTGTGCCGGGACCAAGGATTGAACCCCGAACCCCCAGCACAGAAGTCTGACACCTTACCCCTAGACCACCAGGTCACCCACTAAATTGAAAAATGGCAATTAGACACGGGAATCGAACCCGGGAGTCCTATCTCAGTAGCTAGACTTACTACCTATTGAGCTGAGTTGTATAAAACTGCGGGTCCTATTTTTAGTCAAGTCTCGGGTGTTGACCAATCTCTCAGGATGAAATAACAAGCGGCTCAATCGTATCGGTGTTTGCACGCTCTAACGCGTCTCTCTAGAGTTGGACCGCCATTTCCGCGGAGGTTGGATTCTAATCCTGGTCGGGTGTTTTTTTTCCCCTAGATGATTTCCCACTCTCTCTCCACACGAATGCGTGTACATGTCCTGAAAATTTTACCTTGGCTCATTCCTACTTTACTAGCGAAGTTATATAGTAAACGTATGATCCAGACTTTTTTTTAACTCCCACAAGCCCTTCATTTATAGGATTGTCAACGATATCGATTTATTTACAAAACCATCAGTATATCGATCTTTTAACTTCTCTATCGCCTGATTTGGTATCCACGTGATGTCTTGTTAGACTAGACTGCCGATGACAAGGAGATTGGAACTCGAAGCTTGGTAGGGTAAATGAGGGTTATATTTTCCAAAATAGTTTTCCACTCTACCTTCATGCAAACGCGGGTACACTTCCTCTAGATTCAATCTTACTAATCTTTAGCTCATTTGCGTAATACGTGTGTATCCCGAACAGGTAGTAAGAAGCGGTATGGTTGTTAAGAGTTTGCCCAGACCAATACAATTAAATACTTCGAAAACAATCGATCTATCGTAACTTTTTGAAATGTATCTTGCAATACATCGATATGTTAGCTAACATTCCGTTCTTTATTCTTATATACGACTCGACGCGCTTGTGAGGTGTCGACAAAGACGTCATAGAGGAGTGGCCGGATGGACGTGTGTGTGTGTGTGTGTGTTTGTGTTTGTGTGTCCCCTCCTCATTTCGTCGAATGACCCCTAAAGATTTCGCGTGGGGGGGAAAACACGCGTGTTGTTTTGCTGTCATCGGGTGTAAATATTGGGATGACGCGCACGCAGTTGCCGAAGGTCGTCGGTTGATCACAACAGGTCGCTCTGGGAGTTTCGACTGTCCTTTCATTTGTCTCGTGTCTCTCAGTCTGATCAGCTGGCATGATTTTTTTATATACTGTGATTCTGGCGAGGGATGGACGCCAGCCTGGCCTCCGCGAATGAACTTTGTGCGCATGTGCTCGGTCATCGCCGGCCGCGTCTTGGCTTGGTGAGTCTTTGCCGATCTGTTTACTGTTGAGAGGAGTCTTCACTCCTGCATTTTAATTGAATGATGTCAACCGGCACCTTGGTGTATTGGTCAGTACGCTTGGTTATCAATCTAGGGGCCCCAGGCTTGATTCCTGGCTGGGACCATTTATTTTTTCCGAAGGGCTAGTTGGATTATCCTTATGGTCACCAGGGTCTACACACTTATTGGGTTTTTTTTTCCCCTTAAGTCTATACTTTATAATAGTTTGTTGTGAATTGAACCCAGTTGTGGATAAAACATGCGAGTGTCTCTACCAAAAAGGAGGCGTATACCCACGATCTGTTCGTTTTTCTTGAGACACGTCGTAGGTAAGGGGGAAACACTTATCAGATGAGCTAAGGATTTTTGTTGGTTTTTTTTTTGTTGGGTTTTTTTTACGTCAACGTCGCCTTTTGTCGCAACGACATTTGATGGATTCTTGTGGTGAGTTATATATACACACACACACCTCACTTGATTGGATGGAGAGTTCTCCCAGGGTTGGTGACAGGAAGAGATTGATTCAGTGTGAGACGGCAAGCATTCTGCGCTTTTCAAAATTTGATGGCGGAATGTTCGGCGTGTTGGAAGCTAATAGCTGTAAAGTAAAATGTGTTTTTCTTTGAAACTTTGTATGTCCACTCAAAATAGCCCATTCTTGCAATAAATTGGAGTTTCAGTGACTGGAAGATTGGTGTTTGAATTGCGGTCGGTTGTGCTGAGGGATTCCCCCCCTCCCCCCAATGGTTACTTACTCTCCTTTAACGCAAATGCGAGCACACTTTCTTAAATTTTTACCTTACTCGTCTCTATTCCAATAGCGTAGTTATCAAGAGCGTGGATCATTTATGATAAAACATTAATGTAGATAAGGAGTTAATAGGTTTCTAATACTAAACGTTGTTGAAATATTAAATTATATCAGTATGAAAACTGCATTGAAAAGGCAGTTTTTGACCATTTTAGAATGGCTTCACAGATAAGCAATGTGCACAAATCTTCATTCTGTCATAATAGGAACAAACTGTAGTTATTAACAAGAAACTTTGTCGCTTTGTCGTCCATCGTCACCGCGGGAAATGTCGAGTAATCATTCAAATACGAATGCGCTGCACACATTTCTGGGATTTTTTGGTATTTTCTTTTTTTCTGCCATGATGCACGCTCTTAAGTACCCATTTGGGTTTTACGCATATATAAGAGCGTCCATCATAAGAGGCCCAACTCGGCTCGCGCGAGGTATGGGAGTAAAGGGGAAAAGAACAGACCTACGATACACCAGAAATGTGTGCAGTGCATTCGTCGTATTTGAATGATTACTGGACATTTCCCGCGATGACTATGGGCGACAAAGCGACAAAGTGTCTTGCTAATAACTACAGTTTGTCCCTATTATGACAGAATGAAGATTTGTGCATAGTACTTATCTGTGAAGCCATTCTAAAATGGTCAAAAACTGCCTTTTCAATGCAGTTTTTATCCAGCTATCATTTGATGTTTCCACAAATGTTTACTATTAGGAACCTCTATAAACTCTTTATCTCCATTAATGTTTAATCAGAGAGGATCCACGTGCGATAGTGTGTTCGTGTAAATTAACGATTTATAGCCGACTGTATCACAGAGTTGATTGACATGTGATGCGCGCTCCTAAACCCGGTGCGCATATAAAAAAACAACACAGATCGGCCGATGAACTCTTTGAATAAAGATCGCTGCTCGTTTTGTTCCAAACCTGGAGAATGGGTGATGCTGCGTGAAGCGTGTGTTTGTTATCCATTACTTCAAGACGTCGTAGAAAAAGCGAAAGTTGTTATGTCTCTCTGACCTCTCATCTGCTGTTGCGTAAGGTTCATTACGCACCATATGTGGGTAGGAAGAGTCGAGTGTTAAACCTCCTGGTTCCCATGACTGTTCTACCTCTTTTACCACCTGTTGTTTTAATTGAAATCCTTCCACTGAATCCTCGCCGGTAGATTACTTTATTTTCGGGTATCTACAATTAAACTTTCTAAAAAACTCATCCGTCTCTTCATCTTATGACTTGACAATCTCCCGACCCGATTAAGTGTCCAAATGGTCTAAGACGTCACTCTTGTAATACCTGAAGACTGGACCGCTGATGACGGGCAGATTGGAGGTTTGAATCCATGTCGGGTGCGTAATGAGGGTGGTTGTCTCTTAATAGTTATCCACTCTCCGTCCCTAACACATTAGTTTAAATTAGTACACCCCAACTTTCTTACGAATGGACATATTTTACACTTGTAATAATAATGTAATATATTTATGTTGATCGAGAAAATGCATGTATTAATTTCTAAAAGATGCTCCAAATATGTCCATTTGTAAGAAAATCAACGTACAAAATAATATACGTGTAAACCGCTTCGGGGGCCGCATGGTCTAACGCGCTACTCTCGCAATAGACTAGACTGCCAGTGACGGGGAGACTGAGGTTCGAATATCGGTCGGGTGTACTGAGGGTGGTTTTTCCAAAATGGGTTTCTACTCACCCTCCACGCAAATTCGGGTACACTTACTTTAAATATAACCTTCCTAATCATTGAAACCACTAGTGTAATTAGTACTTAAGCGTATAATCCAAACGGGTAGTAAGACGCGGTGCTCAAAAATAATCCGTACAACCTGAACGTGTAGTGTGATACGCGTTGACAAAAAACCACCTTTTTTTATTCACGGTCAACATTGACAACATTTTACCATATTATTAGTGTTATTTGATAGGTTTTGGCAATATATATGAAAAGCGAAAGCTGTAGATTAAAATTTAGATCGCTTGACGTTTTACAAATATAAACTTAGTTTTATTAACTTTTGTTACTATTATTATTATTATTTATTATTATTATTATTATTATTATTATTATTATTATTATTATTATTATTATTATTATTATTATTATTTTATTAGCAGCAGCATCGCGTCTTACTACCCGTTCGGGCTGTACGCACTTACGATAATGTGTAATGGTAGGATGATTGTGAGATGAAATGGAGGACCTACAGTTTAACGTGGGATCCGAACCACGGTGGAGGCTTGGCATTCCTCATATTCACAAGTTGTGATTAATACACGTCTTTTCAGAGGTGAAGGAAGGGTTTGGCAATCAGATAAATCTGTGCCAGGACCGAGGAATGAACCCTGGACCCCAGCACAGAAGTCTGACACCTTACCCCTAGACCGCCAGGTCACCCGATTTGTTACTGTTAAAAAAATGTTCTAATATCAGACACATACGCCAAATTTGATGTTGCATTGTAAACAAATTTTCATTTATCTGAGGTATTTAACGTGCACTTTCTAAACCGACACTACTTGTAAACTAACCTAACTCTAGAACAGACACAACACCCAGCCCCCAGTCTTTAATTCATCACTGTGAACGGGGAAACCCACATTTTCACATATGTTAAATTGTTTCGGCCATTCAGAATATCGAACCCGGGAACCTCAGCTTAGTGGACAGACACGTTACCGACTGAGATAATTGTCAACAAAGATGCTTTTGCGTTATGGGTAATCGCATGAGGTTTACTTAGCGCTCAACCCCATTAGTAAACCCTCCGTGCATCGGTTACACTAATCTTCAAGACCAGCGTTGCCAAGTCTATAGTCTCTAGCGATAGTACATGGACCTGAAATGGATTGTATTTTGACCGGTAGGATATTACTTTCTGACATTATATTGATAAGCACTGCGATTTTCATTTTTTTTTTTTAAATGTAAAATTTGTTTTCAGATAGCAGGGCCACGGAATATTACTTTTAGAAAATATCCTAAAATTGGATTGTACAGTAGTGAGAATTATATCAAAAGTAGTATCCAGATCGTACAGTTGGCAACACTGTCTTCAAGACAAAGTGTTTGTGTTATATTCCTGTTTCCAATGCGAGCCGTGCCCTCGCTATCGGAACAGCTGTTCGCTCGACAGTCCCAGATAACACGCCCTCCTTTCTGTCGACTCAGGTAGGTGACTAATGTCGGATGAGTCAGTCAAAGAGAGAGAGAGAGGTTTTTTTTGTTTGGGTTTACGCGGTCACGTACCGCGCCTGCGCAATGTACGACGGGACAACGCTGATTATGCACTCTTCGTGCCGATTATCAACAAAGTTGAATACTTAATTAGAGTAGCGACTCTTTGAGTGCTATAGGTTATTATTATTTTATCAGTTGAGTATGAAAGGAATATATAATTTAAAGTCTGATTTTCATAGGAAACTATTATTTGAAAATTCGGAAACTTATGCTGTCTCATTATCGGAAATAAAAATATTACAAGTTGTGTTTTACATTCTTAGTCCGTTCAATTAATAATGTAATTATATATGTTGGTGAATTGAATAGCAAGCTAGTATATGTGTTTGGTATTATTATTATTATTATTATTAGCCGCGTCATTACTACCCGTTCGGTTATACCACTTACGCTAATGTGTAACGGTAGGGTGATTGTGAGATGAAATGGAGGACCTACAGTTTAACGTGGGATCCGAACCACGGTGGAGGCCTGGCATTCCTCACATTCACAAGTTGTGTGTTGGTCATAGCCGCGTCTAAGTATCACACTCTTTAAATTGAAAATTGACACCTCGGCATGAGAATCGAACCTGGGACTTTGTATTAGGGTATCAATGCCGATTTACACACGTCCATCACAGACTATGCCTTAAAATATTATTGTAAAGGGTCCTTGGGCACGGGACTCCTGGGTAGTTCAGTGGTTGGAGCATTGGAAGTACTAAGCCAAAGGTCCTGGGTTCGATTCCCGGCATAGTCGGAAAAATTTATCATTGGTGAAATGTGGGTTTACCCTTTCACGGTGATGAATTAACGACCGGGGGACTGGATGTTGTGCCTGTCCTAGTCTTAAGAGGCCACCATTGTACTCGAAAGATATACCGAAACATGTGCGTCTTATTGATTCTAATTTATCAGCAATTAGTAGGAGTACGTTGGGGAAAAAAAAAGATCCAGCAGATTTAAGATTGTTTTTTGGATTTTATGGGTTTTTTATTTATTTTTTATTTCAGCAATGAGAAAAAAAAATGTCTATTGTTAAAAAAAATCTTAATTTTACCAGAGAAGTATGGAGAACTAAATTAAAACTATAGGGTGCTAGCTATGAGCTGTGGAAATAAAGATTTCGTGATAAAATTCTGTGCTCACAACACAAAAACTTATATAAGTTTGTATTTCTTAAAGTTCTTTCTACCAAAATATTACTCACTACGTGACGTGCGATGCTGCTTCCCTCGCTTGTCTACAAGACCCTACTTCCGGGATCCGGCAGATGTCACATCGGTTTCACGTTCTGAACGGTTCCAGCGCCCCGGCCTTGTAAAGAACCGTCCGGAACCCAAGGGACAAAAGTTTATTTAGAAAGTGCGCGTGGAGGGAAGCCCGGCGCTAGAGGTGATGAGTCCAGTGAACTGTTGCCGGCAGGGGGAGCTCATTATACTGCCAGTGACCTACTTGTACTTGCATCGGGGTAGGATCGATAACTGCCACCGCGGCATGAATGACTGACTGCGGGGCTCGTGCAAGTGTGTGTACACACCCTGCGCGGGACATGTGGGGTAATGTGGCACTGACGTGCGTATAGTGGCGGCTCTCTAACCACAGTAGTGATAGATAGGTACTGACGTGAGTATAGTGGCGGCTCTCTAACTACAGTAGGATAATAGGTACTGACGTGAGTATAGTGGGGTCTAAACTACGATAGATAGGCATCACGTGAGTATAGTGGGGCTCTTTGAACCAGTATATGTTGTAGTATAGCCCAAAATTGATAGTAGGCGGTTCTTAAAAAATAGGGTGTGATATAGAAATTCATTAAAACCGCGTGCTAAACAAAGGTATATGTCTCCCCTTACACGCAAATCTGGGGCTCTCACTCCCTCCGCAAATTTCTTTCCTCAATTCCCTATCCATCCATTATTGTGGATATGCTGACGTGGTGTAAAAACAAACAAAAATGTTAATCTCGCTGGTGGTTTTATATTATTTCATCGCGGTGACCGTTATTACGAAACGACCGTGAAGTCTTTTCATAACTGCAGTGCACCGGATTTAGTTTACGGAACGGAAAGCTTTGAGCCAAAATAAAATCAATATGCTTTTTTTTTTTTATTGGGATCCCGCCCGAGGTCTTATGGCAATCCCCAACCGTCGTAACATTCGCGCGTTTCGTTTCGTTTGATCTCCTCTTCGAGGTCTTCACGGCTTTTTGTACCCGGCACGCCCGGAACAAAATGGAATATAAATCCTTCGATCCTCTTCCTCTCTTCGATCGGTGGGCATAAGACACTCCGTAAAAAAAAAAAAATTCACAAAACTTTGGGCCAGTTTCAAAGTTTTAGTGCTCTTCAAGCGAAACTGGCCCATTCCATTCTAGTCCAGTAGGTGTCGTCCTGTATTTAGTATAACTCCGAAAACGGGTGACCTGGTGGTTTAGGGGTAAGGTGTCAGACTTCTGGCTGGGGGTCCGGGGTTCAATTCTCGGTCCCAGCACAGATTTATCTGATTGCCAAACCCTTCTTTCACCTCTGACAAGACGTGAATTAATCACAACTTGTGAATGTGTGGAATGCCAGGCCTCCACCGTGGTTCGGATCCCACGTTAAACTGTAGGTCCTCCATTTCATCTCACTATCACCCCACCACTACACATTAGCGTAAGTGCGTATAACCCGAACGGGTAGTAAGACGCGGTGCTAATAATAATAATAATAATAATAATAATAATAATAATAATAATATAACTCCGAACTGGAGGAGTACTAAGTTTGGCTATGACACTGGCCCTTAGTAGGCTATTTCATGTTCGGATCTCATATAAATATTAAATATATATATATATAATATATATATATATATAGTTGCTAGCATTGACCAAAAGTCACTATTCACTATAGCTGTAAAAATTGACACCAACTTTCGAAAGCGGCAGTTCTTTCTCTAGCATATGATTTGACGTTTGATCAAATAAATCTGTGTGAAGCTTCGAAATTTCAAATTCGAATATATCCTAGAATCGGATTCAAGGAAATGTAATTTTAAATTCAAATCTAAAACCCAAATATAGAGACTCAGAGATTCATTATTAAAATGTAATAAACACTTTAATCATTAATATTTTATGTGAGTCATTTTGGTCGATATTTACAGTTTATTTTGATGAATATTCTTTAAACGGGGTTTTTATGCTATATTTTTATTATTATTGATTTAAAAACGCAATTTAGCCTAGTACTTGATTTGAAAAAAACCAACTGTTTTTTAGAACGAAATTTTTTCAAAGTAAAATCATTTGAGTAACATTTTGAACTGTCAAAATACTTGGGGGATTTGAATTTTATAGTTTGGACACGGTGGGAAGAACAGTAATTTTCATATATTCATACAACAAGCACCCACCTCGGTGGCCGCCTGGTCTAACGCGCCACTCTCGCAATGGACTAAACTGTCGATGACGGGGAGATCAAGGTTCGACTCTCGTTCGGGTGTACTGAGGGTGTTTTTTTTTTCCTAAATGGTATTCCACTCTTCCTACACGCAGATGCGGGTACACATTCTTTAAATATAACCTTACTAATCCCTAAAACAGAGTAATTATAATTAATACATAAACGTACAACCCGAACGGGTAGTAAAACGCAGACTAAAAACAACCCAACCCATGCTATATGCAGCTGTCACTTTTTATCATATATTATCAATACTTATAAAATAGCACTAATAATTTTGTAAAATGAAATCACTTTTGTCTGAAAAAAAAAGTTTCTATTTTCTACGGTTTAAAAAAAATTGGTCTGTATGCACGGTCTTTATGCACTCACTCTTTCCAACTTGGTTTCCTCGGCGCCTTGAATGTAGGCAACTCTGCGTGATGCGGCGTATGACTGGTTTCCAACACGTTTTTATCGTCGGTCGTGGAAACTTGGCGGGTGGCGTCACTCTCCTGCCAGGCTGTATTTGTGCCAGTAGTACCAGGAAGTGCTGGCCGGCCCACTTCCTCTATTCGCTCGGGCTACACGGAACATTTTTCAAATGGATCTGTAAGATGGTGTCGGTAGTCACTAGGTTCAAAGGCGTCAGGCTCGCGATCAAATGTGACGTCACCCGTCTCGGTGGCGTAGTTGGCTAACGCGCTAGTTTCGTGTTAAGCTAGTCTGTCGAGGACAGGGAGATCGAAGTTAGAATCTCGGTCGGGTGAATTGGGGGGGGTGGCTTTTCCAAAATGGTGTTTCACTCTCCCTCCACGCAAACGCGGGTTCACTTCCTCTAAATTCAACCTTCCAAGTTCCTAACCAATTAGCGTAATTGGTACTTAAGCGTTTAATCCGAACGGATAGTAAGACGCGGTGCTAAATTTAAAAAATGTGACATTGGATCAGCTGGAGAGCCAGGAAAACGCGGGGAAATATTTTTCAAAGCATAGTAAAAAAATACTGTAATATTGGTTATTTGGGGACATTAAAATAGTATATCTTTGGATGGACTAAGAAGTGAACTGAAGAAATCAAGCACGCTGATTCAAACATGTCTTATTAACCCTTAAAAAAAAAAGGGCTGTGAATTGACAGAAGAGGTATTTCCCCACCAATATTAAATCATCCTGTTTTAAACATAAGTTACATGACGTCACACTCGGTCAGTTTGATGTAAAATTACATTTTATTATTCTTTTCTTCAATCTAAGCTGCCTGCTAGAGTGATCTTAAACTGGCCCATTCCAAACCAGTCTAGATAGATGTCGTCTTGTATTCAGCGTAGTGCCGCATTCGAGGCCTACTACGTCTGACCACAAAACTGGCCCATTCCAAACCAGTCTAGATAGATGTCGTCTTGTATTCAGCGTAGTGCCGCATTCGAGGCCTACTACGTCTGACCACAAAACTGGCCCATTCCAAACCAGTCTAGATAGATGTCGTCTTGTATTCAGCGTAGCGCCGCATTCGAGGCCTTCTACGTCTGACCACAAAACTGGCCCATTCCAAACCAGTCTAGATAGATGTCGTCTTGTATTCAGCGTAGTGCCGCATTCGAGGCCTACTAGGTCTGACCACGAAACTGGCCCATTCCAAACCAGTCTAGATAGATGTCGTCTTGTATTCAGCGTAGTGCCGCATTCGAGGCCTACTATGTCTGACCACAAAACTGGCCCATTCCAAGCCAGTCTAGATAGATGTCTTGTATTTAGCGTAGCGCCGCATTCGAGGCTTACTACGTCTGACCACGAAATTAGCCCAACGTTTAGAATGTCACGGCCCACCCTTTAAGAACCACTCCAGTTTAACGAATGTAATATATTCCCTTCCCCTGTGATTCAAATCATCTGAAATGTTTACCGGAAATGTCCCTTGTGCTAGAAGACGCGTGTGTCCCTCCCACGCTATTACCCCCACACCGTGGGAGAATGAAAGATCGCAATCTTGTGTTGTTCAGCACTTGTCCTTGTGCCCTATATACAGCGAGAGACCCGTTACCGGGCGGGCGACTTTACTACCTCTACCTACCATCATCCGCCCGGAGGCCTAAGAGTTCGAGCTCTGGTGACGACGCCTAAAATATAATTCTAGCGCATTGAATATTACCGCACAGTCCCAATGGAGAAGCGCTTTATCTTCGCTCTCTTTCTTCCGGTTGGCTGTTGTCAAATCTCCTCGTCCTGATTTATGTCTGAAGGTTGTGTGTTAGAGTGAGAAGGAGCTACTGGCAACATCGATGAGCCAGCGTTTTAATATTGACCACACGTAAACAAGAGAATGACAACGCCCTTTCCCCTCGATAATAACCAATCAGTTCCCTCAGAGACTCTCCCGCTTTATTTTTTATATATATTTTTAGCACCGCGTCCTACTACCCGTTCGGGTTGTACACGTATTTACAAATTACTCTAATGTGTTGGAGATTAGTAAGGTTAAATTTAGAGGAAGTGTGTCCACATTTGTGTGGTGTAATAGTTTAAAACCATTTAGGAAAAAGTATTACCCTCAATACACCCGACCGGGATTAATTCCCGATCTCCCTGTCATTGGCAGTATAGTCTATTGCGAGAGTAACGCCTTGAACCATGCGGCCACCGAAGCGTGTACCTCGTTGTTGCCTGGAGATTCTCAGGATGTCTCGCTATAAGTTTCTGAGAGAGGGTGGTTAGTAAGAATCTTGCCCCCTAAGCTAGTTTGTAATTCGTAGTCTGTATTTCCAAACATAGTGGTGGCGGAACGTTGAAACACATTTCAGACGTTAGAAATCCTTCCTCCACCTTTTTTTTTTTGTTCAAAAACTCGTTGGTTTCAAAATATGATTGTTGAGCGAGACACACCCTCGGTTTTTTAAGGAGAGATTTTATCATTTAAAAAAATAACGACTATCAAGATTGTGTTTTAACCCGCTTCGGTGGCCGCGGTGGTCTAACACGTTACTCTCGCAGTAGACTAGACTACCGATGACGGGGAGATCGGGGTTCGAATCTCGGTCGGGTGTACTGAGGGTGGTTTTTTTTCAAAATAGTTTTCCACTCTCCCTCTCTCTATCCACGCAAATGTGGGTACGCTTACTCTAAATGTATCCTACCTCAATCCTAGCCGATTATCGTAATTATTGTGGTACTCCCTGTGACGTCGCTCGCTCGTTAGCGGCGTACCGGAAGTAGTTTCCGCGTTAAGGAAAGTTATTGTCCCTGCAGTACGTGCTACGTGCTGATCGCTCGTGTCCTCTGTTTTATACTGAAGGGTATACAACGTGCGCTTTCCAAACACAGGGTTGCCAATAATCCCGGAACAGCCTACCCGAATCTGTATTCGGAATATGATAAACTTACCTATAAGATGGCACAGATAACTAACTGTTTACGTGCGATATCTCAGTTATTTACTGGTACTGTCGAGTAAATAGTCGTACCCCCCTTTTTTTTTGTCCCTTTGTTTGTCCAAATAATCTGCAATTATACTCCATATGTATTAATAAGTAAAACATTCTCAGATTCCGTGTGTTTTTAATAAGGTTTATTGAAAAGATTTGTCATTAAAACGAAATTTGCCTTAGATAACATAGCAATGCAAAGAATAACGTTTGGAATGACATAACCTATAATTAGTTACCTAAACACTATCTCTCTCTCTCTATATATATATATATATATATATATATATATATATATATATATAATATATATATATATATATATATATATATACTTATGGCTGGTAGAGGAGTGTGTTAAATCTTAGAGCGGTGCAACTTAAGAAATTTCTTAATTTCCGTGACTTTTTTGGGCCCGGATGTGGCTCACCCTGGAAACAGGACATTGAGTTAAATTCCGGTACGGTTGGCAACCCTAGCCAACACACTACCTGCAAATTAACTCTAGGACTCCACGTAATAAGATGCGGCGCTAAAAAAAAATTCTAATGTTATCAAAGTCGACCGATAAAAAAATAATTTTTTTCCAAAAAGCTCTTCCTATGAAACTGTACTTTAGCTTCTGCGCTACCAGGTACCTCAGTTCATTTGTTAGAGCGTCTTCCCAGCGTTCATGTAAGAGTTCCGGATTCGATTACTGTCAAGGGCTGAAAATGTCCAAGTTTCAGGCTGAGTTTGTTCCTTTATCTCGCTATACGATCAAAATATTGTGTTTTGTCCTAGGTACGGTTTTAGAGCTATACTGACTTTAACAAGCATTCAATTTTGGCATTTTTTTAACCTAATATTTTTAAGAATCTTCTTGTTTTTAGGAGCCACTGTAGTGGCTTGTTTGCAGCTGCCGCGGTGCTGGCTCAGACCGGAAGAGTGGCTGTGTCGCGGGTCTTTTAATTGCGGAAGTGTAACTTTATCGCCCGGGCAGGTGCCGGCTGTCAGCGCCCATAATAAACCGCGAGTTCCGGTCTGAGATGAAACCTCTCGCGAGTTTTGGGGGGTTCGCGTGAGGTGTGGGGAGTGTCCACGTCTCCCCCCTCTTGCCCCCCCCCCCCACACTCACACTTGGGTGAATATGGCTCATTTTCGTCGAGCTTTGGGTAACGTAAATAATTGCAACATATTCCGGAAGCGTGATTGAGGCGAAAGGTGGGAGAATCTAATGAGAAGAGGACAGCAGGAAGAGTTGTTGAGTAGGTGTGTAAGACACCTGCTGTGGAGAAGAGAAGTGCCCTTAAAGTGTAAGGAAGTGTTGTATATGGCGTACTTTATACCCATTGTCACATATGCAGCAGAAACATGGACAGTGAATGTAAGAGATACCAATAAAGTGGAGGATATGGAAATTAAGCTTGTGAGGAGAATGTTAGCTGCCACGAGGAGAAACAAGATTAGGGATGAAGCTATCTGGTAAAGAATTGGGGTACAAGGAGTACATGAGATAGTAGAGGAAGCAACACTGAGATGGTATGGATATGTAATGAGGATGTTGGAGTACGTGAGATAGTAGAGGAAGCAACACTGAGATGGTATGGACATGTAATGAGGATGGAGAAAGAGAGGTTGCTAAAGAAAATGTTGGAAATGAGGTATGTAGGAAAAATACCGCAAGGGAGGTCAAGAAAGATATGGGCGAAGCAGATAACAGAAAGTGTGCAGATAAGAAGAGAAGAGTGAAAGCAATTAAAGGAAGAAAAATGGTGAAAGGATAGTAGAGGAAGATGCAGGCATTTTACTAAACTGTCCTGGCCACAGGCTGTAAATAGTTGTTGATGACGATGATGATGTTGATGATGAGGTCTGGAATCCGAACCTATAGAGGACGACGCAATTTATAATCTAATTTACTTTTGTGTGCTTGCGTTTGATTTTCTTCAGAGTTTTTTTTAAAGGAATCTAAAACACTCGCTGGGCTATTATAAGCTTCTGGACCCCTTGTATAAACTATGTTCCTACCTTATAAAATATTCTAAAGAATCACCAACAACGTTGGTTCCCAACCTTTTCTAGATCGTGGATCCCCTGAAGCCAACGCTAACTCTCCGCCCTCTCCCATCCCAACCTCCTCCCTATACTCTCCCACGCCGCAAGAGTGCAAGAGTGGTTCAAGGTCATTCTGCAACATCAAGTTCTAGCTTCGTGTCTAAAACACTAGATATTTAATTTAAACACTTGTGGACATTGATTGTAAAAACCAGATGCTTTAAGTAACTTGTAAATATTTGATTGAAAACATAATTATAAAAATCTAAATTTGGTTCACAGACCTCTCGATTAGAAATATCCGCCCTGCATGTATTTTAACCATTAACCGTAGAAGTCGCCTCAAGAGCTGAAATCACAATCTCTAGGCGTTCTCAGCCACTTCAAAAGATGTTTACTAATCATTTTAAATTTATAACGGTTTTATGTCAGATTTTTTTTGTTTCTTACCAAAATATGGAAGACGTAAAAAACAAATTCATGAGTTCTTGCCCATAGCTGGTAATTTTAAGTCGTAAGGAGTATTTTTACACTTTAGCTTATTGGAGCTCGCCTGAACGCTTCCGAGACATGAACTTGGAGTGTTCCGGGAGGGATTACAGCTACGGCGGTGTTTCCTTTCCCACCGCCTTCTAAACAGTCTCTTTGACGGATATGGTTTTCTTCCTCCCTTCCTGGAAGTCCTTATCATGCGGCTTCTTACAGTCAACCGGCGATAACGTTTTGTGCCTGAAGGCTAGGAGCTGTCGCCGGTGCTTTGTGGGTGCTCGTTAGCGCTATCAGCTGACTGGCCTTTCGACGGGACAGTCGGTTCTGAAGGAACTGGGGCCTTCGACGGGACAGTACGTTTGGGAGGAACTGGGGACAGTCTCTTCTGGAGGAACTGGGGCCTTTGACGGGACAGTCGGTTCTGGAGGAACTGGGGCCTTCGACGGGACGGTACGTTTGGGAGGAACTGGGGCCTTCGACGAGACAATAAGTTTGGGAGGAACTGGGGACAGTCTGTTTGGGAGGAACTGGGGACAGTCTGTTTGGGAGGAGCTAGGGCATTCGACGGGACAGTCGGTTCTGGAGGAACTGGGGACAGTCTGTTTGGGAGGAACTGGGGACAGTCTGTTTGGGAGGAACTGGGGACAGTCGGTTCTGGAGGAACTGGGGACAGTCTGTTTGGGAGGAACTGGGGACAGTCTGTTTGGGAGGAGCTAGGGCATTCGACGGGACAGTCGATTCTGGAGGAACTGGGGACAGTACGTTTGGGAGGAACTGGGGACAGTCTGTTTGGGAGGAACTGGGGACAGTCTGTTTGGAAGGAGCTAGGGCATTCGACGGGACAGTCGGTTCTAGAGGAACTGGGGACAGTCTGTTTGGGAGGAGCTAGGGCATTCGACGGGACAGTCGGTTCTAGAGGAACTGGGGACAGTCTGTTTGGAAGGAGCTAGGGCATTCGACGGGACAGTCGGTTCTAGAGGAACTGGGGACAGTCTGTTTGGGAGGAGCTAGGGCATTCGACGGGACAGTCGGTTCTGGAGGAACTGGGGACAGTCTGTTTGGGAGGAGCTAGGGCATTCAACGGGACAGTCGGTTCTGGAGGAACTGGGGACAGTCTGTTTGGGAGGAGCTAGGGCATTCGACGGGACAGTACGTTTGGGAGGAATTGGGGACAGTTTGTTTGGGAGGAACTGGGGACAGTTTGTTTGGGAGGAACTGGGGACAGTCTGTTTGGGAGGAACTGGGGACAGTCTGTTTGGGAGGAACTGGGACAGTCTGTTTGGGAGGAACTGGGACAGTCGGTTCTGGAGGAACTGGGGCATTCGACGGGACAGTACGTTTGGGAGGAGCTAGGAACATTCTCTGCTGGAGGAGCTAGGGCATTCGACGGGACAGTACGTTTGGGAGGAACTGGGACAGTCGGTTCTGGAGGAACTGGGGACAGTCTGTTCTGGAGGAGCTAGGGTATTTGACGGATAGCGGTTCTGGAGGAACTGGACCAGTCGGTTTGGATTAGCCCACATTATGTTAACTGGACGTCTGAGTTATGCCCAAGCGATATTTCAGAACAATAATAATGTTTTAGGCATTTTTGAGTGAAAGAGTAACAAACACCAACTCATTTATATATATTATTATGACACAGTACAATTTCAAGAAGTGTGCAATTTTTTTTTAACGTTCATTTGTAAAACGAAACCTCATCGCTCCCCTCATAAAGCCCCGCAACGATCCTTAGTATCAAGTAAAGTTTTAATATAATGATCAGTTTTTCTCAACTAAAATATGTATTAACAACACCAATGTGTTGAGGATGAAGAGGGTATAGTTATGAGGAGATTTATCCGTATTTGCATGGAAAGAGAGTGTGAAAAACTGTCGAGGAAAATAACACGTTCTGTACTTACGACCTAGATTCGAACCCCTATACCCCTATCATTGGCAGTCCAGGCTAGCGATGCCTTGGAGCCATTCTACTAAGAGGGTTGATTTTTTTTTTCAGCCCTTATTTTTCTATAAGTTGGTTTGTTGTCCGTGTACTTAATGTAGGCCTACTGACTGACCTTATCAGCACACGACTTATAATCTGAATTAATTACAGAACAGACACTACACCCAGTCCTCTGACCGTTAATTCATCACCGTGAATTCGTCTGAAAGTGTCGGGATGACGCATCATTCGGGCCCCGTTTGTCTCCGCAGCGTCGAATGAGTAATGGGGGAATACTACTCTTGGGTTCGTCAAGGTTAAAACTGTACACGCACGCGTGTGTGGCAATCGTACGGGGTTATGTGTCACATACCGAGACAAACTCTTTGTAGCGATGACCTTAGCCCCGCTCTTATGGTCATTTCTTCTAACAATCGCAAGGGATAAATAAAGTCCGCCATTTCGTCAGATCCCGGGAAAAAAAGAAGATATTTCCACGCGGTACTGTATGATGATGGATGACCTTCCTCCGCACCGCGGCATTCTGCAGTGTTTCCTCACCTGTCCGTCGCGCGGCGCTAGTGTGGCCGGGCTATGCGGCAGTCTCAAGACAGAGCCACTCCTCTCCGTTGGTTTTTATTTTCCGTCTGTTGTGTGCAGTCGGACAGTGCGCGCTTCGGACAGATATCCCTCCTCTCTCTCTCTCTCTCTCACACTCTCTTGGCAACGTCGCATCACGCGTGTTTTATTTATTCTTTTTTTTATTTAACGAGCGTTTGCGTAACACTTTGTTGTCCGTTTGTAGAAGAGAAATAAGTCTGTGTGTAGCTTCTCTGTGTACGTGAATGATATTCCGTGCGTGATCAAGTGCGATATAGAAACGCGTTGCGTGTCCATCCGCGTACCTGTTGCTTCCTTCGGCCCCCTTCCGAATTTGGAAGGCGGAGAATTGTTTTGGCTGTTTGCGACGACCGCTGTGGTGGGAAGTTTTGTTCTAGTTTTCACCCTGTGCTACATTGTGGGTGTGGGTGGAGGGGGAGGGAGACCTGCCCGTACCCCAGGTGGATGTGTGCCGTATGCGAGCCTGCTAACGGTTGTCCCTTATTTGTGACTAGTGTTCCGTTATCCTGAGGACTGTGCGTGCCTTCCCGTCGTTCTTTGTCCTCGCGCACGCGCGTGCGTCTGGAGGTCCGGTAGGTACAGCCTCGTCGACTTGCCTCTTCCGTTCGTCGGGATGTGTTGTAGTTTGTGATAAGTGTCTAAGTGTGTGTACGCTTCCCCACTCTAATTTGTGCTAACTATTAGTGCTGCCCCCCCCCTCTATTCCCCCTCTTCTTTCCCTTGCCCAGTGTCGCGGTGGGGTTTGATTGACCCATTTCGGAGCTGTGAGTCAAGGTTGACTCTCAAGCAGTTCCCCGGCGTCAGTGTGTGTGTGTATGTGTGTGGGGTGTTTGTCAACTCTTCGATTGTGTTTACGGCTGCGATTTTCCTAGCCCGTCACCTTGAGCCGCTGTTGGTGGACAAGGTTCGAACTCCGCCCACATACCGATCTTGGTGTTGTGTGTCCCCGAGGAATGAAGCGTCGGGGTGAAGACGGCCGTCATGTCGTGGCAGGAGCTCGCCTACCTGTCGTCCCTCGTCCCCAAGAAGGTGGGGGGGATGATCGCAGCCGTCTCGACGCATTGCGTCGCCACTCTGTGCCCTAGGTGAGCGTCTTCTTCCGCTTCAAGTTTCAGTCGGAGATTGTTCCGCGGCGGCGTTAAGGGTGCCAACGTTTTACTGGAAGTTATTTTCTTTTGGGAATAGCGGGTTTATCTATTATTTGTAAATGTTATTTACAGGAAAAAATTACCATCCATACTTACAAAACAAAATGAATTTCCAATGATAGCAAAATTAATATTTTAAAATAATTTTGTATCATTTAAATATGTAAAAGAATGTCACATTATTATTATTATTATTATTATTTTAAACTATTCCAAAAAAAAACCTAACCTTCCAATCGTCAACAACATATTTTTCATGAAATTCCGGGATCCGGAAATATCTTTCACCAAAACACCGTCTTTTAATTAATTTTTTATCTTTGGAAATTTGCTTAGTTTTTTGTGTCTGAACAAGATGGTAAAAATAAAAAGTTTAGTCTCATAATGGCATTGAAAAAAGTTAAAGAATGCCGCCCTCTGCGTGCTATTCCCTTTAAATTTTTTAGAGACTGCCGCTCTTTAAATAAGTCGAGATCACAGTATACATCCAAACATAACTGCTTGCTAATTGTGTATCGGGAGCTTGGTTGACACCCGAGTCTAGACTATAAATACCGACTTAAAAGGTATCTAAGGTCCCGCGATCATCGTTTCTCTACTCTTTTATCTATTTATTTTTCCTCTATACAGTTTATATTTGTTGAGTAAATAAAATGTAAATTTTCATATTAAACTATAAATTTTCTCATAATTATGATTACTTAAGGTCATTTTGGCTCATATTATTTGAAAGTACTTGATAAATTTGCGTGTTAAGAAGACTCAAAGATAGATGTTTAATGGCTGTATGGATTTATTTCGCATCCGACTGAAAATTGCCGCGAGGTCGATCAGTTGCCTACCCACCGCTCTGAAGAATAAATCGATTCTATTTCCAAAGCTGCGCAGTAAATCCTGACTTGATTTTGTTATTCCTTCTGGCCTACGCGTGACCTTGACACCCACTGCGACCCCCGCCCCCCCTTCTTCGTTTTAACTCCATCAAGTTTGTAAAGTCTGTTCACCGTAGGAATTGTTTTCTGAAAGGCCTTTTTCCCTACCAGAAAGCTATTATATAGTAGGATATTGGTAGGAAAAAAGACCTTTCAGAGAGTAATTCCTACTGTGAATATTTGTCTCACCGTCTGTGGTAGGTATGTCTCATTAGAACTTTTGAACGTATCGACCGATTTATTTCAAACTTGGCACATTTGTGCTTTGTACAATTATACAGATCAAGTTGGTTGGAGAAGAAAATCTAACCAAGGGTTCGAGAGAAATCAACCCTTAAATGTGTAAAAAAAAACATGGCTTCTAGCCTTTCCTGATACCCTATATGGGTGACATTTCGTGTACAGGTATTGTAATAACATTAAACCAAAATTAAGTTTTTATAATGTTTTATTTGGGGCAGGAGGGGAGCGGGGAAGAGACAAATAACTGGGGTCTCAGCAAACAAAGTTTTCCCAGGGCGGCCTTGTTTTGTCTAAGGGTAAGTAAACTTACTGTAGATTTCATCAAGGATTTCGATTTCAATCCGCTACTAACCGTACAAGCTATACGCGTTTAAATTGCGCCAATGGAATAGGAAGAAGGAAGATATGATTTAGAGGAAGTGTACCCTCATTTGCGTGGGAAAAATAACTGGGGGAAGGGCCTATTAATAAGCCCTGTTGGAATTCGAACCCCGATCTCCCCATTATCAATCTATTGCGAGAGTGACCCCTAGGTCATCGAAGCGGGTAATACCTTGTTTTAGAATAAAATATAAATAATCTAATTATTTACCACGAAATGACGTTTAAATAAATGCCTGTCAACATAATTAAATTATAAAATAGATATAACAAATTGTTTAACTACGTAAGCCTCATATTTCAAACGTTTATTGAATAAGTTCTACGTTCGCTATGGGTATAGTCATTCTGAAAATGTCACGTGCTTGCGATATGTTGGCCTCTTTTTTAAAAGCTCTTGCTCTGATTAAGTAATGGAGTTTCTAGGCATGAAATTGCCAATCTGTGTGACGTTTGGTAAAAAACTGGAACAGTCCGAAATATTTGAATGAAATATGTCTTCGTTGTATGTTGAAGGCATTTTTTTGTTAATTAGGTACAGTCATGTCAGCACAGTGTGTCTGAAAGGACACGTCATCAAATCGCAACTCGCGCGCAAGCGTACCACAGTCCAATTTTCATATGAAGAACCTTATCTGACAGTTCACAGCTAGAGAAACTACTGGACCATTCGTGCAAAAATTAAAATAGATCAAAATTGATCCACTAGAAACATAGATTTTAATTTTCTTCACACGGTGACCTTAACAGTTGTTGAATATCTGTTCAGGATGTACTGGAATTTAATGATCAACTTTTTATTTTTATTTAAAGAGTTTGTCAAATAATTCCGCTACGCTCAGGGCCATTTTAATAGTCTTAGGACCTAGGCACTTTTATTCCTAGAGGTCTGTGTGTCCGATATTTTTACTCATTTTTATACAAACTAATTTCATCCTTTGCACCCACAAAAAACAAAACAATTAATGAATCTTGAAAAGCTCGAAACAAGTTTTCCGAATGTTAAAAATAGCATTCAGAATCTATATTTCCATCTTCGGAACAAGTGCTGTAAGAGAGAGGAACACGTGCTGTAAGAGAGAGGAACAAGTGTTGTAAGAGAGGAACAAGCGTTGTAAGAGAGAGGAACAAGCGTTGTAAGAGAGAGGAACAAGCGCTGTAAGAGAGAGGAACAAGCGCTGTAAGAGAGAGGAACAAGTGCTGTAAGAGAGAGGAACAAGTGTTGTAAGAGAGGAACAAGCGTTGTAAGAGAGAACAAGCGTTGTAAGAGAGAGGAACAAGCGCTGTAAGAGAGAGGAACAAGCGCTGTAAGAGAGAGGAACAAGCGCTGTAAGAGAGAGGAACAAGCGTTGTAAGAGAGGAACAAGCGCTGTAAGAGAGAGGAACACGTGCTGTAAGAACACGTGCTGTAAGAGAGAGATAAAAGCGTTGTATAGAGAGGGAACACGTGCTGTAAGAGAGAGGAACAAGCGTTGTAAGAGAGGAGGAACAAGCGCTGTAAGACGAGGAACAAGCGCTGTAAGAGAGAGGAACAATGCTGTAAGAGAGAGGTAAAAGTGTTGTAAGAGAGGAACAAGCGTTGTAAGAGAGAGGAACAAGCGTTGTAAGAGAGAGGAACAAGCGCTGTAAGAGAGAGGAACAAGCGCTGTAAGAGAGAGGAACAAGCGCTGTAAGAGAGAGGAACAAGCGTTGTAAGAGAGAGGAACAAGCGCTGTAAGAGAGAGGAACACGTGCTGTAAGAACACGTGCTGTAAGAGAGAGGAACAAGCGTTGTAAGAGAGAGGAACACGTGCTGTAAGAGAGAGGAACAAGTGTTGTAAGAGAGAGGAACAAGCGCTGTAAGAGAGAGGAACACGTGCTGTAAGAACACGTGCTGTAAGAGAGAGGAACAAGTGTTGTAAGAGAAAGAAGCTTCTCAAAGATGAAATTGATTAAAAAATTATCTCCCATCAACAATGGGACAGCAACGATTGTCGTCACTTTCACTACTTTCAATTGAAAATAAACATTTAAACACCCGCCTTGGTGGCGTATTTAGCTAACGCGCTGGTTTCCTGTTGAACTAGACTGCTGAGGATGGGGAGCTCGAGGATCGAATCTCGCTTGGGTGAACTGGGGGTGGTTTTTTAAAAGTGGTTTTCCACTTTTCCTCCACACAAATGTGGGTTCACCTTCTCTTAATTCAACCTTCTCAATTCCTAACTCATTAAATTATTTAGTACTTAAGCGTATAACTCGAACGGGTAGTAAGGCGTGCTATAATAAAAACAAAATGTATACATTAAACCGAAAGTCATTAAAATATCAAAATAAATATTTTAAATTAAAATTTGCTGTTTTCTCTTATTTGGGTTCTTATTGTTTGTGTATTTTTCAAGTGAAATATTGAAGGCCTTTAAAAAAGGTTCGTAGACCCTAGGCACTGTGCCTAGTCGGCCGAATGGATAAATATGCCCTGGCCAGTGGCTACGACCATGACAGATATTCAACAACTGTCACTTTATGAAGAAAATTAAACTCTATGTTTCTACTGGAACAATATTTGATTTATTTTTGGGCAAACAAATGTTTTGCCATAAAAACGGCAAAAACACTGGCTTTTTCACACCTCAAACGTGACCATTAAATATAAAATTAATGAGGTTAATTAAAAAATTCTTGATTAAACGTTGATTAATATACTAGTCATACCTTCTCTTTAATAATACCTATACGTTATGAGGATTCCATTGGTTTTCAACCTTTTCAACGAATGGTAGGCTACACCCGAGCAAGCAGCTAAAATTGTCGATAACATGATATTTTTTTAAGTAGATATTTATCATTAAAAATTACTATTAAGATTGTGTGTAAAAATTTGCTAAAATTTTAATGATTGCGTTATTTTTTAGAAATAATTTTGAGATTAGTAGGTTTAAATATATTTATTTTTCTTCCTTATTTTTCATAGCTTTTTTTTTTAATCTCCTCCGCGGCACACCGGCCGGAAAAAAACGCCGCTCTAAATCCAACCTTGTTCTTCCCTATCCCGTTAGTTTTAAGTATGAGAATAGCCCCGGACGGGTAGTATGACGGGGTTGCACGAGTGAGAAATCAACACACTATTGTTTCGTTTATACTCGTCTGTTTTATGTTTTCATCACATACACATAGCCCGCCGATAAGTCTACGTGACGTGATAGCAAGAAGTGATGTTGTTTGTAGTGGTCTTAGCGAGCCAGCGTTGGTTTGACGTTCAGTCCTGACGGTGTAGTATGTTCGAGAAGCACCACGCTTCCTACGACGGCTTCCTCCATGTTTGTGATATGCGGCAGGTCTGTATGGGACAAATGGAGGTTTGCGTAGGTCGGGAACTCAAATTGAAAGAGGTTTATTTTCACAAGCAGAACCTGTGGGAGTTCAGGGTGGCCTTGCAGTTTTTACATCAAATATATCTCCAGTAGAAACATAAAGTTTAATTTTCTTCACCTGGTGACATAAACAGTTGTTAAATATCTGTGAAAGGTGTCCTGGAATTTAATGACAACTTTTTCTCTTCATTAAAAAAAGTTGCTCATCTAATGCCGCTATGATCATGACATATTCAACAACTGTTGATATCACCAAGTGAAGAAAACTAAACTATTTAAGTTCTTACTGGAGCAATATTTGATTTATTTAGGCCATAAAATGTTTTGTTATAAAAAAAACTTCCAAAATACTGTCCTTAACTTGCATTTCACACACTCCAACGTTAATCTTTGAAACCAACACACGTCATAAATACATCGTATCCAAGCACCACTCGACTTACGCGTTTTTTTCTTTCAACTTGTTCGGAACCTTGAACGAATTAATCGTGTAATTCGAGGATTTAATTTACTGTTAAACAATTTACCTGTTCTTTTACTTGAATATAATTAAAATTATCTGTTACAAAATTAAGTTGAGTTACAGACTGAGTCGTATAAACTTTGCTGGAATTACAGAGTCGACTTTAAAAAATTGGATTAGGCCTACAAATTGAGGGTTTGGGGCGATATTGTGAAGTCACAACTGTAATAGTTATAATTTAATTTTGTTGGGTTTCTGGAAGTTTAAAGTTTGTATCTAACCAGGGCTAAAACAAAATTATAGTTCAGGTTTTTATGAATTATTGGGTTTTTAAAACCTTAAATAAGCATATGTATACATTTTATTGCTTAAAACTTCATGTGTTTATAACATATGATTTATGATCCTAAAATTGGCATTCATCCTCAGCATGTGTGAGGATCCCACAAACTATCAAGATTACATAGAATTATTAAAGTGTAATTTCCACATACAAAGTGAATACAATTGTTTCAATTTTTGATTGTTACAGGAAAGCCCGACGAAAAGATAAGGAACCTTCTACCCCTTGCCCCGACGACCCCAAACTCTACTTGGAAGAAGCAGTTCTAGAGCGCAAACTTCCCGACATCGACCTGCGAGTGTTGGTAGACCTGCCCGCTGGACTGGACTACAACGAGTGGCTTGCATCGCACAGTAAGTGACAACGCGCTCTCTTTTTCAAACTTTCCAACAAGTGTCACGAGAAATAACTGTGTTGGATGCACAAATACGGCTTCTAACTTGCTTGATACCTGACAGAGTGCGATGGGGTAGTTTTCTATCCTCAATCTAGACAAATATAATGGTAATTACATCCTAAAATAAATCTATAAACTTGAAGCATGTGCTAAAACATTCTATGGATGTAATAAGCTATGGATTAGTGGAATATGTTCATTGTAAGATTTACTAAATTATTATATTTAGAATATGGGGGGGTTAGGCTCTAGATCTTGTCATGCGACCTTATCATACCTCTGCTTTCCTGGCGTATGGAGGAATTCATTTCTGAGGTGGGGATATCTTTAAGGGGAATTACTACTATCCCCAGATGTTAGGATGATCCGTGAGAATGATGTTGGTGGAGAGTAGAGGGACTTACAGTTTAACGGGGATTCCGAACCACGGTGGGGGCCTGACAATACACCTATTCGCAAAGCGTGAAAGCACATACTTTGCCAGAGATGAAGGAAGGGTTTGGTAATCAGATAAATCTGTGCCGGGAGCGGGATTTGAACCCCGGATTTCTAACACCACATTCTGACAGCCAGGTACCCCATTGGTAAATATTATTACTCCACTCGGGGATGACGCGAAAGGACACTGGTCTCTCCCTACCTCAAATTAACAAGACCCTACTGTATTTTATTTATATTTTGTCACACATTAAAATTTGCCCTTATTTTTGTTTGTTTTAGCAATCGCGTTTTTCGACCACATCAACTTAGTGTATGGCACCATATCGGAGTTTTGCACCATGTCTGGATGTCCGGATATGACTGGACCTGGTCTAAGGTACGGGCATTCCTTATTTAATCTTTGCTGATTCATTTCTTTTTGTTGATAAAATTTTAAACTAAAATATATACTTTGATATTAAATGATTGGACGCAAACAAATAAAACCACTTTGGTTTTTGAAATATCTATAATCAGTGTATTGAAACTTTGTGATAAAAAAAACGCCCTAAATAAATTTTAATTTGTAACTTTAGTAGGCTCAAAAGTTGCTTTTGGTGTGAAAATGTAAAAGAAAGTGGGTTTTCTTTACGGTGAGGTGGAAGTGGGCGAGAAAAAAGGCCAGTGTTATTGCACTTATTACAAACAAAACTTTGTTGGCCAAAATAAATAAAATATTTTACAGTAGAACGTAAATATAATTTTCCTTCAATGGTGACCTCAACAAGTTGATTGAATATCTGTCAAGGGTGTTTGGAATTTAATGACAACATGACCTTTTCTGCATTAAAAAGTTTATCATATAATGCGCTATGCTCATGACATTATTAACAACTGTTGATATACTATGTGGAGGAATTAAACTCTTGACCAGAAAAGGTTTACTGTAGAAACTTGGTGGACTGTATAAACTAGCTCGAATATAGGGATATTGGTGTAATAAGGTAGACTGGATTAGAACTAGCTTAATAGGGGATAGGGTCATAATGAGGTGGACTGGATATTTAATAATGTATTATTAATTTATAAGTACTGTAGTTAGAAAAATAATCTAGTGGAATTTTTTTACCATCGTTTTTAAATTACCTACATCCGATTAAAATGAACCCATAATTACAAATTTTTATTCAGACAGCTTAATGGTGTAAAATATACATATTTTTAAAATATCAAAATCTTATAGATTAGTCCCAGAAAAAAAAATATTGTATCCATAGATAAATATGCACACACAAAAAAGTATTTTAAAGGTTAATTTCAATATAAGGCTCATTCTCTATAATATTATAGAGCTAGGATGTTATAAAGACAAGTATTTAACCTTTACATTTATACATCCATTGTTTTTCTTTAGACAATGGTCATGAATTATTTTATAAAATACATGTGTGTACCAGAATTTTAAAATAAGAGTTCTTTCAGTTCCCCTCTTTAAGAAAGCATTCCCCCCCCTCGCCTGTATGTTACTAGCCATGGTTTTACACGCACTCATTTTGATTGTATTTTTTCGCATGTGTTTTAGAACATTAATTCCCTGGGATTGTTAAACTTTTGTGTACATTTTCACTGGAAACATTTATCATGCGTTAGCTTCACAAACTACTAATTCGATAATCTAAATACAATATGTGGGTGGGAAAAGACTACATATAGTCCAGGGATGGCGAGAAGTTTTCAACCAGTATGCCACCCTTTGAAGAATGTTTCACATACCAATCAACTCTGTGATACAATCGGCTAGAAATCATAAATTTACACGAAAATTATTGCAGGTGGATAATTTCTGATTAAACATTAATGGAGATAAGGAGTTAATAGAAGTCCTAATACAGAATATTGTTGAAATATTAAATGATAATTTGGATAAAAACTGCATTGAAAAGGCTGTTTTTTACCATTTTAGAATGCTTCACAGATAAGCACTGTGCACAAATCTTCATTCTGTCATAATAGAGACATACTGTAGTTATTAACAAAAACTTGGCGCTTTGTCCCCCATCGTCACCGCGGAAAATGTTTGAGTAATCATTTCGAAAACGAATGCAACTTCACACAATTTCTGGCATATTGTAGGTCTTTTACTTTTTGTTTTTACTCCTATACCTTGCGCGCGCGCGCACACACACACTAATGCAGATGTAAGTCAGGAGCTAAGTTAGGCCTGCTATGCTGAACGCTATTAAGGGCCAGCTAAATTTTTAACTAGTCCAGTGTCCACCTCTTATTTACGTTTTTTTAATGAGTATATAAAAATCAAAGCTTGTTGAATATTATTAAATGTAATGAACAACTCACATTTAATAATAACTAATTTTAATAAGTAAAATTGATTAAATTGTCAAAGAGAGTTTCTCAGACAATATCATGTAATTAACTTAAAATAGAAAACATTGAAAGTAACATTTTCTGGAGGTAAAATACAAAATTATTATATAAATGCTAAAATAAAAAAACTACATAATCTTTTCCATTAGGTTAGTTTAAAACTTGTTGCATTTTGCCAACCAAGACATTTATGTTTGATTCATGGCATGTTATCTTCAACATCACACAAACAGTTTCAAACCATCGACTTCACAAAGTTCATTGTGACGCGTGAATGACAAGGCTATCGAATTTTGACTTTAAAAAATAATACAATGCTGGGAAAAACTTTATTTAGTGTTTTATTTCATGTCAGCTCAGCGTGCAACCAAATCTTGTTGTGTACCACAGGGGGGCACCAGTGCCATGTATTTCCATCTCTGATCTAGTCACTAGTGTTTTGTTTGATGTTGGACTATTGTGGTTGCAGGACCTACCTTTGGTTCGATGACAAAGGCAAGAAAACTCGTGTAGCAGCTCCGCAGTACATTGACTATGTCATGACCTTCACACAGAAAACTATCAGTGACGAGTCAATATTCCCCACCAAATATGGTGAGTATACATAGCTTTCCTTATTGATATATGTAGATAAATACTTATTTTCAGACATTAAACACCCCTGTAGACCTCATGTTTAAAGTTGAATCCTAACCACCTGCCCCTTGCCTGATTTTTTAATCTACTTTAATCCCTCCATTGGGATTCAAACATGAGCTCTTGGATACCATTAAAGATTATGACCGGGGTTTAAGGGGCGTGCCATTGTTTGTCCTCTTAAATGTTACATAAATAATAGAGAATTTGGAAAAAAAAAAAAAAAGTTGAGTTTTTTCTGTAACCCATGTTAATTCATTGTTTATTTTATTTTCAGCAAACGAGTTCCCAAGCTCATTCGAAAGTATTGTTCGTAAAATTCTCCGTCTTTTGTTTCACGTGTTGGCACACTTGTACCACTGTCACTTCCGAGAAGTTGTGTTACTGAACCTGCACGCTCACCTGAACTGTGTGTTTGCGCATCTCACTCTGTTCAACCACCGGTTCCAACTCATCGATCTCAAAGAAACGGAAATACTTCAAGATCTTGTAGTCGCTTTGAAAGTGCTTTCGGACGATACGGAAACTTCTCAGCAAGCAGCAGAGTGCGACAAAAGTCACTCGGAAAGTTGTCTGCCTTTGAGGGCGGCGGCGGTACTTCCTCTCATTCGTGCGCGAAAGACACTGAAACCGAGACGGATAAAGCGGTTTGTTCCGACGTTAATGAGGTGGGTGATGTGGAAGAGAGGATCCATTTAAAGGCGGACCTCATACTCGACAAGGACAAAGACTCAAAATGTGTGGACGAGAGCAGCACCGCAAGGAGTTTTAACGAGCAGATTGTACACTAAATAACAGATAGGAGTGGTTGTTAAAGTTATTGTTGTCGGGCGATTACAGTGGGCATTTCCAAGTGGCGCGTAGCTTAGGGGTGCACATAAGCAGGGAAAGTTGGGGAAACGTGGGTTTTTTTCAAAAGGGAATTTTTCTCATAATAATTGTATCAGATATGTTGCCGATCACTTGTAACCTTTATTAAACTGCTTGGTTGTTTTTATTTGTTATTTTGCACAACTTGTGAGACGAATAATCTTATTTGTTTGGCATCTTTCATAACCAACAGGTTTTTTTTAAATATAATTTTAATTATATAATGTGTGGGGACTGATCCAAGAATGTGTCGCACCTGTGCTGAATTAGACAGCAAACAATATAACTGCTGTATTTTGTAATAATGCAGCTTATCTGAACACAAAATGTATTTGTTTGCACATAATGTTAGTGCAATGCTTTATAATGTGTTAAGGTTAGTGATATATTAGGCAGTAAACTGAGTTACGTATTTAGTCACTGAATGCATGTCATCAACCCTCCATAGTTGAAAGTTTAGTAACTTATATAGATTTCAGTCATTTGAAGCTGAGTAAATATGCAAGGCAGATCACTTGGTTTTTGTGTCGATATTCTACGACTGGATTGATGAATACTTAGTTATTTATTTAAACAAACAATAACTATATGCTTTATTAATTAATGTTAAAAAAAAACACATGGAAATGCTTACTTATTGCCTCACTGTTATATATAAGAAATGTTATGTATTATAAATATACAGATTACAAAGCTAAACTAACTTCTAGTGAAAGAGATGTAAATCCCTCCCTTCCTATTACATATTGTATATGTAGTTAATCTAGGCACCGTTTGCTGTACCGAGGGCTTCTCCCGTGACCTAGACGAACTCTGAAAACTGTCGTTAACAGATACACATTATCTGAAAGGGGGTCGAAAAGGACCTTTTGAATGTTTTGTTTTTATTCTAAGTTGCAAATTGGTTTTACATTTTGTCACAGGTTTGATTTAATTGCTTTGACAGGGTGCCTTATAAACTTATTATTCTCCCCCCCCTCCCAAACCCGCCCCCTATTGTTTATGTGAAAAAATCTTTCAAATTGGGATTTGTTATCAGGGCTGTGGGTCTGATTCTGAAGGAATGTTGGGTGGAGTAGGAATCGGTAAAAATGTATTGACTCTGGCTCAAAATAAAAACAATATTTAGGATCAAAATTTGTAATTCGGATTGAAAAATGTATTTAAATATAAATTCATGATGTCAAAGAAGCTAATTAATATACTTTAGCCATTCATGAAGGAGTTTGAGGCGGACATTAAAAAACTAGTGGAGTCGAAGTCGGAGGCTTGGTGTACCAAGTCCACAGCCCTGTTTGCGATATTAAAGAAATGTTTGGTTGTCTTTTGTATTACTCTCGTTGATGATTCTTTTTTTTTTTTTTTTTATTTGTGTTGCACTTTTGTCTTTTGTGACATTTTCGGGTTCCTGTGTAGTGTTTGCTGGTGGCCCTCTGGTGGATCCAGGCCTCTTTTTTTTTTTTTAGTCTTGTCTTGTCATGTGAGAGTTACGTGTGGCTTTATTAACCAGTAGACTTTGGACTGGTGAACTTTATGTTTGCTCGGTGCGTTAGGTTCAATGTCCTGGCGAATAAATGATTGTGTTGGGTCTTTGTTATAGTCTTAACTCTTCTTAAAAGGTTTACTTGATTAAAACAAACCTCCTTTCTTTATTTTTTTTTTTAAATTCGAAAGTATCCAACTATTTTTCGTTTTTGTTTAGAATAAAATTTTCTTAGTGGGGTTTATAGTGATGACAGTTTATATATAAAAAAAATTTAATTGATTTTGTCGGCTTAGTTGAAAGTAGTTTATGAATCATTTTTTTATTTTTTATTAATATTTTAGTTGTGTATTAGTTCAAAGGATCTAGAGACCAGTAGAAAGGGTGTGTATAAGTTGATTGGTTGTTGTTCTTTTGTTATAAAAAAAAAGTAGATATTGAAAAGTATTATAGTGTTGTAAGATTTATTTTTAATCGAGTTTTTATTATTTCTTTGTTGTATAAACAATTTTTCTTATTAACATAAAAAAAAATTAACAGATCATTTCTATCGTAAAAAGTTAGCTCTTCAGTTTGGGGTTCTTGGCTATGATCCAGGAGTCCGGTGATTTTAATTTTCGCAGTGTAGATTATTCTCTTATCTCTTGGCGATCGCTCATAGAGTTTTCTTAAAATTCAACCCTCATCCAAAACCCTTTGGTTTGCTATTCAAGCCGCTAATAGCCAGTCACTGAAAAAAATCTTATATAAACATTATTTGCCATTGAAATTAAATATTATATATCATATATTTATAAGATTGTTACTGTAACGTTTCTCATCACGGAAATATTTTATTACTATTCATTCAGAATATATATTTCAAGAAAACCGTTGAAGTTTTTAATCAGTTTCAATTAATACGCTCTGCTTCGTATTCTGACCTTGGTGGTTATAAACTCTTTTGGTGTGTACATATCTATCTCCAGACTACAGTAATTAATATACAAAACTGATTCTGATTAATTAATTGAGCCGCTTGTACTTTTTTATGTTTGTTTTTACTGCTTGTGTGCTCTGTCTATATTAAGAATTAAATTCTTGTCACAAAACATTTCTTAAAAGTATTTACAAAATGTTATCAAACTTTTTGTCATTCTTTCGTGTATGCTAATTTAACTTAAAAATTGGAAAAATTAAAACCTTTTTAACTTTTACTCATAAATGTTTATGATGTTTTGACTGTACCTATTTTCTTTAAATTGATACAAAGAAAAAAAATATTTACAGCGATGACCAATAAAACCTCGCAGAGTAACTTTGATTTGAATCCGGATGAGGTAGAAATTTGGTCTTCCACTGATGCAAAAGCTGATTAGTTAGGAGTTATTTGGAGTTCCTTATAAGTATAGTCTCTGACACTCGTAACCCCACTCAGATATTAGGTGCCTGAAAACAAAAAAAAACAATAATTAATGTAAATATAGTGTAGGTATGTGAATGAGCGTGTAATTCCGCGCACTGGAAGTAATCAATCACCTCTGCACGCGTATTCATTCCTATCCAAAGCTTTTGTGGGAAATTTGTTTCCTCTATCTTATTTATTTTAAATCTATTTAAAAATGCATATCTTTCACCAAGCTTTTTGAGTTTCTACTTTCATCGAGTGGCTTATGTAACTTAATCAACCTCGATATTTTTACCTTTGCCATGTTTAGTTTCCATTTTAATATCCTACATGTCGTGCTCAAAATATATATTTTTGTGATTGGAAACATTAGTTATCTGTGTTACTAGGTTTTAGGTTTGTCCAACTTAGATATATAATTTTATTATTTTATTTCTGTTCTCTGTTGTAGTGATAATAGTTTTAATTGCTTAATGTATTTTTTTTTATCGGTGAAAAAAAAAAATCCTTGTTCTTAAATACATGTTAACTTTATTTAACCTAGTTTTTATATAACACTACTAGTGCACTTTGTGAACTGGAACAAGAAGGATTGTTAGAGTAACAGATTTAGTTTTTAGGTTTTTTTGGGAATTTGTTGAGTGTTGCTTAGCAATGAACCTAATTGTGCCTGCGAAATGGAGCGTTTCAAATATTTGATACTTAATAGTTTGAATTGGTGCTGTTTAGATCTAAAAAAAAAGTTTTGGTTTATTTGCTGGAAACTAAATTTAATTTTAAACTTTAATCTTTTACTACTTTTTAGATTTATTTTTATGTCATTTGAAACAATTGAGTTTATCTGTATTACCGGTTTGTGATTTAATTTGTATTCTTAGGCACTTATTTCATTGGGGATTTAACTAAATTATTAAGATAAGAAAAACTTTTATCTTTTATTCCATTCACCTCACACGGCTGTGCCACCTTAGTTGTGACTTTTCTATCCTATCCCGCACTTGTTCTTCCTTAATTATTCTTTTCACCCTCTCATTTCTCATCTTAATCCATTCTTGTCACTCCTATAAGAGTGACTTTTACCTCTTCAGGAAACAATCTCAATTTCAGTCATAAATCCTAGCTTTGCTGGGAATCGAACCTGGAACCTATTAACTTAATCTTAATACAGACATTTCACTGACTGAGCTAATGTTATTTTATTTTATTATTAGCACCGCGTCTTACTACCCGTTCGGGTTATACGCACTTACGCTAATGTGCAATGGTAGGGTGATTGTGAGATGAAATGGAGGACCTACAGTTTAACGTGGGATCCGAACCACGGTGGAGGCCTGGCATTCCTCACATTCACAAGTTGTGATTAATAGACGTCTTGTCAAAGGTGAAGGAAGGGTTTGGCAATCAGATAAATCTGTGCCGGGACCGAGGATTGAACCCCGGACCCCCAGCACAGAAGTCTGACACCTTACCCTAGACCACCAGGTCACCTATGAGCTAATGTTGTTTTAGTTGTTTGTAACTGTTAGTTTCTGGCTGTAAACCATTACTTTAGTGTGACGTGCTCGAGTGACTTAAACTGATTCAGGCCTCCTCCCATGTTGTCAGCTTACAAAGTACACAAGTGTTGTGAACTTTGGTTTTTTATTGGTTATACTGGATGAGTTTGACGTGAATGTGGATGGGATGTTTTACAAATAATTAGATGTTTTTAAAAAAAATGTGCATTATTGGTTTTTTTTTTTTGTAACATATTGCTATCAGATATTGGAAAAACAAAATAACACTATTTATCATTTTATTTTAGCTACTTCGTGATAAATTTTTGAGCACCACTTCCTGTATTTATATAATTTTTCGAGCACCACTTCCTGTATTTGTTGTCCTTTGTAAAATATATATATATGTAGGAAGTTTTGTGACTGTTATGCCACCAAAGTTGCGGTATTTAGGTTGGGGCCAAAGCATTTTTCAAAAAAGCACTTGCAAATAATTTTCATCCTGAGTTATATTAATCATTTTCAATTTTATATAGAGAATCTTTCTTAAGAATAGATATATTCTAGTTTGTTAATAGTTACATGAACACCTTCTCACTAAAGTGTACATCACTAGCTAGTTTACGAGTAATCACAATGATTTTGTAATTGAAAAACTGTACTTGCTACGATTGCAGTTCACCAAGTCGAATCTCACTTGATAATCTCATGGCTACTTTAGATATCTTGGAAGTTATTTGTTTTGTAAAGCCTGAGTTACAAGGATGAAGTCTATCATGTTTATCATCATCATCATCATCATCATATAGTACTGTCTCCATCGTCCTCCCTCCCTCAAGCATTCTTCCTTCTTCCATTTGCTCACTTCACTTTACTTTGCTTGTTTCACATTAGTGTAGCTTTTAAGATAGGGCAATAGTTTAGTTTGTAAAGGTTAAGGCGGCTATCTTTCATCTTACCTTGACAAATTACACTATGGACCTATATTATAAGCTATGCCATAGCGGAACAATTCAAGGTAAGCTGGCTACCTCTCAGCCTAAATGGAGTGCAAGCTGGTATACACTTAATGCCTAGTAATTGTTACCCTTAGTAAAGAAGCCTCTGTTTTCTTAATTTGCATAAAAGGTTAGCTATAATTATGTATAGTGTGTTATAGTAAAATTGTTTTACCTAACTTTACACCTTAAAAAACTGATGAAGGTGTTCATGAAACTCTATCTCTCATACAAAGGAATTATTTACCTTGCGAGATCTGTAATGTTCCTTACCTAAGCACAACAACTTTGAGGGTTAAAGGTTAAATCTTCGGCACTATCCCAAGGTCTGGCAAGAGTTCTAACCAAAGTAATACCGTACTAGACTATCTTGTGCATTGTTTCACAACATGGAAAGTTCCAACTGTTGGCTTTTGTTTTAGGGGAATATCGAGTTAATTGAAATAATTAGGAGGGCGTGTTTTGAAAAGTTTCAACAAATCAACATTGTTATTTATTTAAATATACAAACATTTGGCAACAGTAAGGAGATAATAAGTCTCCCCAACAAATTAATGTTTTAACAAACTATTTTCCACTGAAATTTATTCAAGCTTCATTAACTAGTAAATAAATTCAATACAGATGTCAAAAATAAAATTCAGATATGTTCATATTTTCTTTGTGAGGTTGTGTTGGTGAGTTACCTGATTGGAGGACATCTAAAATAATCTTAATTCTAAGTTTGTATCATTATTGTAACTTTTTTATTTCTGAAAATTTAATGGAAATGGCTGTAGTGTTGAATTATCTGTGCAAACGCTAATTCTTAAGAGCGTTCATCATAGCAGGCCCAACTCAGCTTACGGCTTACATCTGCGTTTGAGTGTGTGCATGCGCGTAAGGCATGAGATTAAAACGAAAAAGAAAAGACCTACGATATGCCAGAAATGTGTGCAGTGCATTCATATTTGAATGGTTATTCAAAATTGTCTGCTTTGATAATAAGGGACAAAGTGACATAATTTCTTGTTAATAACTATAGTATGTCTATATTGAGATAGAATAAATATTTGGGCACAATTTTTATTTTTGAAGCCATTTTAAAATGATCAAAAATGACCTTTTTAATGCAGTTTTCATCCAAATACCATTTAACATTCTAACAATATATTTAATATTAGGAACTTCTATTAACTCTTTATTTCCATTAATGTTGATTCTGAAGTGATCCAAGTTCAATAATGTTGGTGTAAATTTACTATTTTAGCCAATTGTGTCGCAGAGTTGATTGGCAAATGATGCACGCTCTTAAAAGGTAATTCTTGTTCCTTTTTAATTTTTTGATATAATAAAACATGTGATTAGTATTGCAATTATGAAAGGACATACCTGTGCCTTTCTCACTTCTAAAAATTAATTGTTGGTGCATAAAGTTAGAATATGTTCTACTATCTTCCGGTGAATTATCCAGTGTCTCTAATTTCTTTGAACAAACAATGCTATTTTGTGTATTTTTAGTATGACCTTGGAAATATATATTTATAGTGAATATAGATGTTCCTTTGTGTCGAAATGTTCTTAAAAAGAATCAACTAAAATACATTGTATTCCTTCTTAAAATACTTGAAGATTGTTTTAATGTTTAGGGTACGATGTCTTAAAGTGGTTTCTTGACACTAAAAAAAAAAAAACTTTCAATAAGTGTTCATGTTAATTCATTATAGTTCATAGCTTTATTTGTACCAGTGAATTTTTGTTTTTGTTTATATATGTATATATATTTTTTTGGGATAGTGCCAAGGGTTTGTTGGCTCATCCATTTCCTCTTTGGAGGCGAGCTGTTGGCAAGGTCCTGTCAGCCTATCGACGATATTGATTGTAGTGTGCATTGCACTAAGCGCCAGCTGTTGGAATACTTCACATTAAAGACTCTAAGTCATACAGAGTTAACCATTTTAACTATTTATTTATTCTTTTACTTGTTTTTATTTTCCTTGGCTTGTTCCTTTTTCTTATCTTCACACCATCAGCTGTATTCAATTATTCAAAGATTCCTTAATAAACTTGTTGTCAAACATTACAGTATGGAAGAAAGCAAAACTATACTATTAAGTATATATGAAAGGTGAAACCTTATAATAACTCTGAACATGGGATGATTCCTCGGTAGCTTAATGGTAGAGAATTGCCGTGAAGTCAAAGGTCTTAGGTTCGATTCCTTTGTCCAGGTGTAATTTTTCAAATTATCCTATAGGTATCGAATAATTTGTCACTTTTTTTTTTGCTACACCTCTTGTCTTTTAGATGATTTTAATTTTTATTATATATCAATTTAATGGGCTTAAGAACTTTATCCTTGATTTTTATTTAGCGAAAAAACGCATGGCACAACTTACTTCAGAGGTGAAGTAAAGCCACCGGTCCCATGTGTATTGTGCCATGTAAAAGAACCCTGGAACGTTTGTGAAAATATCTTTCTTGCAAAATTAGTAGGCTCAGAAAGTGCATGCTAAATACTTCAATTAAATGAAAAGATGATTACTATATTAACTTATAAACTCAAAACTTTCTCTCCCATATGTATTGTTTGACCTCAATAGTAGAAGTTTTAGTGCAATTTTAAAACTACTCTAAAAATTGTGCTAAAATATATTATCAAGTGCCTCTAAAATAGAACTTGACCCCTTACTAATACATTTTAGTAAGATAGGGCCATATCATGACAAGCATTGCTTCTAGTTGCACCGGCGATATTCGAGCTACAACAGTGGTCTAGCTTCTGACCAATCGTAAGTGCGAGTATGCTTGTAATTTATCAAGGAAAACTGCTACCTTCTAGGGTATAGGAAGTGTACCTTCATTGTCTTTTATGACAGCTGGGAACTGAACTTAGGACCTCTAGGTCGCATTCAGCGGCTCCAACCACTGTATCACGAGACCGGTCGGAGTTAATGTTATGAAAGCAATGATAGAGTATTTCTGGTGTATTGAGTATATTTATTAGATTCAAAAATTATAATCGGATATATTTGTGTATATTTAAAAAGTATTCTAAAATACACTCGCAAAAAAAAATATTTTATGATGTGAATATAAATGTTTAAAAATATATAAACTTTTATAAAAATAATTTCTATAGAAATTTTTTGTTACAAACATATTGTTAAAATGAACATTTCTTAACCTCTCTGATATGCATTGTTAGGTTTAAACACCATTCAAAAATAAAAAAAACTTCAATTATGTTCACACATCACTATAGATACACCAAAATTTCTTATGAGCCTATTAATCGGCCATATATACCTACAAATAAAATCGAAAATACTTAAATGTCTTACGTTTTCACCTATTGGTAGCAAATATGAAAACCATTGATTATTCCTCAACATAATCTCGTGTAGCGCAAGTAGGATGAAAAGTTAGTGTATTTGACGAACATATCCTCATACGAGGGACAAATGTTGACATCGAGTGCGTCAGCATTGGCAACCTGTACCCCTGTCTACAATCGGGCCGCAGTAGTTCTTGTTGATTTCTACCAACCGCAAGGCCCTGACGGGATGCGCCATCTCCCTGAGGAAGAAGCCCACAGCGTGTGCGATGGGCTCACACAGGTCTCTGAACGAGGTGGCCATGTTGTACAGGAGGATAAAGACGGGCTGGATGATCCCGTTGAACAAAATGGTGAGTATGGGCTTGAAGAAGTAGTCCGACGTCAGTTGGATGAGTCCTACTACGAGCGAGCGAATCAGGCTGTACAGCAGGAATCTAGAGATTGGGGGCACGAACACACACCCTTACTGACACAAAGTTGGAATCAACAGGCTATTTACAATGCCAGTAAACTTACATTAGGATTATTTAGGTGAGGAGAACTTTTTAGAAAATACAAACATAATTTTTTGTGGCTAACATCAATAACCTCTTACCACATGACTTGACACAATGCATATGTCAAAGCGTATCTAGTAACGTTTCAGCTTTCAGATAAGTCTCTTCTTATGAAAATTAAATTGTAGGTTTTGTTTTTGTTTTTTTTTAGCATAGGAGGCCAAATAACGATTCTCATATTAGTGTAATAAGGGTGCTTTTTTTATTCCATTTACTCTTCATCCTGTTTCATTAATTTAATAAATTTTAACATTGCAAGATTTGACTTTATATATAAAAATGAGGTGGTCCAATGGCTAAATAATTTTATAGTAAAGGAAATTGATAAAACTAAAAAAAAAGAAAAAATAAACTACTAAGAGTAAATTTGATGAAGAAAGCCCACCTAGGGAAAGAGGAAAAATGTGTGAAGAATCCAATGCACAAAGGTGACATCTTCTTCCTTTCTTCTGTCTTCTATAGTAGAAGTAGTCACACACACATTTTAACACAAAGAGAATAATATTTCAGCACTGTTGCCTTTATCAAACACAAAGAAGAAGAAAGTACAAATAACACAAACACTGGATTACTTGATTTTGAATTTAAAGAACTATTAGAAACACGTTGTGCCATCTGTTTTTGGGAGTAAAGATAAATTCCTTGGCTATGGTTAGTATTTATAAAGACCTATTTAAGATTGATAATAATAAAAATTATATTTTAAAATGATATTAATAATAATAATATCATTTTAAAATATAATTTTTATCATTATTATTATTCTTAATAATAATAATAATAATATCATTTTTATTATTATCATTCTTAAATAGTTCTTTATAAATACTAACCATAGCCAAGGAATTTATCTTTATTCCCAAAAACAGTTGGCACAATGTGTTTCTAATAGTTCTTTAAATTCAAAATGGAGTAATCCAGTGTTTGTGTTATTTGTACTCTCTTCTTTGTGTTTGATAAAGGCAACAGTGCCGAAATATTATTCTATTTGTGTGACTACTTATACTATAGAAGACAGAAGAAAGGAAGATGTCACCTTTGTGCATTGGATTCTTACCACATTTTTCCTCTTTCCCTAGGTAGGCTTTCTTCATCAAATTTACTCTTAGTAGTTTATTTTTCCTTTTTCTTTAGTTCTATCAATTTCCTTTACTATAAAAAAGATTTGACTTTAAATATTTCAATTCTATAAGATACTTTTGTAGGTAATAAAGATGTCACAAATGTCCCTATATAAACAAAATCTTAAGGTCTAGCTATTTGTTTAAATAGGTTGTTCCAAATAAAACTGTCCCAAAACATAACAGTATTTCAAGGTCTTGTGTTCAAAATTAATATTTCTGCTCGCTGACTAGTAAACGTTTATTTATTGAAACCATGCATAACAGCTGGTGACGCACATTTTGAACACAAGAGTTTGAAATATTGTGCGTTTGGGCCCCGATTTTATTATTAAGCAAGTCTAGGACACACGGTTTTATCTTAAAGCTGGCAGTTTTTCCTTTAAAGATTAAACTCTGGTGTAGCGTCTAAGATAATGCCATGGTGTAGACCCTTAAGGTAAGACTTGCTTTTCAGAGCAAACTAGCTATATTATATTTCAGACACCGCTTTTAAATACATAGAATTAATGTAAGCATTACCACTTATTGCTGATAGCTCTGTGTAGCTTTATGTTACCTAAACAACTGGAGAATGAAGGCTGTAACAAAAGCAAGTGCAATGTGAAGAGTCCCGAACACTTCCGCCCAAAACCTGGTCACGTAAGCGTCTGTGTCTTCTATGAACTTTTCTGTCACAATATGCGGAGGCCGGTCCGTTGTGCAGTAATATCTGAAATATACCCGCGGCAAGGTAAGCTTCACTTACGATAGTTAACAAAATATTTACTGCTAGGGGATGAGACTAGAAATTAAAAAAAAAAAAATGCTATCATAAACAAAATGTTAAAAGAACATGTTCTCTTGATGAACTTACAAAAATAGATTTGAGGTGTTGGGGAGATGCATGATAAAATGGTGCTAGAGTCTAGTAGATTTATAAATTAAAATGATTTGGTTTTGTTGGATTTTACCAAATTGGTTAGTAGTGTAAACATTTAAGAGAGTTAATTTAAAAAATACCCCGAGTTTCCATGATCGAAATAGTAGAGTTCGACCCGTTCTGGTATTCTTGTGTTGTACCCTCGCATGAATCTGTTGTCTGGTCCTAAGTGGGGGCTACCGGTATGTTGGTCACCACATTCGCATATATGAGGCTCATTCATCCCGCAATCGCATCGCAGAAGCTGGTCTTTATCTTTGGCATGGTGTTGTTTATCTTGATGTATGGACAGTTCGTCTTGACTCGAATAATGGCAATTATTACATGTTTTGACTGTAATGATGGGAAACAAATGGTAACTGTTACGTGCTTTCAGAAAAGTTGGTTTGATTTACACATCTACAGAATCTTAGATAAGCCTTTACTCCCCTTAAATAACAAGAGGTTTTGACTTTGATTAGAATTCGATCAAATCCGAATCTGACTTCTATTTGGGAATTGGAATAATAAATCTGATTTATGAATCTTTCATATATTAAGATTCAAAGAAATTAAAGCAAATACGAATCCAAACAATTTTAAGATTTCGATCCGAATCTTCTTATAACTAGATTTGAAACATTTTTATTTTTAAATATTTGATCCAAATTAGTTAGCAAAGATTCAGATTCGATTTGAAATCAAAAATTGTGAGGAATTGCATAGGCTTAATAATATTGATTAAATTTTCTCCTGGTTTAACTTTAAATGTGCAGGTCAGGCAGTACAATTTTGTCTTGATAGCAACAAATTTAAAAATCATTACCATTTTTATCTATGTTATTTTCTTCGATATCTGTGTTCTTTGGTATTCCGTCCACCAAATCAAAAATGAATTTCTGTAAGAATAAAATAAAATATCTAACTAACATAATATTTTACAGGAAGGGGCATTAAGTGTGGACAGATTTCCTAAGTTTTGACATTAAATGTCGACCTTCGACTCAGAAGTTAGTGTGACCTGGAGCCATGTACACAGAAGGTATCAATTGATATATTAGGAAAGCTACTGACAGTGGCGCCCCCAACACATATACAAGGTAATGTTATCAGAAGACTCTTCTGCTTATTTATTTTTTCCTTAAGAAGGTAACACACAAGTTTCTTTCTCACCCAACGATTCTAGATTGCAGGGGATGAAGAGATTGGGGTTTGAATCACAGTCGGGATGTACTGAGGGTGGTCTTACCCTAAATGTTTTTCCACTCTCTCTCCACGCCAATGCGGCTCACATCGACCTCCCAAGTTAGGTTAACAAAGAGAACTGCCAGTATTTGACAATGGAAATAGCTCGTAGGAATGCGACTAGTTCCTTCATAAAGTCAAGGTCATGATGTGTTGCATTGTGGGAGGATAAGGGCAGCAGGGAGTATAATAGTCATGGCAAATCAAGGTGTTGGGCCATTGCAAACATCTGATTGGTTGTAATAAAACTATAACAATTTGATTTGTGCACACTCTTTTTGCCCTGCCTTTGTAGGCCATTTAAAATATAAATCGTCTACTTTTACTTCAGTATTTCCCTTCATGAGTTTGGGTGAGCGCTATTTTGCTTTATGTCTCGAAAAACATAGTTCGAGCCCTCATTGGCTGCAATCAGGATAATTATCTCTCCTCCTTTGACTTTCCTGCTACCCAAATGAATTATGATGCATTTCCCTAACAAAACTGCCCCTCCTCCTTTAGTATTAATTGTACCTAAAAAGGAGAGGGGGAGGTGCTTCTGAGCCATAACTCAATAAACACAAAATTTTAGTTTTAAAACTTGAATAATTTCACTGAAATACCATTTCACATTGCTGTATTATTCGCCCCTGACCTTGGGTGGACAACAGGTGTCATTTTGGTGCTGCACCGTGAACTTGTAAACGTCTGATGAATTAGGATTTGAGACCTTGAGTTTCTTGTGACCTTTGCGTTTATTCTGGTGAAAGCTCTTCAAGAAGTCTGGCCAAGGTCGTCTGCCTGAATGACCAACACAATTAGAGCCGATACACTCCTCTCTATAGAGCAGTTCTCTTGATACGAACAATAACTCAGTTGCGTGTAGGCCTACTGATCCAAAGGTCTCCGATTCGATTGCCGGCATGGCCGTAAAATGCATTATATTGAGATTGGGGCTTCTCCTTTCAAATTGATGCATTAATAGCCTTGGGACTGTGTTTGTTCTAGATATAAGTTGTGTGCTGATACAATCATTTAGTTCAGAAAATGCATGTTGAATACTTAAAATTAAAAAAAAAATTAACACAAAAAGACTATGCCAGTGGCATGATGTGACTTGTTGCCAGGGTAAGCAAAGCGCGTCTAAACTGTACTTGTGAATTGTTCTCATCACTCGGTAGGACGCTCATTGATCGGGTACTATAGACAAAATATATACAGAGCTTATTTATAATTGGTAAAATGGGACTAAGTCAAGGAAAATATATTACAAGAGTGCAGTTTTAACAAGTTGTGCGCACCCTGGAAACACTCCACGAAACGGCACTGGATCCCTTATTCTAGAGTTGTGTCACCATAGGAAGAAACTTATATTTACTTTCGTGTAATCATGTCATACCGAGCTCTACAGCGATTTATTTAGATAAGTGTTTTCCAGACTTATGTCACTCGAGGGGCGTCCTCCAAACCAACGTACCCCTTATGACTCTCTGGGGGGGAAAAAGGGTGGAAATATAAATCTCAGCTCTCTTGTAAAATATAAAGTGTTTTCATATATTTTTCGAATTCGAATCTTAAATTTGAATCCTCAAATCTTTAAAACTAAAATTCAAGTTAAAGGGAAAATAATTCAAATTGAATTTTTTTAAATTTGCTAAGCGCTACCAAACAAATAATATTTTGTCATGTCTATTATACTATAAACCTCAAAGAAAAAACCTTTTTTTTAAAAATAAATTAACTATATTAATACCAATTTGTCTTTCTTTGTGATTTTGTTACTCTCCCAACTACAAGTCTATATAATTCCTTTTACCAATTGATTATATGTTATATCAATTCAAGGTCTTCATATTATTGTATTCGAGATATTTTTATTTTTATGAATCTCAAATCTCTCAAATACCATAGGATTTCTAGTAAAAATGCCTATAAAAGTTCATGAGAGTTTGTCAAAATATGCATTCATTCGTACTTACAAATTTAAAAACAGATTTTTTTGTTGTTGATAAAGCTCTGTTGTACTTACGTCTAAAGTTTGGAAAACAATTTTGACATTTGTGAAGGACTAAACTTTTGACTTTGTACTTATGTTTGTTTTTATATGTATCTTTTTACACCCATTACTATTTCTATCCTGTGGCCTGGGCCAGTTTTTTTTAATTGAAGCCATATATTTTCCACTTTCGGCTTGCTAGACCTGTTGTAGCTTCATATGCATTATAACCTAACTTAAGACCAGGACAAGTACAACATCCAGTCCCCGAACGTTAATTCATCACTGTGAAAGGGTACACCCACATTTCACCAATGATACATTTTTCAGCCATGCCAGGAATTGAACTCCAGACCCTTAGCTTAGTAGAAAGACACACTACCGACTGAGCTAAGGTATCAAATTCTTGTATCTATTAAAAAGTGTAATATAGTATGATTTTATTTAAAACTCAAATAAGATGGGATATTATGTTTATATAGTATATTAGTGTAATTAACTTACGAGTATTATGGCGACGTTCAGGAGCTGAACGGACGTGCATTCTGTGATACCTGAAACATGAGATGCAATCATCATGACATGTGTTTTGAAGAAGAAGTACACCCGACCCGGATTTGAACTACGACCTCATCATCGGTAATCCGGTCGATTGCGAAAGTGATGCCCTGCAACGCTTACTTCGATGGATTACACCCTATCTTAAAAGCTATACCATAGTGGAACCATGCAAGGCAAGCTGGATAGGGGGCCATCTATAAACCATGTAATGCTTCTTTCTTACCTTTTTTGACCCCTGCCCTCACCCCTTGTAACACAAAGTTTACATTTATCCTGACCCTTCCCCCACTTCAACTTGCGTAACGTAGCTCTTCACATAAAGAGTGAAAGTTATCTCATACGAAAAAATTTTCCGACACTAAAAAAGTGTATCAGATATAATGCTACTCGGAATTTATTTTAAATCCTGAATATAAATTATTTCAAAGAATTATATAAAAATAAAATATAATAATATTATGTATTCAACATCATAATTTAAGTATAAAATGTGTGCTTCGTAGCACTGTGATGAACCCATCTTTCCACTCCATGAAACACCAAGAAGACATTAGATTTCCCCCCCTCCCCCCTCAGGTCACAATAGTGTCATGTGGTTTATGGATGACTCCCTAAGGGCCTTATCTGACATTTTGACTTAAAAAAAAGTTATTCGATCTACTTTCACATATTTATGTGTCAAGTCATGTGATCTGCAGAAGTCAATTTTGACTGTAAAAAAAATGCCTATATTTTCTAAAAGGTTCTTCCTTCCAACATCCTACTATATCTGTTAAGATCCTTATGGTGAGTATGTAGGGGATGCGAGAAAAGCTATGGGTTTTTTTAAAGTTTTTATAGAAAAACTTTTTTTTTTGTCAAAATAAATCCAATATTACTTCAGTTTAATTTTCTTCACATGCTGATATCAACAGTTGTTGAATATCTGTCAAGGGTGTCTTTGAATTTAATGACAACTTTTTATCTTCATTTAAAAAGTTTCTCATCTAATGCCGCTATGCTCATGACAGATATTCAACAACTATTGAAAATTAAATTACAGGTTTCCACTGCGAGAAATTTTAGATTTATTTTTATCAAAAAAAGTTTTGCCTTAAAAAACTGCAAAATCTCACGTCCCCTTCAATCCCCACCTTAACCGGCAACATCGATTAACCCTTTCTTTGTTAGCGCTTACACGTTTCACCCCCTCTAACAAAAACTTATCTCCTCATCCTATTTATTTATAAAAGATATCTCAAAGGGTATAAATGCATTTGCCCCAGAGCTAGGATAAAAAGTCAACTGGCCAGAGGGAAAACTGCCCGTGATGCATCAGACCAGTATTCAAACCCCGACCTCTCAAGTCAAGAATAAACCAAGCTGATGCTGGCTGGGTTAAGAACTCTGAGCAAAGTATCAGTATCGGTAGCTGATGGGTCAGATTCTTCCACAGTGTGTTTACTTATCAACTCCAGGCGAATGCTCAGTCATATTTTATCTAACCATCCCCACCAAGGCTGTAGAAAGCTAATTTTTTCCAGGGGGAACAGGTAGTGGGGGTTTGCAATAAAATGTTTCTATATCTCTAGCCAATAAAAGTGTAATACTGATATATGGAATCCTCCCTCCCCCTTCCTTTCTACACCCTTTGTCCCCATGCTGCTCCCGAAGTTTAGGTCAGAATTGGTGAACTTGTATGTGAGAAGATTATCTTGGCATGTGTTGTACCTAGTTTTTTTTTCCATTTATTTAAAGTGCTTCACTGTGAAAGGGGAAACGCAGATTTCAACTAGTATAATTTTTTTGGTCATACCAGGATTCAAACCAAGGATCCTTAGCTCAATAGACAGACACACTACCTACTGAGCTAAGGTATCTGCTGAATGTAATATTTTCACAGTAAGGATGGAAGAGTACTTTTTTTTATATAATAAACATTTAACATTAAATAATTTCTCTAAAATTATCTACGATTAGGCACGCTCTTAAGGTTTTGCCAAACCTGAACTAGACCATTAATAAAATGCAGTGATCTATATCTATATACTACTGGAGGGACATGAACACACTCTTTGCAACTGAATTTAATACGTGTCGTCTCTAGGGATATAAGTGGTAAACTCGTCTGGCTTGAACTCGTTCTTGTGAAGCCAACGTGTTACTGAAACAGCTATTGTTTAGAAATGACTATGAATATATTATTTTGTCTATAAATTAACACGTATTGTACTTGATATTTAGACATTTTAGTAACTTATTTATCACATTGAATATATTATTATACTTCGATGTATATTATAAATTCGCATAAAATACTAAAGTAAGCACTCATTGGTTAGCAGACAACAGCTCAGAAATTCCAGCCACAGAAGATGTCCATCCAGTTATATTATATATAGATCAGTGTAAAAAAAAGGCATGCCTGTCTTCCCAAAACTTTGACCACTCCCTGAACACGGGTTTCCTCTGCTGCGCGCTCGCCCTGGCCTCTGGTGGTCGGCGATAAGGGCAGGTCTGTTGTATAGGCCTGTGACGGCAGTGGCAGTTTGTTGGCCCGCCTTCACGCCTCACGACTCCTCTCAGTTGGCACATGTTTGGACTGGTCAGGGTGAAAGCGTCGGCAGTATTATTATTGTTATTATCATTGCGGTGGGTCGGGGAAGGACCCTCCCTGGAGTCCCGTTTCCGCAGCTCCGCCCCCAGGTCTACAGCGGAGCTGATCGGAGAAGAGATCGTCGTGGACTCGCCTCCTTGGACCTCTGCGGCTTCGAAGACGTCCGACGCGAGCGAAGAGTCTTCTGCGAACACGTATGCGCAAGAAATAATTAAATTTTTATGGGGAGGATATTTAGGATCGAAGCTTATGGTGCATAATGCAAGCTAAACTTACTCTACAATCTACGTCTAAAATAAACTAAAGTATTGAAAAATAAGTTTTAAATTATAAATATATATATTCATTTTACATACCCTCTAACTCTTGAAGTACCCTTGGCTGAATATTACTGGTTTTATCCAATATATAAATCAATGTTTAGAGGAATTTAAAGGCCTACTAACATAGATAATATATATCTAAAGTGACAATTGTAGATCACATGTCTTGACGTATGAATGCGTGAAAGTAGATCAATAACTGAACTTTCTATTTTACTGTGAGGTTTCAGTTAGTTGCTGAGTAGGGAACTAAAGTTGCTTCTCGTGTTGTGCTTTTGAACTAGTTTGACAGTTTTATTAGGTGATTTAATACAGTAGAGTTTTCAAATAAATAAAAAATAAAAGTAGTGAGCATTTTATAGCTAAACGTAATGCCGGGATCACGATCAACTTAAACTTAACTTAACGTAACTTAACGTAAAGAACCTCCTTGTGTGTTTAAATGGAAGCGATCACGATGCAGTTAACTTAATGTAAAAGATGTCCTGGGAAGTCTTTTACTTTACTTTACGTTACTTGAAGGGTATCACGTGATCTAGCCAGCCAATAATTATGCGAGTGACGTTATCAGGGATATTTAGTAACTCATTTGTTGGTATTATGACTAATGTTTACTCTTTAGCGTGAGTTCTAGTGATCAGACATTGAAACAAAATAATTACACTAAAATAGGAAAACTAAATTTATAAAAAAAAAAATTGTATTAGATATTTATTATATCGATTGAAAACTATAAACATTCACAGATCATCACTGTAAAACTAGTACAAATCACAGATCTTTGGCTCGACTTGTTACGTTAAGTTACGTGAATCGTGATCACACATACGTTAAGTTAACTTTAAGTTAACGTTACGTTAAGTTAACTTTAAGTTAACGTTACGTTAAGTTAACTTTAAGTTAACGTTACGTTAAGTTACGTTAAGTTAACGCTAAGTTGATCGTGATCCCGGCATAAGACGACCCTGTTTGGGCTCAATTGTGAATAATATCTTGACCTAGGTAAAAAAAAAAGTAGCAAGCTGACTGCTCGATGACAATAACGCTTTCTTCTCAAAAGTGTTGGTGATAAAGTATCACAAAATGGGATGTTATTCACACTGGGGGACTACCGGGGCCCTGGGAATAAGGATGATAGGCGGCCGCGGACTACCAATTCATAAATACCGTAGTGGAATCAAGCTACATTTCTATTGAAGCATGGTGTATTTATCTCTAATATTTGTATTGCGCCAATAACTTTAATATTATGGGGTTTCATCTAAGCAACTAATGAAAGCCTAACTTAAATAAATAACCTAGGTAGATCTACATGTGACACGAAACCTCTCTAAATAGATAGATTTAAATCACAGAATGTATCTCAGTAAATAGATATAAATCTGATATAGAACCTCCATAGATAGATACATTTATATCTGATACAAACCTATGTAAATAGATGGATTCAAATCATATAATGTACATCTGATATAGACCCTCCAAAGATAGATGGATACGGAGCCTTCGTAAAAGGTAGGGGGGCCTGAAGCTTAGATTATATTTACAGGTAGGATTAAAGAACCAAATAAAATTAATTACTTGAAATTAATCTCTCAAACTTTTCAAATCATAGTCTAGTCAATATTGAATTGATCTAAGAAATGCGATTATCTCAGTGGATAATAATACAAGAAAGAATAGTGCACAATGCCAACTTCTATAACAAAGTGGCTCAAAGGGACACTAGAACATGTTACGCGACATTCGGTTAACCACCTCGAAGTAGGCCCCGTCGAACATTAGTGGCCGAGCCAGCGTTATCGGTTTCTCCGGCATGGGTAGGTCACGTGCCAGGCCAGAAAGAGGAAGTGCCATACCCCTCCACAGAGTGCAGCAAAACAAATTGACTCAAAAACACTACTCAAAGTCAGAAAACTGTTTCTTGGGAGTGAGAAAATGTATATAGAAATAATTTTGTACCTTAACACATTTAACTATTAGTGTAAGGATGACTTGAACATATATTAGAAATAAGATAACTTAGAATTAAGAATGATAGAATAGAATACCCCATGTAATACAGATAACTAGGATCATTTAAATTTGGGTTTCACATTTGGATACGTCTAACTGAACTAACTAAACCTCATCACCTTTAATTTTTCCATGTGTAATTCAAGTTACTTCGAATTATTATATTTTAGATTCCAACTCTTTCCCCCCCTCTCAGATCTCCCCTCTTCCTCACCTCTCCTGACCAACTCCTTCCGGAACCCCATGAATGAAACTACGCTCTTTTCCGAGACCCCTGTTTTCCCCGGAACCAGGTCACCCACAGCTCAACACCCCACCCTCTCACCCCTCATCTAGATGTTTCACCCACGCCATCCTCCCCTTACAAACTACAACTGTGCCATTCATTCTTCCTACTCCAAACTCCTCAAGACGGACCCACGAAGAACCCACAGCAGGTTCCTCAATGACTCCAAACTCCTAGCCCTTGGCTTAGTAATCTTACCCCCCCCCCCCTTTCCCTCTCTAACAAAACTCTCGCATCCCCCAATTAGTCATGCTACAAACCTCACCAGTAGACATCCCTTCCCCAAGTCACATTGCCCTTTTTACCCTCCACTTATTCAACTAATTTTTGCCACCAGAAGGCACCACTCTTCCTCTACTCCCTCCGCCCACTCCTCCCCTTTCATGAGGAGCCAAAAAACTCTACCTGCGCAAGTCCAAGTCGAGCCACAACCACAAAAGACAAACAAACAGCTGCTCACCACTTACCGAATTCCTTACCTATATTGCTACCTCTTCCTTTACTTTGATTGCCCATGTTCTCTATTATGTTACGAAGGCTGTACGCCATCCTGTTGAAAGACTTGGGAGTAGCCTGCGTCGATACTGGGGTTAAGGCTACCTCATTTGAAGAGGATCCTAAGACACTGTTCGTGGCGTCTTGACTTTGTTCCGACTTCAGTTGATCTTCATCTGGTGTGTCCGCACCGGCCTGCCGGTCACGTTGAGAGACGAACCTCGTGTCGTTCCCCATGAGACACTCAACTAAACTATTTGTTATGTGATCGCACAAAAATTGATTGACAACGTTTACCGACAGGATTATGACATTTTAAAAAATATATTTAAAGGAAATAAATACAAATAAATAAAAAGAGTAGCTTTTATAATAACGCTAGTTTCACCTAAACATAACCTTATCCTAACAATGAGTAGAAAGAAACAAATGAACCTCAAGTAATTGAGAGTTTTGGGCCGATATTTGCAAAAGAAACAATACCTTACTTACGTCATTGATTACAGTAAATTGATGTCAAGCTCAAAATAAATGTGTATATATATATATATATATATATATATATATATATATACCAGATATACTAGTATATCTGTATATGCCCTTCTTGGAGCTAACTCCTCAATTGTTATTTAATGCTATAGTTCATTTTAATGTAATTACATTATTAATTTTCATTTGTTTAAGATGGTGAAAGTGCTTGAATCCCGTTAAGTTGTAATGCTCGCTAAGCACAGAGACTATGTTAATCATTCCATATACCTGTGTTAACACTTTTTTTTAAAAACACTTTTTGAGTTTATGGGCACAGATTGCTATAAATGAAAGAACATTCTATATTATTATTATCATCAGTGTGCATTGGAAATTGTCCTAAACATTGATATTTTAAGATTTATCCTAGAAGCCAAGTTAGCCACAATGACCAATAAATATAAATATAGTGTTCCTTTATTTGTGGGTTCAAACTTCAACAACTGTAAGTTTAGAATGGAAACCCTGCTTGATGAGATCAATTTGCTGGAAGTAGTCCAAAGTAATATTACCGAACGAAAATAGCGGGATGAACTTTTCCACAACCACATGAATGTTTATTTTGGTGGGAAAAGGACGTATGCAAGGTGACAGCATAAGAAATTATAATCGGATATCACTATATTAAAAATAAGCTAATAATTGATCAATACGTTTAAAATTCAAAACTAATATAAATAATCAGACAAATTGGTTCAATTTTTTAATATGCAGCACGAGAATGTGTTTCTTCTGGAAACTTTGATGAAATAAACAATTTTGAGAAATTTAACCATAAATTTACATTTGACTTTAAATTAGCCCTCTAAGATCGCCCCGTTTAAGGCGTCAGAATGTTTATGTATTTAAAATTGTAGCAAAAGCCTACTTGGTGGGGATTGTAATATTTGATGCCTACAACAATTCAGCATAGCTGTGGAAACTGGTTAATCTGGAAATTTTGATAACATAAACTTTAAAGTTACATCACACATGAAAATAGCTCTATAGGCTGCCATATTTAAGGTGCCACAGTTTCTATATTTGAAATTACGGCACGAGCACATTTGGTGGGGATTGTGGTAGTAGGTGCCTACAGCAATCTTACATAGTTGTAGAACCTGGTTCTTCTGAAATTTGTGAGAAAATTAGCTTTGAAGTTACATCACACATGCAAATAGCACTATAGGTCACCATATTTAAGGTGCCACAGTTTCTATATTTTTAATTGTGGCACGAGCACGCTTGGTGGGGATTTGAATACTGGGTGCCTACAACAATCTTAAATAGCTGTGGAACCTGGTTCTTCTGGACATTTTGAGAAAATTAACTTCGAAGTTACATCACACATGAAACTAGTTCTATTGCTCGCCAATTTTAAGGTGCCACAATTTCCACATTTGAAATTGTAGCTACAAAATAAAAATTTATAATAGTATAACAATATATGGTAACTATATAATTTAAATTATATATTTTTTTTATTTGATCACCATGTCTTACTACCTTTTCAGGTTGTATACATAATATGTACTCATTACGCTAGTGAGTGCATTTCAGCTTTATCGTGTTCTTTAAGATTATATCATTTAAGTGTATGTAGGTATTTGGAGCCAAAACAGTCACCCTAGATAGTATATGATTTGTACCTCAGTATATTACCTAATTACAGAGCTATAAAATGGATACTTAGCTTTCCTGTAAATAGTATATTTCTTCACTTGGCCATTCAGTCCATATCTTAAAAAGTGAATTTTAGAAGTAGGTACTGTGTTAAAAAAAATATATATTGCTATAATATAACAATCTTTAATCACCTCAGGACCCGATGTTCGTGGGTTTAAACTTTAAACCCAACTGGGGTCAAAGTAAAATCGTCAGTTCCATGTTGATTGTGGTATGTGAAAATACCTTTCCTGGCAAAATTGGTAGGTCCTTTCGCGCTCATTCATAGAAATTCTCGTGTACTGATATATGGCAATCAGTAGGTCCAGAAAGTGCACGTTAAATACCCCAGATAAATTAAATAAATATATATATATATTATTAAGGTTGAATCATTGTTATCTACCTACTTGATTTGTAATGTTTGTAATATTCATGCAATAGTTAATGCCCTCATAATCCCCAATATTAAATTTAATTTGTTGTATTCTATTTACTGTGAGAGTTTTCTTTACTGCTTTTCTTTTATTTTTTCAGACACACATCTGACATATGGACTAATTTGAGCTGTTATGTTTTATCAGCTAAGTTTTTTCATTATGTTTGATGAAACATGAAAACATCGGAAGAAAAATTTTTTCGTCTAGAAAGTCAAGGAGAACGTCTAGTAGGTTAAATCTGAAGAGAACGTGATTTGTTGGAAACAACAAAGGGAACGCCTAGCTGCCTGGTAAAAAGTGGAAATCTGATATATTGGTCTTAACATTGATAAAGCTTTCAAGATCCATGGTTAATATTGTAATGGATATTTATGTTTCATCATCATATACATCCAATCCACTTTATTAATTAACAATGAGTCATTGAATTATTATTAACAACAATGGTGAAGAAATATATATATATAGGGGTCCTGAATTTGATGGACTTAACTTGAGGAGATAAATATATACGTTTAAAAACTTATATTAATGATTTAAATTATGCATTGTTCGTAAAAAAAAACCTCTAAAACCTAAATATTTATGTCTGGAATACATAGAGCTTTATAAACTAGGCCCCAAAGTGCCTATAAAATGAATAAATTGGTAATGGATGTTATGTGGAGTTATTATAGGAATTCTAAACCCCAAACCATGGAATTAAAATTAAAACATTTAAGTTTGGTAATGTCAAATATATTATTACAACATGATATAAGGGAGGGATTATATTAAAAAGGTAAAACTAAACATGTCCTACTAAGTTCACTGGGCTAGCAGCTTAGATGTCAGTCACAAGATGGCTCTCTAAGTTAGTTTGAGATGGCATATTTGGTCTTGGAGTATGAGGAGAGTAGAATACTGCAGGAGCTATGTTAATCATGAAAAACCTGACGAATAAGTGAAATTTAAAGGATCATAAAAGCTAGAAAATGTGAGGTGATGTATGAGGAGAACAAGACACACCAAGAGTTGTTTCGTAATTATTTTTAAACTTTATTGGCTTTCAAAGAAGAAAAATACGATATTGATGTATAATTAAATTAATACACTCCGAACCTATATTATAATTAATAAGCATTTGACATAATACATTCTTTATCTCTATTAAATGTGAAATTTAAATCTTAATTAATAAAGATAATAAATCGCTCAAATTGGTAGGATAATTTAATCACACCTTTTTACAGTACATATATATAATAAAAAATTAATCAAAAAATTTAAAGAGTACATTTTTCTTATAAATGGCCTAGTCTTGTATTTATTTTTAATTCTGAACTTTATAGGCAGTGTAATTTAAACTTATTTCATTGATAGTTTGAGTTATTAATATAATAGCGATTAACAATAAGTATAATATTTACATTAATATAGTTTTGTCACAAATCCTAAGATTTAAATGTATTACTTATTAATAAATATAAAAATAAATGTTTTTATTAAGATAATAGATATTTTGAATTCTTTATTTACCTCAGTTTTATCTTCTGTGGTGCTGACTGACAGCTCACAGCTGACTTCTGACAGTCAACAGTTAGGTATATACCTAAATTTTGACTGTCAGAAAGTGACAACTGCTAAACACATGTTTTTTCCAGATCATTTAGTTCGGCGTAGGGATACATAATTTGGTCTGGTAGCTTTTCAAAGCCGTCAGAAGTCAGCTGTGAGCTGTCAGTCAGCACCACAGAAGCTAAAACTGAGGTATAAGTGACTGCATATCGCTTACATTTGTTGTTGGTATTATGTGCTATTATTAAAGATATTCTGAACCAAGCCTAAAATTAAAAGTGAAACAATTAAAATCGCAATTTCAATTATATAATGAAAAATTAATAAAAAGTAAAGGATATTATTAAATGGTTAAAATTGAATATGTTCCATAAAATTCACTGGGCTAGAAGTTTCGATGACAGTCACAAGATGGCTCTGATCTCTCTGTATATTTGGTCTTGGAGTATGAGGAGAGTAGAATACTGCAGGAGCTATGTTAATCATGAAAAACCTGACGAGTAAGTGAAATTTAAAGGATCATAAAAGCTAGAAAATGTGAGGTGATGTATGAGGAGAACAAGACACACCAAGAGTTGTTTCGTAATTATTTTTAAACTTTATTGGCTCTCAAAGAAGAAAAATACGAATTTGATGTATAATTAAATTAATACACTCCGAACCTATATTATAATTAATAAGCATTTGACATAATACATTCTTCATCTCTATTAAATGTGAAATTTAAATCTTAATTAATAAAGATAATAAATCGCTCAAATTGGTAGGATAGATTTAATCACACCTTTTTACAGTACTTATATATGATAAAAAATAAATCAAAAAATTTAAAGAGTACATTTTTCTTATAAATAGCCTAGTCTTGTATTTATTTTTAATTCTGAACTTTATAGGCGGTGTAATTTAAACTTATTTCATTGATAGTTTGAGTTATTAATATAAGGACGATAAACAATAAGTATAATATTTAGATTAATATAGTTTTGTCACAAATCCTAAGATTTAAATGTATTACTTATTAATATATATAGAAATAAATGTTTATATTCAGATTGTAGATATTTTGAATTCTTAATTTCAGTTTAAATGATCGTAGAATAAAATCAGAAATATTTTCATCGACCAGAATCTAACCATTAATAACAATATAAACTTTTAAAATTTTGATTTATGAATAATGAGAAAAAATAGTAATTAAAAATGAAACGATAAAACTCAAGTTCATAATGACATAGTGTAACTACTGTATGTATAAAAGTAATAACAACGCTAAACCCAAAGCGTTAGTTGAATGAACGACTAATTATATAATTCCTGTGATTTAAAACTAAATAATTGTTATTTTAGTCTATTTATTTTAAATTTTTTCTCTGTACTTTTACAGATAATAACATAAAGAAATAATGGGTTTATTCTAACCTAATCTTCTTATAAGTTTTTAGGTGATCAAACAAAGTGTACCGTGCTAATTCTTAGCAATCACAAAGATATAATTTTAAAACCCAAAGATTGGAATACCAATTTAAACAGATTAATGTCGCCAAGGTTCAGCTTATCGCATAAATTTGTAGTGAATGTTATGTGGTATTATTAAACATATTTTAGATCATACCATCCTTTAACGTTTAAATTAAAAATGAAAGTTTGGCAATTTTAAATATACAATGACAAAAAAAAATTGAAATTTAATATCTACTTTCACTGTGATAGCTACGATTTCAGTCACAAGATAGCCGTGTAAGCTAGTAAGTGATGGGCTAATTTGGCTGTGGAGTATGAGGAAAGTAAAATACCCCAGGAGCTATATTTCCCATCAATACACCGCAAAATATCTAAGTTTTGTGGCTCACAAAAGCGATAAAATGTGATGTGAGGTATAAGGAGAACAGGACACTCCAAGAGGTGTTACCTTCTTATTTTTTCTATAACTACCAAATAGGAAATGTATTGGCTTACAAAGACAGTAAAATGTGAAATTGAGTTTTAAGGAAATGTATACATTTCAAGATTTATAAAATTATAAATACATATTTGAAATAATAGATTCTTGATTAAACTTAAATGTGAATTTTACTATAAGTTAATAAAGAAAATAAAAGTCTCGTATTAGTACGATATATTTCAATGTCACTTTTGTAAAGTACATATATTTAACAAACATTTTAAATATTATATTATTCATCTAGAATACATCTTAAAATATAGTCTCCATTGTAATCAATAATGATGGTATGAATTTTATTGACACATTTTAACAGTACTTAATTTTTTTGAGGTATCACCTAGACTTAAAAAAAGTTTTGATTTACAACAGTTATTTAATGTAATTCTAAAATCATTTTAGTGATAATATGAGTCTTTTAAATAATAAAGATGAATAATAAATATGTATTGATTTTTCAATTAATAATATGTTTTACTTGATTTACATAACCATATATATATATATCTTGTTTATTCAAGCAATATATCTTTTAAACACTTAATATAAGTTTTATTTATTTTAAGATCAAATACATATAGTTTCACAAGCCATAATAAAACAATTACCAACAATAAAGTTGTAAATCGTACCATTTTGAATAATGAGAATAAATAACAACTGAAAATACTAGGAAACATTTCGAGCGCCTAGTGACGTTGTGTAAATACCGCATGTATCAATAACGATGCTAGAACCCAATTGTTAACTTAATGAAAAACTAAACATATGATTACTCTGATTTAGAATTGGGTGTAATTAAACTAAATATTTGTTATTTTAGTCTCGTTATGTTTAGTAATTTATATTTTTTCGAGAAAGAATAGCAGCATTCCAAAATAATTTGGAACCTAAACTTCTTGTAAGATAATAGGAGACCGAAATGTATTGTTTTAGTGATTAGCAACAACAATGAAACAATTTTAAATGCAAAAATTGTCATAACAAGTCAAACAAATTAATTCTAACTAAGTGACTGCATATCGCTTACATTTGTTGTTGGTATTATGTGTTATTATTAAAGATATTCTGAACCAAGCCACAAATTAAAAGTGAAACAATTAAAATCGCAATTCCAATTATATAATGAAAAATTAATAAAAAGTAAAGGATATTATTAAATGGTTAAAATTGAATATGTTCCATAAAATTCACTGGGCTAGAAGTTTCGATGACAGTCACAAGATGTCTCTGCTCTCTCTGTAAGATAGTTCGAGAGGGGTATATTTGGTCTTGAAGTATGAGGAGAGTAGAATACTGCAGGAGCTATGTTAATCATGAAAAACCTGACGAATAAGTGAAATTTAAAGGATCATAAAAGCTAGAAAATGTGAGGTGATGTATGAGGAGAACAAGACACACCAAGAGTTGTTTCGTAATTATTTTTAAACTTTATTGGCTCTCAAAGAAGAAAAATACGTTATTGATGTATAATTAAATTAATACACTCTGAACCTATATTATAATTAATAAGCATTTGACATAATATATTCTTCATCTCTATTAAATATGAAATTTAAATCTTAATTAATAAAGATAATAAATCGCTCAAATTGGTAGGATAGATTTAATCACACCTTTTTACAGTACATATATATATTAAAAAATTAATTAAAAAATTTAAAGAGTACATTTTTCTTATAAATAGCCTAGTCTTGTATTTATTTTTAATTCTGAACTTTATAGGCAGTGTAATTTAAACTTATTTCATTGTTAGTTTGAGTTATTAATATAATTACGATAAACAATAAGTATAATATTTACATTAATATAGTTTTGTCACAAATCCTAAGATTTAAATGTATTACTTATTAATATATATAGAAATAAATGTTTATATTCAGATTGTAGATATTTTGAATTCTTAATTTCAGTTTAAATGATCGTAGAATAAAATCAGAAATATTTTCATCGACCAGAATCTAACCATTAATAACAATATAAAGTTTTAAAATTTTGATTTATGAATAAAAAAAAATAGTAATTAAAAATGAAACGATAAACCTCAAGTTCATAATGACATAGTGTAACTACTGTATGTATAAAAGTAATAACAACGCTAAACCCAAAGCGTTAGTTGAATGAACGACTAATTATATAATTCCTGTGATTTAAAACTAAATAATTGTTATTTCAGTCTATTTATGTTAAATTTTTTCTCTGTACTTCGACAGATAATAACATAAAGAAATAATGGGTTTATTCTAACCTAATCTTCTTATAAATTTTTAGGTGATCAAACAAAGTGTATTGTGCTAATACTTAGCAATCACAAAGATATAATTTTAAAACCCAAAGATTGTAATAACAATTTAAACAGATTAATGTCGCCAAGGTTCTGCTTATCGCATAAATTTGTAGTGAATGTTATGTGGTATTATTAAAGATATTTTAGATCATACCATCCTTTAACGTTTAAATTAAAAATGAAAGTTTGGCAATTTTAAATATACAATGACAAAAAAAATTGAAATTAAATATCTACTTTCACTGTGATAGCTACGATTTCAGTCACAAGATGGCCGTGTAAGCTAGTAAGTGATGGGCTAATTTGGCTGTGGAGTATGAGGAAAGTAAAATACCCCAGGAGCTATATTTCCCATCAATACACCGCAAAATATCTAAGTTTTGTGGCTCACAAAAGCGATAAAATGTGATGTGAGGTATAAGGAGAACAGGACACTCCAAGAGGTATTACCTTCTTCTTTTTTCTATAACTACCAAATAGGAAATGTATTGGCTTACAAAGACAGTAAAATGTGAAATTGAGTTTTAAGGAAATGTATACATTTCAAGATTTATAAAATTATAAATACATATTTGAAATAATAGATTCTTGATTAAATTTAAATGTGAATTTTACTATAAGTTAATAAAGAAAATAAAAGTCTCGTATTAGTACGATATATTTCAATGTCACTTTTGTAAAGTACATATATTTAACAAACATTTCAAATATTATATTATTAATCTAGAATACATCTTAAAATATAGTCTCCATTGTAATCAATAATGATGGTATGAATTTTATTGACACATTTTAACAGTACTTAATTTTTTTGAGGTATCACCTAGTCTTAAAAAAAGTTTTGATTTACAACAGTTATTTAATGTAATTCTAAAATAATTTTAGTGATAATATGAGTCTTTTAAATAATAAAGATGAATAATAAATATGTATTGATTTTTCAATTAATAATAAGTTTTACTTGATTTACATAACCATATATATATATATCTTGTTTATTCAAGCAATATATCTTTTAAACACTTAATATAAGTTTTATTTATTTTAAGATCAAATACATATAGTTTCACAAGCCATAATAAAACAATTACAACAATAAAGTTGTAAATCGTACCATTTTGAATAATGAGAATAAATAACAACTGAAAATACTAGGAAACATTTCGAGCGCCTAGTGACGTTGTGTAAATACCGCATGTATCAATAACGATGCTAGAACACAATTGTTAACTTAATGAAAAACTAAACATATTATTACTCTGATTTAGAATTGGGTGGAATTAAACTAAATATTTGTTATTTTAGTCTCGTTATGTTTAGTAATTTATATTTTTTCGAGAAAGAATAGCAGCATTCCAAAATAATTTGGAACCTAAACTTCTTGTAAGATAATAGGAGACCGAAATGTATTGTTCTAGTGATTAGCAACAACAATGAAACAATTTTAAATGCAAAAATTGTCTTAACAAGTCAAACAAATTAATTCTAACTAAGTGACTGCATATCGCTTACATTTGTTGTTGGTATTATGTGTTATTATTAAAGATATTCTGAACCAAGCCTAAAATTAAAAGTGAAACAATTAAAATCGCAATTCAAATATATAATGAAAAATTAATAAAAAGTAAAGGATATTATTAAATAGTTAAAATTGAATATGTTCCATAAAATTCACTGGGCTAGAAGTTTCGATGACAGTCACAAGATGGCTCTGCTCTCTCTGTAAGATAGTTCGAGAGGGGTATATTTGGTCTTGGAGTATGAGGAGATAGAATACTGCAGGAGCTATGTTAATCATGAAAAACCTGACGAATAAGTGAAATTTAAAGGATCATAAAAGCTAGAAAATGTGAGGTGATGTATGAGGAGAACAAGACACACCAAGAGTTGTTTCGTAATTATTTTTAAACTTTATTGGCTCTCAAAGAAGAAAAATACGATATTGATGTATAATTAAATTAATACACTCCGAACCTATATTATAATTAATAAGCATTTGACATAATACATTCTTCATCTCTATTAAATGAATCGACCAGAATCTAACCATTAATAACAATATAAAGTTTTAAAATTTTGTTTTATGAATAATGATAAAAAATAGTAATTAAAAATGAAACGATAAAACTCAAGTTCATAATGACATAGTGTAACTACTGTATGTATAAAAGTAATAACAACGCTAAACCCAAAGCGTTTGTTGAATAAACGACTAATTATATAATTCCTGTGATTTAAAACTAAATAATTGTTATTTCAGTCTATTTATGTTAAATTTTTTCTCTGTACTTCGACAGATAATAATATAAAGAAATAATGGGTTTATTCTAACCTAATCTTCTTAAAAGTTTTTAAGTGATCAAATAAAGTGCAATCACAAAGATATAATTTTAAAACCTAAAGATTGGAATAACAATTTAAACAGATTAATGTCGCCAAGGTTCTGCTTATCGCATAAATTTGTAGTGAATGTTATGTGGTATTATTAAAGATATTTTAGATCAATCCAATCTTTAACGTTTAAATTAAAAATGAAAGTTTGGCAATAATAAATATACAATGACAAAAAAAAATTGAAATTGAATATGTACTTTCACTGTGCTAGCTACGATTTCAGTCACAAGATGGCCGTGTAAGCTAGTATGAGATGGGATAATTTGGTTGTGGAGTATGAGGAAAGTAAAATACCCCAGGAGCTATATTTCCCATCAATACACCGCAAAATATCTTAGTTTTGTGGCTCACAAAAGCGATAAAATGTGATGTGAGATATAAGGAGAACAGGACACTCCAAGAGGTGTTACCTTCTTCTTTTTTCTATAACTACCAAATAGGAAATGTATTGGCTTAAGAAGACAGTAAAATGTGAAATGGAGTTTTAAGGAAATGTATACATTTCAAGATTTATAAAATTATAAATACATATTTGAAATAATAGATTCTTGATTAAATTTAAATGTGAATTTTACTATAAGTTAATAAAGAAATTAAAAGTCTCGTATTAGTACGATATATTTCAATGATTCATTTGTAAAGTACATAAATTTAACAAACATTTCAAATATTACATTATTCATCTAAAATACATCTTAAAATATCGTCTCCATTATAATCAATAATGATGGTATGAATTTTATTGACACATTTTTACAGTACTTAATTTTTTTTGGGGTATCACCTAGTCTTAAAAAAAGTTTTGATTTACAACAGTTATTTAATGTAATTCTAAAATAATTTTAGTGATAATATGAGTCTTTTAAATAATAAAGATGAATAATAAATATGTATTGATTTTTCAATTAATAATAAGTTTTACTTGATTTACATAACCATATATAAATCTTGTTTATTCAAGCAATATATCTTTTAAACACTTAATTTAGGTTTTATTTATTTTAAGATCAAATACATATAGTTTCACAAGACATAATAAAACAATTACCAACAATAAAGTTGTAAATCGTACCATTTTGAATAATGAGAATAAATAACAACTGAAAATTCGAGGAAACATTTCGAGCGCCTAGTGACGTTGTGTAAATACCGCATGTATCAATAACGATGCTAGAACCCAATTGTTAACTTAATGAAAAACTAATCATATTATTAGTGTGATTTAGAATTGGGAGTAATTAAACTAAATATTTGTTATTTTAGTCTCTTTATGTTTAGTAATTTATATTTTTTCGAGAAAGAATAGCAGCATTCCAAAATAATTTGGAACCTAAACTTCTTGTAAGATAATAGGAGACCGACATGTATTGTTCTAGTGATTAGCAACAACAATGAAACAATTTTAAATGCAAAAATTGTCATAACAAGTCAAACAAATTAATTCTAACTAAGTGAATGCATATCGCTTACATTTGTTGTTGGTATTATGTGTTATTATTAAAGATATTCTGAACCAAGCCACAAATTAAAAGTGAAACAACTAAAATCGCAATTCCAATTATATAATGAAAAATTAATAAAAAGTAAATGATATTATTAAATGGTTAAAATTGAATATGTTCCATAAAATTCACTGGGCTAGAAGTTTCGATAACAGTCACAAGATGGCTCTGCTCTCTGTGTAAGATAGTTCGAGAGGGGTATATTTGGTCTTGAAGTATGAGGAGAGTAGAATACTGCAGGAGCTATGTTAATCATGAAAAACCTGACGAATAAGTGAAATTTAAAGGATCATAAAAGCTAGAAAATGTGAGGTGATGTATGAGGAGAACAAGACACACCAAGAGTTGTTTCGTAATTATTTTTAAACTTTATTGGCTCTCAAAGAAGAAAAATACGATATTGATTTATAATTAAATTAATACACTCCGAACCTATATTAAAATTAATAAGCATTTGACATTATACATTCTTCATCTCTATTAAATGTGAAATTTAAATCAATATTAATAAAGATAATAAATCGCTCAAATTGGTAGGATAGATTTAATCACACCTGTTTACAGTACATATATATATAAAAAATTAATCAAAAAATTTAAAGAGTACATTTTTTATAAATAGCGTAGTCTTGTATTTATTTTTAATTCTGAACTTTATAGGCAGTGTAATTTAAACTTATTTCATTGATAGTTTGAGTTATTAATATAATGACGATAAACAATAAGTATAATATTTACATTAATATAGTTTTGTCACAAATCCTAAGATTCAAATGTATTACTTATTAATATATATAGAAATAAATGTTTTTATTCAGATTGTAGATATTTTGAATTTTAATTTCAGTTTAAATGATCGTAGAATAAAATCAGAAATATTTTCATCGACCAGAATCTAACCATTAATAACAATATAAAGTTTTAAAATTTTGTTTATGAATAATGATAAAAAATAGTAATTAAAAATGAAACGATAAAACTCAAGTTCATAATGACATAGTGTAACTACTGTATGTATAAAGTAATAACAACGCTAAACCCAAAGCGTTAGTTGAATGAACGACTAATTATATAATTCCTGTGATTTAAAACTAAATAATTGTTATTTCAGTCTATTTATGTTAAATTTTTTCTCTGTACTTCGACAGATAATAATATAAAGAAATAATGGGTTTATTCTAACCTAATCTTCTTAAAAGTTTTTAAGTGATCAAAAAAGTGTACTGTGCAATACTTAGCAATCACAAAGATATAATTTTAAAACCTAAAGATTGGAATAACAATTTAAACAGATTAATGTCGCCAAGGTTCTGCTTATCGCATAAATTTGTAGTGAATGTTATGTGGTATTATTAAAGATATTTTAGATCAATCCAATCTTTAACGTTTAAATTAAAAATGAAAGTTTGGCAATATTAAATATACAATGACAAAAAAAAATTGAAATTGAATATGTACTTTCACTGTGCTAGCTACGATTTCAGTCACAAGATGGCCGTGTAAGCTAGTATGAGATGGGATAATTTGGTTGTGGAGTATGAGGAAAGTAAAATACCCCAGGAGCTATATTTCCCATCAATACACCGCAAAATATCTTAGTTTTGTGGCTCACAAAAGCGATAAAATGTGATGTGAGATATAAGGAGAACAGGACACTCCAAGAGGTGTTACCTTCTTCTTTTTTCTATAACTACCAAATAGGAAATGTATTGGCTTAAGAAGACAGTAAAATGTGAAATGGAGTTTTAAGGAAATGTATACATTTCAAGATTTATAAAATTATAAATACATATTTGAAATAATAGATTCTTGATTAAATTTAAATGTGAATTTTACTATAAGTTAATAAAGAAATTAAAAGTCTCGTATTAGTACGATATATTTCAATGATTATTGTAAAGTACATAAATTTAACAAACATTTCAAATATTACATTATTCATCTAAATACATCTTAAAATATCGTCTCCATTATAATCAATAATGATGGTATGAATTTTATTGACACATTTTTACAGTACTTAATTTTTTTTGGGGTATCACCTAGTCTTAAAAAAAGTTTTGATTTACAACAGTTATTTAATGTAATTCTAAAATAATTTTAGTGATAATATGAGTCTTTTAAATAATAAAGATGAATAATAAATATGTATTGATTTTTCAATTAATAATAAGTTTTACTTGATTTACATAACCATATATAAATCTTGTTTATTCAAGCAATATATCTTTTAAACACTTAATTTAGGTTTTATTTATTTTAAGATCAAATACATATAGTTTCACAAGACATAATAAAACAATTACCAACAATAAAGTTGTAAATCGTACCATTTTGAATAATGAGAATAAATAACAACTGAAAATTCGAGGAAACATTTCGAGCGCCTAGTGACGTTGTGTAAATACCGCATGTATCAATAACGATGCTAGAACCCAATTGTTAACTTAATGAAAAAACTAACATATTATTATTGATTTAGAATTGGGTAATTAAACTAAATATTTGTTATTTTAGTCTCTTATGTTTAGTAATTTATATTTTTTCGAGAAAGAATAGCAGCATTCCAAAATAATTTGGAACTAAACTTCTTGTAAGATAATAGGAGACCGAAATGTATTGTTCTAGTGATTAGCAACAACAATGAAACAATTTTAAATGCAAAAATTGTCTTATACAAGTCAAACAAATTAATTCTAAATAAGTGATGCATATCGCTTACATTTGTTGTTGGTATTATGTGTTATTATTAAAGATAATTATGAACCAAGCACAAATTAAAAGTGAAACAATTAAAATCGCAATTCCAATTATATAATGAAAAATTAATAAAAAGTAAATGATATTATTAAATGGTTAAAATTGAATATTGTTCCATAAAATTCACTGGGCTAGAAGTTTCGATACAGTCACAAGATGGCTCTGCTCTCTCTGTAAGATAGTTCGAGAGGGGTATATTTGGTCTTGAAGTATTGAGGAGAGTAGAATACTGCAGGAGCTATGTTAATCATGAAAACCTGACGAATAAGTGAAATTTAAAGAATCATAAAAGCTAGAAAATGTGAGGTGATGTATGAGGAAACAAGACACACCAAGAGTTGTTTCGTAATTATTTTTAAACTTTATTGCTCTCAAAGAAGAAAAATACGATATTGATTATAATTAAATTAATACACTCCGAACCTATATTAAAAATTAATAGCATTTGACATTATACATTCTTCATCTCTATTAAATGTGAAATTTAATCATATTAATAAAGATAATAAATCGCTCAAATTGGTAGATAGATTTAATCACACCTTTTACAGTACATATATATAATAAAAAATTAATCAAAAAATTTAAAGAGTACATTTTTTATAAATAGCGTAGTCTTGTATTATTATTTAATTCTGAACTTTATAGGCATGTAATTTAAACTTATTTCATTATGATAGTTTGAGTTATTAATATTATGACGATAAACAATAAGTATAATATTTACATTAATATAGTTTTGTCACAAATCCTAAGATTCAAATTATTACTTATTAATATATATAGAAATAAATGTTTTTATTCAGATTGTAGATATTTTGAATTCTTAATTTCAGTTTAAATGATCGTAGAATAAAATCAGAAATATTTTCATCGACCAGAATCTAACCATTAATAAATATAAAGTTTTTAAATTTTGATTTATGAATAATGATAAAAAAAGTAATTAAAAAATAAACGATAAAACTCAAGTTCATAATGACATAGTGTAACTACTGTATGTATAAAAGTAATAAACAACGCTAAAACCCAAAGCGTTAGTTGAATGAACGACTAATTATATAATTCCTGTGATTTAAAACTAAATAATTGTTATTTTAGTCTATTTATGTTAAATTTTTTCTCTGTACTTCGACAGATAATAACATAAAGAAATAATGGGTTTATTCTAACCTATCTTCTTATAAGTTTTAGTGATAAAAAAGTGTACTGTGCTAATATTAGCAATCACAAAGATATAATTTTAAAACCTAAAGATTGGAATAACAATTTAAACAGATTAATGTCGCCAAGTTCTGCTTATCGCATAAATAAAATTATGTCAAGATGCAATGTCTACACATTGCAAAATGGGTTATATTTAGGTTTGTTCAAAGAAATAATAAAATCAAGCAATTTCCATATACGCAATTCATTTAGGACAAGGTTATTAAAAATTAGAAATAATAAGAAATAAAATCAAGTTGGCAATATTTAAATATACAATGACAAAAAAAAATTGAAATTGAAGTATGTACTTTACACTGTTAGCTACGATTTCAGTCACAAGATGGCCGTTGTAAGCTATATGAGATGGGGTAATTTGGTTGTGGATATGAGGAAAGATAAAATACCCCAGGAGCTATATTTCCATCAATACACCGCAAAATATCTAAGTTTTGTGGCTCACAAAAGCGATAAAATGTGATGTGAGATATAAGGAGAACAGGACACTCCAAGAGGTGTTACCTTCTTCTTTTTTCTATAACTACCAAATAGGAAATGTATTGGCTTAAGAAGACAGTAAAATGTGAAATGGAGTTTTTAAAGGAAATGTATACATTTCAAGATTTATAAAATTATAAATACATATTGAAATAATAGATTCTTGATTAAATTTAAATGTGAATTTTACTATAAGTTAATAAAGAAAATAAAAGTCTCGTATTAGTACGATTATTTCAATGTCATTTGTAAAGTACATATTTAACAAACATTTCAAATATTACATTATTCATCTAATACATCTTAAATATCGTCTCCTTTAAATCAATAATGATGGTATGAATTTTATTGACACATTTTTACAGTACTTAATTTTTTTGGGGTATCACCTAGTCTTAAAAAAAGTTTGATTTACAACAGTTATTTAATGTAATTCTAAAATAATTTTAGTGATAATATGAGTCTTTTAAATAATAAAGATGAATAATAAATATGTATTGATTTTTCAATTAATAATAAGTTTTACTTGATTTACATAACCATATATAAATCTTGTTTATTCAAGCATATATCTTTTAAACACTTAATTTAGGTTTTATTTATTTTAAGATCAAATACATATAGTTTCACAAGACATAATAAAACAATTACCAACAATAAAGTTGTAAATCGTACCATTTTGAATAATGAGAATAAATAACAACTGAAAATCGAGGAAACATTTCGAGCGCCTAGTGACGTTGTGTAAATACCGCATGTATCAATAACGATGCTAGAACCCAATTGTTAACTTAATGAAAAACTAATCATATTATTATGTGATTTAGAATTGGGAGTAATTAAACTAAATATTTGTTATTTTAGTCTCTTTATGTTTAGTAATTTATATTTTTTCGAGAAAGAATAGCAGCATTCCAAAATAATTTGGAACCTAAACTTCTTGTAAGATAATAGGAGACCGACATGTATTGTTCTAGTGATTAGCAACAACAATGAAACAATTTTAAATGCAAAAATTGTCATAACAAGTCAAACAAATTAATTCTAACTAAGTGAATGCATATCGCTTACATTTGTTGTTGGTATTATGTGTTATTATTAAAGATATTCTGAACCAAGCCTAAAATTAAAAGTGAAACAATTAAAATCGCAATTTCAAATATATAATGAAAAATTAATAAAAAGTAAAGGATATTATTAAATAGTTAAAATTGAATATGTTCCATAAAATTCACTGGGCTAGAAGTTTCGATGAAGTCACAAGATGGCTCTGCTCTCTCTGTAAGATAGTTCGAGAGGGGTATATTTGGTCTTGGAGTATGAGGAGAGTAGAATACTGCAGGAGCTATGTTAATCATGAAAAACCTGACGAATAAGTGAAATTTAAAGGATCATAAAAGCTAGAAAATGTGAGGTGATGTATGAGGAGAACAAGACACACCAAGAGTTGTTTCGTAATTATTTTTAAACTTTATTGGCTCTCAAAGAAGAAAAATACGATATTGATGTATAATTAATTTAATACACTCGAAACCTATATTATAATTAATAAGCATTTGACATAATACATTCTTCATCTCTATTAAATGTGAAATTTAAATCTTAATTAATAAGATAATAAATCGCTCAAATTGGTAGGATAGATTTAATCACACCTTTTTACAGTACATATATATAATAAAAAATTAATCAAAAAATTTAAAGAGTACATTTTTCTTATAAATAGCTAGTCTTGTATTTATTTTTAATTCTGAACTTTATAGGCAGTGTAATTTAAACTTATTTCATTGATAGTTTGAGTTATTAATTTATAATGACGATAAACAATAAGTATAATATTTACATTAATATAGTTTTGTCACAAATCCTAAGATTCAAATGTATTACTTATTAATATATATAGAAATAAATGTTTTTATTCAGATTGTAGATATTTTGAATTATTAATTTCAGTTAAATGATCGTAGAATAAAATCAGAATATTTTCATCGACCAGAATCTAACCATTAATAACAATATAAAGTTTTAAAATTTTGATTTATGAATAATGAGAAAAAATAGTAATTAAAAATGAAACGATAAAACTCAAGTTCATAATGACATAGTGTAACTACTGTATGTATAAAAGTAATAACAACGCTAAACCAAAGCGTTGTTGAATGAACGACTAATTATATAATTCCTGTGATTTAAAACTAAATAATTGTTATTTAGTCTATTTATGTTAAATTTTTTCTCTGTACTTCGACAGATAATAACATAGAGAAATAATGGGTTTATTCTAACCTAATCTTCTTATAAGTTTTTAGGTGATGAAACAAAGTGTACTGTGCTAATACTTAGCAATCACAAAGATATAATTTTAAAACCTAAAGATTGGAATAACAATTTAAACAGATTAATGTCGCCAAGGTTCTGCTTATCGCATAAATTTGTAGTGAATGTTATGTGGTATTATTAAAGATATTTTAGATCAATCCAATCTTTAACGTTTAAATTAAAAATGAAAGTTTGGCAATATTAAATATACAATGACAAAAAAAAATTGAAATTGAATATGTACTTTCACTGTGCTAGCTACGATTTCAGTCACAAGATGGCCGTGTAAGCTAGTATGAGATGGGCTAATTTGGTTGTGGAGTATGAGGAAAGTAAAATACCCAGGAGCTATATTTCCCATCAATACACCGCAAAATATCTAAGTTTTGTGGCTCACAAAAGCGATAAAATGTGATGTGAGGTATAAGGAGAACAGGACACTCCAAGAGGTGTTACCTTCTTCTTTTTTCTATAACTACCAATAGGAAATGTATTGGCTTAAGAAGACAGTAAAATGTGAAATGGAGTTTTAAGGAAATGTATACATTTCAAGATTTATAAAATTATAAATACATATTTGAAATAATAGATTCTTGATTAAATTTAAATTTGAATTTTACTATAAGTTAATAAAGAAAATAAAAGTCTCGTATTACGACGATATATTTCAATGACACTTTTGTAAAGTACATAATTTACAAACATTTCAAATATTACATTGTTCATCTAGAATACATCTTAAAATATCGTCTCCTTTATAATCATAATGATGGTATGAATTTTATTGACACATTTTTACAGTACTTAATTTTTTTGGGGTATCACTAGTCTTAAAAAAAGTTTTGATTTACAACAGTTATTTAATGTAATTCTAAAATAATTTTAGTGATAATATGAGTCTTTTAAATAATAAAGATGAATAATAAATATGTATTGATTTTTCAATTAATAATAAGTTTTACTTGATTTACATAACCATATATAAATCTTGTTTATTCAAGCAATATATCTTTTAAACACTTAATTTAGGTTTTATTTATTTTAAGATCAAATACATATAGTTTCACAAGCATAATAAAACAATTACCAACAATAAAGTTGTAAATCGTACCATTTTGAATAATGAGAATAAATAACAACTGAAAATGCGAGGAAACATTTCGAGCGCCTAGTGACGTTGTGTAAATACCGCATGTATCAATAACGATGCTAGAACCCAATTGTTAACTTAATGAAAAACTAATCATATTATTACTGTGATTTAGAATTGGGAGTAATTAAACTAAATATTTGTTATTTTAGTCTCGTTATGTTTAGTAATTTATATTTTTTCGAGAAAGAATAGCAGCATTCCAAAATAATTTGGAACCTAAACTTCTTGTAAGATAATAGGAGACCGAAATGTATTGTTCTAGTGATTAGCAACAACAATGAAACAATTTTAAATGCAAAAATTGTCATAACAAGTCAAACAAATTAATTCTAACTAAGTGACTGCATATCGCTTACATTTGTTGTTGGTATTATGTGTTATTATTAAAGATATTCTGAACCAAGCCTAAAATTAAAAGTGAAACAATTAAAATCGCAATTTCAAATATATAATGAAAAATTAATAAAAAGTAAAGGATATTATTAAATAGTTAAAATTGAATATGTTCCATAAAATTCACTGGGCTAGAAGTTTCGATGACAGTCACAAGATGGCTCTGCTCTCTCTGTAAGATAGTTCGAGAGGGGTATATTTGGTCTTGGAGTATGAGGAGAGTAGAATACTGCAGGAGCTATGTTAATCATGAAAAACCTGACGAATAAGTGAAATTTAAAGGATCATAAAAGCTAGAAAATGTGAGGTGATGTATGAGGAGAACAAGACACACCAAGAGTTGTTTCGTAATTATTTTTAAACTTTATTGGCTCTCAAAGAAGAAAAATACGATATTGATGTATAATTAAATTAATACACTCCGAACCTATATTATAATTAATAAGCATTTGACATAATACATTCTTCATCTCTATTAAATGTGAAATTTAAATCTTAATTAATAAAGATAATAAATCGCTCAAATTGGTAGGATAGATTTAATCACACCTTTTTACAGTACATATATATAATAAAAAATTAATCAAAAAATTTAAAGAGTACATTTTTCTTATAAATAGCCTAGTCTTGTATTTATTTTTAATTCGAACTTTATAGGCAGTGTAATTTAAACTTATTTCATTGATAGTTTGAGTTATTAATATAATGACGATAAACCATAAGTATAATATTTACATTAATATAGTTTTGTCACAAATCCTAAGATTCAAATGTATTCCTTATTATTATATATAGAAATAAATGTTTTTATTCAGATTGTAGATATTTTGAATTCTTAATTTCAGTTTAAATGATCGTAGAATAAAATCAGAAATATTTTCATCGACCAGAATCTAACCATTAATAACAATATAAAGTTTTAAAATTTTGATTTATGAATAATGAGAAAAAATAGTAATTAAAAAATGAAACGATAAAACTCAAGTTCATAATGACATAGTGTAACTACTGTATGTATAAAAGTAATAACAACGCTAAACCCAAAGCGTTAGTTGAATGAACGACTAATTATATAATTCCTGTGATTTAAAACTAAATAATTGTTATTTTAGTCTATTTATGTTAAATTTTTCTCTCTGTACTTTGACAGATAATAACATAAAGAAATAATGGGTTTATTTGAACCTAATCTTCTTATAAGTTTTTAGGTGATCAAACAAAGTGTACTGTGCTAATACTTAGCAATCACAAAGATATAATTTTAAAACCAAAGATTGGAATAACAATTTAAACAGATTAATGTCGCCAAGGTTCTTCTTATCTCATAAATTTGTAGTGAATGTTATGTGGTATTATTAAAGATATTTTAGATCAATCCAATCTTTAACGTTTAAATTAAAAATGAAAGTTTGGCAATATTAAATATACAATGACAAAAAAAAATTGAAATTGAATATGTACTTTCACTGTGCTAGCTACGATTTCAGTCACAAGATGGCCGTGTAAGCTAGTATGAGATGGGCTAATTTGGTTGTGGAGTATGAGGAAAGTAAAATACCCCAGGAGCTATATTTCCCATCAATACACCGCAAAATATCTAAGTTTTGTGGCTCACAAAAGCGATAAAATGTGATGTGAGGTATAAGGAGAACAGGACACTCCAAGAGGTGTTACCTTCTTCTTTTTTCTATAACTACCAAATAGGAAATGTATTGGCTTAAGAAGACAGTAAAATGTGAAATGGAGTTTTAAGGAAATGTATACATTTCAAGATTTATAAAATTATAAATACATATTTGAAATAATAGATTCTTGATTAAATTTAAATGTGAATTTTACTATAAGTTAATAAAGAAAATAAAAGTCTCATATTAGTACGATATATTTCAATGACACTTTTGTAAAGTACATATATTTAACAAACATTTCAAATATTACATTATTCATCTAGAATACATCTTAAAATATCTTCTCGATTATAATCAATTAAGATGGTATGAATTTTATTGACACATTTTAACAGTACTTAATTTTTTTGGTAAATTACCTAGTCTTAAAAATAATGTTTTGATTTACAACAGTTATTCAATGTAATTCTTAAGTCATTTTCTTGATAATATGAGTCTTTTATATAATAATGATGAATGATAAATATGTATTGATTTTTTAATCAATAAGATGTTTTATCACAAATTTGGTAATGTAATATATTTAAATGTTTTACTTGATTGTTTGATGTGATATACAAGCCTTAATGTTTGTTTATTCCATGGAAACTTAATTAAAACTAGTTTATTCACAACCTGCGAGCTGTTTGTTTGAAGATATTAATTTTCTCTCAAGTTTAAACCATAAAAAATATATGATTTAAAAAAACAGATTTTTGAATTGTCACATTTGTTTGTGTATTGCAACTATAATATAAGTTATGTAATATTTCAATGTTATAAGACATTTGAATGCACCTGATAATTATTTTGATGTTAATTTAAATTGTATATTGGTATTTGTGTTTAATGTTTACAGTTGTTTTCCACATTTTATATGCTATAATCTGACTTTTGTCTTAATTATTGTAACATATAAAAAAAATCATTCGACTCCACTTCTGTACCCTGTGAATTATATGTCCATACCTACGGTAATTAGTATAATGTTTTACTTAAATAATATTTATTTCACAACATATACAGTTATTATTTCACCTATAGTTTGGAATATATAATGTAAATTTATGTTATCACATATTGTTCACTTACCTACACATAATAAATAATTTTAAATATAGAAACAATTATTTAATGGTAAAATTATTGTTTTTACATGTTTCATTGCCAAGGGTGATTTAATATATGTTAGGAAAACATAATAATTATACATATAAAATAATCAACTAAGTAAATATGTATGCGTTTAGCTGACGTGAGTTCAAAGTCAATATCTAAAAAATTTCAGAGGATCTAGGTTCCATGATTATGTGTTGTTTTTTTTTTTAGGTGCCTAGTACTACCTATACCACCAAGTGTGCTCGTGCCGCAATTTCAAAACTTGGTGATTTTAAATTGGGGTTATGTTTTCTAAATATCGTATTTTCTTTAACTTAGCGCAAGAACCACATTTTCATACAGAAGATTAAAAAAAATTGTATCAATTTGTATGATTATTTATCTTAATCATATTTTTAAAGGCTTTGATCAATTAATTACTTATTTTTAATAACATAATATCTGGTTATAATTTCTTTAGCATTATATCTTTTAAACACTTAATTTAGGTTTTATTTATTTTAAGATCAAATACATATAGTTTCACAAGCCATAATAAAACAATTACTAACAATAAAGTTGTAAATCGTACCATTTTGAATAATGAGAATAAATAACAACTGAAAATGCGAGGAAACATTTCGAGCGCCTAGTGACGTTGTGTAAATACCGCATGTATCAATAACGATGCTAGAACCCAATTGTTAACTTAATGAAAAACTAATCATATTATTACTGTGATTTAGAATTGGGAGTAATTAAACTAAATATTTGTTATTTTAGTCTCGTTATGTTTAGTAATTTATATTTTTTCGAGAAAGAATAGCAGCATTCCAAAATAATTTGGAACCTAAACTTCTTGAAAGATAATAGGAGACCGAAATGTATTGTTCTAGTGATTAGCAACAACAATGAAACAATTTTAAATGCAAAAATTGTCATAACAAGTCAAACAAATTAATTCTAACTAAGTGACTGCATATCGCTTACATTTGTTGTTGGTATTATGTGTTATTATTAAAGATATTCTGAACCAAGCCTAAAATTAAAAGTGAAACAATTAAAATCGCAATTTCAAATATATAATGAAAAATTAATAAAAAGTAAAGGATATTATTAAATAGTTAAAATTGAATATGTTCCTTAAAATTCACTGGGCTAGAAGTTTCGATGACAGTCACAAGATGGCTCTGCTCTCTCTGTAAGATAGTTCGAGAGGGGTATATTTGGTCTTGGAGTATGAGGAGAGTAGAATACTGCAGGAGCTATGTTAATCATGAAAAACCTGACGAATAAGTGAAATTTAAAGGATCATAAAAGCTAGAAAATGTGAGGTGATGTATGAGGAGAACAAGACACACCAAGAGTTGTTTCGTAATTATTTTTAAACTTTATTGGCTCTCAAAGAAGAAAAATACGATATTGATGTATAATTAAATTAATACACTCCGAACCTATATTATAATTAATAAGCATTTGACATAATACATTCTTCATCTCTATTAAATGTGAAATTTAAATCTTAATTAATAAAGATAATAAATCGCTCAAATTGGTAGGATAGATTTAATCACACCTTTTTACAGTACATATATATAATAAAAAATTAATCAAAAAATTTAAAGAGTACATTTTTCTTATAAATAGCCTAGTCTTGTATTTATTTTTAATTCCGAACTTTATAGGCAGTGTAATTTAAACTTATTTCATTGATAGTTTGAGTTATTAATATAATGACGATAAACCATAAGTATAATATTTACATTAATATAGTTTTGTCACAAATCCTAAGATTCAAATGTATTCCTTATTATTATATATAGAAATAAATGTTTTTATTCAGATTGTAGATATTTTGAATTCTTAATTTCAGTTTAAATGATCGTAGAATAAAATCAGAAATATTTTCATCGACCAGAATCTAACCATTAATAACAATATAAAGTTTTAAAATTTTGATTTATGAATAATGAGAAAAAATAGTAATAAAAAATGAAACGATAAAACTCAAGTTCATAATGACATAGTGTAACTACTGTATGTATAAAAGTAATAACAACGCTAAACCCAAAGCGTTAGTTGAATGAACGACTAATTATATAATTCCTGTGATTTAAAACTAAATAATTGTTATTTTAGTCTATTTATGTTAAATTTTCTCTCTGTACTTTGACAGATAATAACATAAAGAAATAATGGGTTTATTTGAACCTAATCTTCTTATAAGTTTTTAGGTGATCAAACAAAGTGTACTGTGCTAATACTTAGCAATCACAAAGATATAATTTTAAAACCCAAAGATTGGAATAACAATTTAAACAGATTAATGTCGCCAAGGTTCTTCTTATCTCATAAATTTGTAGTGAATGTTATGTGGTATTATTAAAGATATTTTAGATCAATCCAATCTTTAACGTTTAAATTAAAAATGAAAGTTTGGCAATATTAAATATACAATGACAAAAAAAAAATTGAAATTGAATATGTACTTTCACTGTGCTAGCTACGATTTCAGTCACAAGATGGCCGTGTAAGCTAGTATGAGATGGGCTAATTTGGTTGTGGAGTATGAGGAAAGTAAAATACCCCAGGAGCTATATTTCCCATCAATACACCGCAAAATATCTAAGTTTTGTGGCTCACAAAAGCGATAAAATGTGATGTGAGGTATAAGGAGAACAGGACACTCCAAGAGGTGTTACCTTCTTCTTTTTTCTATAACTACCAAATAGGAAATGTATTGGCTTAAGAAGACAGTAAAATGTGAAATGGAGTTTTAAGGAAATGTATACATTTCAAGATTTATAAAATTATAAATACATATTTGAAATAATAGATTCTTGATTAAATTTAAATGTGAATTTTACTATAAGTTAATAAAGAAAATAAAAGTCTCATATTAGTACGATATATTTCAATGACACTTTTGTAAAGTACATATATTTAACAAACATTTCAAATATTACATTATTCATCTAGAATACATCTTAAAATATCTTCTCGATTATAATCAATTAAGATGGTATGAATTTTATTGACACATTTTAACAGTACTTAATTTTTTTGGTAAATTACCTAGTCTTAAAATAATGTTTTGATTTACAACAGTTATTCAATGTAATTCTTAAGTCATTTTCTTGATAATATGAGTCTTTTATATAATAATGATGAATGATAAATATGTATTGATTTTTTAATCAATAAGATGTTTTATCACAAATTTGGTAATGTAATATATTTAAATGTTTTACTTGATTGTTTGATGTGATATACAAGCCTTAATGTTTGTTTATTCCATGGAAACTTAATTAAAACTAGTTTATTCACAACCTGCGAGCTGTTTGTTTGAAGATATTAATTTTCTCTCAAGTTTAAACCATAAAAAATATATGATTTAAAAAAACAGATTTTTGAATTGTCACATTTGTTTGTGTATTGCAACTATAATATAAGTTATGTAATATTTCAATGTTATAAGACATTTGAATGCACCTGATAATTATTTTGATGTTAATTTAAATTGTATATTGGTATTTGTGTTTAATGTTTACAGTTGTTTTCCACATTTTATATGCTATAATCTGACTTTTGTCTTAATATTGTAACATATAAAAAAAATCATTCGACTCCACTTCTGTACCCTGTGAATTATATGTCCATACCTACGGTAATTAGTATAATGTTTTACTTAAATAATATTTATTTCACAACATATACAGTTATTATTTCACCTATAGTTTGGAATATATAATGTAAATTTATGTTATCACATATTGTTCACTTACCTACACATAATAAATAATTTTAAATATAGAAACAATTATTTAATGGTAAAATTATTGTTTTTACATGTTTCATTGCCAAGGGTGATTTAATATATGTTAGGAAAACATAATAATTATACATATAAAATAATCAACTAAGTAAATATGTATGCGTTTAGCTGACGTGAGTTCAAAGTCAAATATCTAAAAAATTTCAGAGGATCTAGGTTCCATGATTATGTGTTGTTTTTTTTTTTAGGTGCCTAGTACTACCTATACCACCAAGTGTGCTCGTGCCGCAATTTCAAAACTTGGTGATTTTAAATTGGGGTTATGTTTTCTAAATATCGTATTTTCTTTAACTTAGCGCAAGAACCACATTTTCATACAGAAGATTAAAAAAAAATTGTATCAATTTGTATGATTATTTATCTTAATCATATTTTTAAAGGCTTTGATCAATTAATTACTTATTTTTAATAACATAATATCTGGTTATAATTTCTTTAGCATTATTCTTTTTCTGTGTCGGTATCTATGATGTATTTTAGAACCATATTTTATTGTTGGTTCTAATAATTTTTCTAATTTTGGATAAAAACAGTTAGTGTATTGTGTATGTGGAGCTTTTCAGCTCGCTTTCGTTGTTTTGTTGAAAGCTAACATAATAATTTACGAATTAATAAAAAATAATACTTACCTTTGTTTAGTATTAGTTGAATTGAAATAATTCAACTATGAATATCAGATAAACACTCTTTTTTTTTTCAAAGTTTGAATTAGAGGTTAGTGCTAACATGGCATTATATACTTAAGCTTACCAAGTTCTCAAGATGTCTGATTGAAATTCAGGCATAAAAAATACTCGCTCGAAATTACGGGATTTTTAGATGCCCAAAATTTCGGGTGCCTAACCACCCCAATTATTTTTTAACTAAAGCTTTAGCGGAATCATATTTAATTATGTCAGTAATACTTGAGACCTCTTTGCTAGAAACTACATAGTAAATCTTTGCAAGTTTTAAATAAGTAGCAAATTTTAAAACCCTTTGAAAATTATATTATCTTTTTAACTGTTGTCATACCTGATGAACCATTTTTTTATTGTTACTATTTCAAAAATATCTTATTGATTGTTCAGCCATTGGTGCCCCCGTCTCTAGTAGAGCTAAGTTCCGCCTTTTGCATTCTTTAGTTTAAATTCCTACTTGGAATTCCTGAAATTGCCCGGTTCATAGAACTCACTACCATTGGTGCTTTCATTCTAATGTGTGTGCACATAACTTTGCTGTGATTGGCAGTCCTTAGAAAGTTAAAGTTAAGTCATCTTCTAAGGAGTGGTAAGGACTAAAGACTTAAAGATATGGACTTTGTAGACAGCGCAATCTGTGAGTGGAAAGTCAATATCTTACGGATACGGGGTCTTTAGGAAAGGGCTTTAAGACCTTAGTCTTCACCACTCTTAGCTGTTGACTCAACTTTTTTTTTTTAAACTTTCCAAGAACTAGTGAATATGGATTGCTTCACGGATGTCTACTCTCCCCTTGTTCTAGACAGTTATTTATTTTCTTTCACAGAGTTTAATTGTATGTAGTCTCGGACTTTCTCGTTGGTTGGCACTGTCACGTGGTTAAGGATACAGACTGTGATCGCAATTTACATTTCTAAGGACCATTAAAGACTACAAGGATGAGATTACAGACTCTGTAGACGGAGCTGAACTTTGCCATTCAAAGGTGTTATTTAACTTATTACAACTGTAAAATTAATGCACTAGGAATAAGGAAGGTACGATTTAGAGGAAATGTACTCACATTTGAGTGTTTATTCTGAAAACTTAAAAATGACACCTGGACATGGGAATCGAACCCGGGACCTTTGGCTTAGTACGCCAATGCTCTAACTACTGAGCTATCCAGGTGTCATTTTCAATTTTCAGAACATGATATCTAGATGGAGTAATCCTCACTAAAAGCATAAATAATAGTTTTGGCTAATTAATTCTTAGTATGCAATCCCATACAATTATAATAATTGTACAAATGGCAGCAAAAAGCCAACTACAGAGTCACAGATGGCTGCATTATCTGATAGCTCTTGATATTAATATAATCACATACTTGTAGCCGACGATTTCCGCTAAGTTCATACTAGACTCTGCCTTAAGATATGAGTGAAGAATGACCCTAGACACGGGACAAATCCTGGATAGCTCAGTGGTTAGAGCATTGGCGTACTAAGCCAAAGGTCCCGGGTTCGATTCCCGTGTCCAGGTGTCATTTTTCAATTTTCAGAATATGATATCTAGATGGTGTAATTCCCACTAATAGCATAAATAATAGCTTTGGCTATTTAATTCTATTTGAGTGTTTAGACCGTTCGGTTGAAATCCTAACCTCAACTCGCAAACACAGCTGAACAACATCCCCTATAACTTTCAATAGGCCTACATTCTTATAAAAATAAGACTACAAAATATAATTTACTATATAACAATATATTTATCTACAAATCGAAGCAAACATTTAGTTACATAGGTTCACAAACTTCAATAATCATTGTGCATAACTTTACAGATAAGATCATTACAATTTGTTTCATAAAAATGTTACTGTGATTAAGATGTGCAAAAAAAAAATGTATAATATTATGAAAGACATGTAAAAACTACAAGTTATTAACCATAAATCTCAATTTGATTGGATATAACGTCACGGTGAGTAATTTGTCAGTAACCTGATGCAAAACCACATCTACACTACCAACAAGAATCTATTTTACAATAAAAGATGAAAAATATTAAGAGCAATATACATTTAATTATTTTAAAACATATACATTTGTACTCACACCACATTAAAAACATTTGATTTGTTCAAGGCAGAGTATCTACTAGATGGAGATTTGGTTTGCAGATAGTAAATAAGATAATTCAATTAAGATAAATATGTTACTGGAATGTTTATGACTTTGAATAGTAATAATAAAAAAATACACACTTTACACACTATATGAAAAGTCTATTATTACATAAAAAACTGTTTATGTATTAAATATTTAAATATACAATAGGACATTAATAAAAAAAAGCACTATGAATAGTTGTATTGCAACAAAAGTTAAAAAGATTTATGAATAAATAACATGTAGAGCTGATAAAATAAAATATTTGTGAGCGAAGTTGAGACAACTCGTAAAAAGGCATGAGACAGTATATGAATTTAAACATAATCTTTGGCAACAGAACATATTATTTTAGTTGTACATAGAATATCTTGAAAAAATAACAATAAATATAATAAAGTTCGTTACAAGTGCACATATTGAAAGGAGAGGGTGACCAGCATTCATTCCTACCTGGTTAGTACCACTGTAGTTGAAATTGTTCAAATAAAATATCAACAAACATACTAACACACATTAAAAATGATCTTTCACTACCAAAGGCAGCTTCTTCAGGTTTTTTTGGTAAACAACAATTTTTGGCTTTTTTGGCGAAAGTTGAAAAGTCATTTTAAATGAGTGTTAATGGACAATAGACAGTTTACTTTATAGTAACCCAAGTAAGTTATTCCTACTTCTTTTATCTAAAAAAAAATATGATAAAGACTCGTTTAAAAGTTTCAAAACAATCTTTACAAAACAAAAAACTTTAAGATGGGAAGGAGTAAAGGTACTTATTTTTATTGTTTTTATATCAAAAACTTTTTTTTTGGGCTGGATAAATAAAATATTGCTCCAATAAATATGTATAGTTTAATTTTCTACATAAGATAATCTTGATAATTCTTGAATATCTGTTATGGAAAAAATGGAATTTAATTTTTTTTGGCACCGCGTTTTACTACTCTTTTGGGTTATACGCATGTGTACTAATAACGCTAATTGTTTTATGGATTAGGAAGGCTATGTTTATATTAAGTGTACCCACATTTGTGTGAAGGGAGAGAGGAAAACCATTTTGGAAATACCGGCCTCAGTACACCCGACCGAGATTCAAACCTCGATCTCCCTGTCATCGGCAGTCTATAGTATACTGCGAGAGTAGCGGGTTTAGACCACGCGCCCACTGAAATGGGTCAAGTGGAATTTGAACATGACATCATCTCCTCATTTAATAGGTTTCTGGTCATCTGCGGCTAAGCCCCTGACAAATATTCAAAGATTGTCGAGCTAAATAAGTAGAAAATTAAAGTAAACATATCTACTGTAGTAATTTTTTTTTAATTATTATATAAACTGCAAAAAAAATACGGGTGTTCCCTCCTGCCCGACCTAAAAACATGAAATTCTCAAACTTAATGGTGTTTAGCACCTATTTAACATTATATTTTATGTGATTGTGGAGACTTTGATAGTTCTATCACTGTCCAGTGATCTATGGGCCACTAGTTTGATCCCAGGCTCACGATTTGTGCAATGAAACATTTTGAAAGCTATACTGTCTTCAAATTAAGTAATTTTGGTGAATCTTAAAATTACAAATGTAAAAAAAAAAGTCTTAATAAATGTATTTAGCTACAAATCAAGCAAATGCTATGGTCCACTGAGGTTCTTGGGATTCCATGGGAGTGGGTTATGTGTTTGAACCCGGTCAGGATACACGTAAAGTAATATACTTTAGAAGAGAATTTTGGAGGTTTTTCTATAGTTTCAATAATATTTTTGTAAAATTATATTTAAAAAAGTTACTAAGCATTTAAAAAGCAATGGAATGAGGGTTTTTTTTTGTTGTCATCGCGTCTAACTACCCGTTCGGATTATACGCCTATATACTAATTATGTTTATGTGTTAGGGATGAGTAAGGTTGAATTTAGAGGAAATGTACCAGCATTTGTGTGGAGGGGGAGTGAAAACCATTTAGGGAAAATCACCCTCAGTTCACCCGACCGGCATTCGAACGTCATCGGCAGTTCAGTCCTTTGCATGAGTGACGCCTTAGACTATGCGGCCTATGAAGCGGATTAGAATTGAGTCAAAATATACTTTGACCTAATAGTATATAATGTAAAACATGTAACTTAATTAACAATAACTGTTGAAAGGGCACAAAAGTGATAAACCACAAGTGCACAATTTATTTATTTCATCACAAACCAACTAATCATGTGTTACGGCTTTATTTAGGTTTTGTTTGAGCTAAAATTGATTTAATACAATAAAAATGAACTAAATTGAAATTGGCCATCTCAAAAATGGAGTTGTAGCACCCTAAAGACCAACTCTTGCAAAAATTTAAAGCACATGACTTAATGTACAGTTGGCTTGTTTTCAACAAATCTACCCTTTGTTTCATTTCATACGATGTATATACTGAACTTTGACTGTGTATGAACACGAAATTAATAAGAAATACCCGCTTCAGTGGCTGCATAGTCTAAGGCGCTACTATCGCAGTAGACTAGGCTGCCGATGACGGGGAGATCAAGGTTCATATCTCGGTCGGGTGTACCGAGGGTGGTTTTCCCAAAATGGTTTTACACTCTTCCTCCACGCAAATACGGGTAAATTTCCTCTAAATGTACCCTTCCTAATACCTAAAACTAGTACACAAGCGTATGACCTGAATGGATTGTCAGACGCGGTGCTTAAAAAAATATTATTATTAGCACCGCGTCTTACTACCCGTTTGGGTTATACGCACAAAAAAAATAGAAATACAATTTACCAAAGTAATACTACCAATACCATAAGTACAACTCTATCAAAAAACAAGTTAAAGAATATTCCACAATTCACAAGAAGGAAAATTAAAGAGAAGGTACAGCACAATTTTCATAGGAAAATATATACTATCAATACCTATAAAATAGCGTGCTGTATTATCAATTTTGCTAGAGTTCTATTTTGTAAAAGGCTTTTTCTTTTAAAAAAAATTATAGACTATTTCATAAAATATATTTTTAGTGTGCAATATGAGAAAATTACCACAAGGTGCTTACTAAACTTTATGAATCTCAATATTTACAGTTTCTTGAATTTAGTAATTTAAAAATAAAATATATCAAACATAAGCCAGTATCAGTAATCAATAAAACTTCTGAAAATGTGATGCAAACTAAAATTTCATGCATAGACAAATGTGAAGAAATACATATGATGATATGTTATATTAAGTCAAGAAATTGGAAGACAATAAAATATATATTTCATCAAACAAAACTTAAATACATCAGCCTTATATCCCCCGATAAATTGCACTCAAATTATTTTCGCTACCAATAAATAAAACGAATAATATACAAACAATAAAGATACATTGTAACATTTTCACTTAAATAATTCAAATAATAAACCTCTCATCTTGGGTTTGAGCTCAGACAAGGGCTGGTTAGCTCGAATGAACATAAGCTAATCTCGCACAGCGGAAAAGTCTTGGCAGGTTTAAGATTTTTAATTTATTGAACACTAAATATAAGAACACACATTAAAGTTGTTTAGAGATATAAAATATTAATAGTAAAATTAATCTTTCTGATACACAATATTTGATTTATTTCGTGTGAACACAACTATCAAAGTGTTTTACTACAAAAAAAACTTTAGAACATCTATCTATCGTCATTTGTATAGAGATAAATTTGATGGATTGCTGTTAGTATTAATTTAATACCAATGTTTTCGATCTTGAATTGCGTTGAAGAAATAACTTCCAACGTTTCGGCTGCTTGTATGAGAATTTTAGAGGATAGAGGAAAATGGAGGCATTTTACTAAACTGACCCGGCCACAGGCTGGAAAGAGTCGATTATGATGATGATGATGATGATGATGATGATGATTTATCACTGTTTTCCCCAGATTTTTTCCATGCTAATATTTGTAGATAACCTTCCTTGTCCTTACCATTTAGATTAAGTTTTCATTAACCCTTGTGGGTGTTTCCTAAACATTTTTTTACTCCCCCTACATGAAAATACAGCTACATTTCTTCTAAATTATACCTTCACCGTCCTTGCCAAATTGACATTAACACTATAACCCAAATGGATAACAAGAAGAGGTGAAAAAAATCTGTGTTGATATAACTAAAAAATTATATTGATACATAACACTTTACAAAACTAAAACTAAAACTAAAGAAAGAGAGCCTTATACATCGAAAATTTGCTGCCATGTCATAGCTTTGTAAATAAAAACACTACATATATGCACTTAAAGATCAAAATTAACAGATTTTTGAACTTTTAATTATCTTAAATTATGTATAAATCATACAAGTACACAATAAAATCTTGCTACAAAAAAGTTTTTCTATATCAAACGTTTGTAAATTATGCTTATATAATCGTATTTAGTATGTAATACAAAATCGCGCAGTCCAGTAATCAAAAAGTAATATAAAATTTGCTATAGCAAGAGATTTTAATGTGTAACCATGAATTTCTTATGGATATACAAAGAACAACAGACAAAGAAATTAGTATTAAAATTGTACGTTCTGGTAAGGAAATAATGTCTGTCACAATTGGTTTCCATCACAATTTTATCTGCCTTCCTTCATAAAGATAATTATTATCTTTTCCAATCGTTTTAGTTGTAAAATAAAAACCATTACATTTGATTCAAAATGCTGCGTAACAGCCATAGGGTCAGGACCATTATCTTAGGTGTGAGCTACCTGTAATTAAAATGTATCAACAACCATGAGGTGGTGTCATTATTTTTATCATTCCTCCTCCCACAAATTAATAATAATTAATCCCTTAGGCCTCTAGAGCAAACATTCGTTTGAAGTCTAGTTTTTTTTTTATATATATAAAATAAATTCCCACCTGATTGCTGTCCCATACTTGAACTACCAACTCTATTGCGAACACAAGTGTGGCTTCAAAATATCATATATGAAGGAATGTACAGATTACCACGTATGAAGAAGGCATGTGACGAGGAAGTGTAAAAGAGCGATCTACAAGACGTTCTTTGTACCAATATTGACATACACAGTGATAACACGAGTGTTGAAGGGGCAGGATTGAAGCAGAATTCAAGCCTGTGAGATGAAATTTCATACTGTAGGATTGGAAAGAATGGATAAGATGAAAAATGAGAGGTTGAGGAGGAATAAATGCAGGATAGGATAGATTATTATTATAATTAGCATGTCTTACTACCCGTTCCGGTTATACGCACTTACGCTAATGTGTAATGGTAGGGTGATTGTGAGATGAAATGGAGAACCTACAGTTTAACGTGGGATCCGAACCACGGTGGGAGGCCTGGCATTCCACACATTCACAAGTTGTGATTAATACACATCTTGTCAGAGGTGAAGGAAGGGTTTGGCATTCAGATAAATCTGTGTCGGGACCGAGGATTGAACCCCGGACCCTCAGCACAGAAGTCTGACACCTTACCCCTAGACCGCCAGGTCCCTGACTGACTAAGGTGGTACGGATATGTGAGAAGAATGGAGGAGAAGATGGCGAAGAAGATGCTGAATATTGAAACGGGAGGCCAAAAGGAAGACCAAGCGACAGGTGGTTAAAGGGAGTACAAAGGAGAGTGGAGGAGAGAGGAGAGCTGGTGGGGTGTTCCAAACATACCCAACCTGTGGCTGTAAACTGTTCATGATGATCGTGATGTTTATGATGGTGATAAATAGTGTTATGAGAAAATGGCAAATTTATAAAGTTTATTATAATAAAGTAGTTTTGTTCTAAAGGAAAAAAAGTTATAGGAGAAAGGGATTGATACTAATAAAAGGAATGAATGTAATATGGGTTTTACATTGAAGAGAGGAACAATATTCACACTTTACATTCTCGCCTCGTGAAGAAAAAAAACCAGTGTTACTGTTTGATCCAAGTTTCTATCTGAACTCGTCAAGAGGAAGTGCGAGTTACAATAAGCTTGAAACCTAGTTTAGAGGATAGAACCATAGTGATCGGTTTTCTTCAAGAGGCAACCATTACCTCCCTGTCCAGTGGCAGCGCTGTAAAGTGTGAACTGTGTTCCTCTTTATTTTGTTCAAGCCAAATTATGTTTGTTTCTTCCCCTCTTTCAAGGAAATCCTTCCATATATAACAAAATATGCCTCAAAAAGTTTAAGAGAGCTAAAGTTATTCAGAAGTAAGTATTGTAAAGTGATTACATTTGAGATTTTTTTTTGCAATTATTTATAATGAAACGTTAAAACAACTCATTTTCTTAATTTAGAAGAAAAACAAAATTAGAAAAGTATTCTTCTTTAAGCATATTAATATCATGTGAGGCTTGGCAGACATGTGTAATTTTAGTTATTTTTAAGTGAACAAATTTGGATTAGTAGAGCCCGATTTTGCTAACCGCTAGCCAGCCCATTCTACAGAAATTTTTGAAAGGATGTCAATTTTTATATTTTCAACTGCTACTATGTTCAAGGGGTCGTTATCAGCCAAACTGTAGTGTGGGATTTTTTTATTTGCAGATTTATAGCCAGTTAATGGGTGTGTTGAGAGCAAAGGAGATTCACAAACAGTAAAATTTAGTATTGGATGAAAATTAAAAAAAAAACAAAAAACTATGTCAGAAATATTGAGAGCGAAATTATATATTGTTTGAATAAAATAATATATGTTTGGAGTATGTTCATAATTACATTAAAATTATAAAGTTCACACCGATTTCGTTGTTACAGAAATGTATGCGCGAGAGTGTAGTCAAGGCATTTCATACATTTAAAAGATATTTCTCGATGTCACATTTTCTTGTCCAAAAAAATAGCTTTGTTTTAACGAGGTTTTATTTTTATAACCTTGTTTCAGGTATGGTGGGTAATATCTGTTTTAACATAGAGAAGTACCCATTTTTAGGGATCTGCGAATATTCCAAATTTCCAACTCAAGCATCTGCCTTTAAGAGAGACTCCCGAGTCTAAAATTGAGTGTGTTGTATGAGGCTGTATTATATGTCTGGTGTTGGATGGCTAATTCTTTACTGTTCTCTCTACTTGTCTGGATGGGATTTGTGAAATGTGCAGTTGGCATAATTTTATTTTATTGTAAAAGTTTTAGTGCTATAGTAATTTCAAAGCTAGTGTTTTATTTGACTTTAAATAAATGCGTCTTGTTTTCACTTTGACTTTTTTTCCCCCTAGCTTAACAATAATGATTCTTTTTAATCGAATGATTAAATGTTCTAAGAGTATATATTAATTGAATTTAAGCTCGGCTCTATACTTAGGAGAGTTCTGAAAATCTCGCTTGAACTAAGACTCCAAATACAAATACTTGAGTTGGCATACCATAAAAAGGGATGAGAAGTGGAGGAGGTTAATTAACAATGAGTTAAATATCCTGTACTCATCACAAGATAGTCAGGATAATCAAATCACGTAGATTAAGGTGGGCAGGATATGCAGCGTGAATGGAAGGATCTATAAACATGTTCAGGATATTGATTGGCAAACCCAATGGGAGGAGACCATTGGGAAGACCTATACGCAGATGGGAGGATAACATTAGAATGAACTGAAATAGATAGAGTGTAATGAGGTGGACTGGATAGTACTAGCTCAAGAGAGGGATATGAGGCGTTCTTTTTTAAGTGCGGTAATGAACTTTCGAGTTACAAATGTCATAAAGTAAGAAGGTAAAATAGACCCCAAATATTTACATTTGTCTTTTTTTTATCATTTTACCTTCTAAGCTTTAACCTTATTTCTAAATTGGTTAAGTAACATATTTATATATTTATTTTTCCTTCATAATTGATAATACTTTTGTCATATTTACATTAAAATTAATTTCATTTATATGTACCCTTCAGTTAAAAGAAAACATAAAAAATATATTTGCATTCAGTTACACAGCACTACTTGACTAGAATGTGTTATAAAATCTATGATTTTTCAAGAATGTTCAGTAATCAGGCGGAAAATATTCACTAAAACAATCTTAAGTAACTACATAAAGGTAAAATGGTGACAAACAACTACCGTATTTTAAATTAAACATTGAAAAGAGAATTGAAGGGCAAGTTCTACTCACCGGAAAACTGTAGGCATCAAAGTTCACAGTTAAAAACACAACAAAACACATAATGGATCAGTCCCCTTCAGCAGAAGAAAGTAAAACACCACATAGACTATGACGACATGGCTCGAGGTAGGTCATGGTCACTTAGATACTGGGTGTTGTGTGTTTCTTGATTTTTATATTTACTTTTTTGCTTGGAAACTTGTCTCGACTCTTGGTAGGTGGATAAAATTGTATTTATATTATATTGGATTATTAAATAATCAGATATTTATTATTATTATTTATAACTTATAGAAATGAGTGACTGGTGTGAGTAGGCCAGCTTGAAAGAAAAGGTTGAGACCAGGGGGGTATTTGGATTTGATTATATATTGGTGAGAAAATTCCCACCTACAAAGCTCAGAAGCGTTGCAACTATTGGAGAGGACTCGTATTACTCTACTACTATAGCACGAGTCAAAACCTGCATTGAATGTTTTGGCATGGAGTGCTATTGGTTTGTAGGGTGGTTGTGGTTAGTGTCAAAACGGTGACCATTCATTCGTTGTCCAGGTGTTGTGGTGAGCCCGATGTATTCAGCAATGCAGTAGTTACATTGTAGCTGGTATATAAGATGTTTTGTGAGGAGGTCACAATGACATTTCATTTGAGTGTTGAATGAGGTGAAAGTGTGAATCAAGCTTCAGGCTGTGAAAGCCTTGAAAGGTTGTTGACATTGCTTGCCAAGATCGTCTCCCTCGAAACATATATATGTTTGGTTGTGGTAGCAAGGCTATAGGGTAGAGAGCGTTTTAAATTAAAAGGATGGTTGCTTTGGAAACGGAGGTACTGTTGATGGTTGGTGGCTTTGGTGTTTCCCTCATGAAGGTTTCGTTACAGATCCAAGAATATGGCATAGTGTTGTGAAATGTTCCAGGTGAATCTGAGGGTGCTATGGTTATTTAACCTGTTCAGGAACTGTAGTAAATTAGTGATCATGAGGATGTGTTTTACCCTCTTCTGCTGAAGAAGGAAACTGATGTACCCAGAAAATTACATAATTATGTGTTTTGAATTGTAAACTTTAAGGCCTAGAGTTTTCTGGTAAGTGTGTAGGCCTTGCCATTCTATCCTATTTTCAATGTTTTATTTTAAGTAATTACATGAAAATATAATGTTTAGTAATAAATAAAATTATAAAATATTAGAAAAATGGTAGAGCACAAATAAAAGTAAAAACACCGATACATATTTACACACGCTTCAATATTTCGATGCTATTATAGCATCTTCCTCAGGAAGTAGTCTAATTACTACTACTACTATTACTACTAATATTCTATAATTTTATTTATTACTAATGTTTTTGCTCAATGCACTTTTTTCATACATATGAAAATATAATGGTTATTTCCATAATAATGTTAATATTAAACACAAAAAAAGATAAATAAAACATTGTGGTTGTACTATATATGTCACCTGGAGGTAAAATAAACACATTTCGACTATATTTGTCTTAACAAAAGGAACATTGTAGGTTAAACACAACTGCATACTTTAAAGCATTACGGTTAGGGTGTGGTATCACTAGGTAAATAATCAAAATTAAAGCTGGTTAGGTTCTTGAACAAACCTGGGAAGTAGAATCACCTTGAACTTTTGAACAATTTGAAGCAAACCCGAATCTAATACAATTGAATTAATCTCAAAGCAAAGCTTTTTTGTTCATGCCGGGAAAAAATAAATTGTGCTTATTTAACAAGTTTACTAAACAAGTTTGGAAGAGGGCATGGCCAGTTGGCTCTCAGTTTGGTGGGCCGGGGGTGCGTGGGTTGGTGACGATGAGCATCGACATCGTTAGCACCCGTAGCCCCAGGTTAACACCAAAAGGAGGTTTACCTGAGGACCTACAAGTAAACCAGTGGCCGAAGCAAACAAAAAACATTAGCGAAAATATAAAGATTTAAGATTTGATGGAATTTAACTTGAAATTCAAATATAAAAGTCAAAATAATTTAACATTTCAAAGAAGTTAGCAAAAGATACATTATTTGGATTGGAATTTGCAAATCTCATAATATTTAGTCATTAATTAAACAGAGTTTAGCGACTTTTTTTTTACTCATAATTTAATTCAAATTTTAAAATACTCGATTTGAATTTGATTCAAGTAAATAAGCAAAGACTAAATTTCAATTTCAAATTGAAAATAATGGATTCGCACAGGCTTAGTCATGTTTATATTGTCCGAAATGTACGGACAATGAATCTCACTAAACAATAGCCTGTGATGGCAGTTTTAATCCAAAATGCAAGCTGAACAAAGACTTACAAATTATCCGTGTGCATGTCCTATATTAAACAGCTACTAAGACAATAAATAACATGATACTAAGTAATAAGCTAAGGCAAAGAAGATTTTTTTTTTTTAAATTAGGTTATGTGAGATAATTTACACATATTGATAATTTTCTTTCGCTGACAAGAGCGGGACTTGCTCTACGGACTGCTTGATGTCATATCTCGTGAGCCAGTCGGTCGAATCTGGTTTCAACAGACCGAAGCAGCGGAACTCTGAGAAGTCGACCAGGTTCTGACATATGCCCCTGTGGAAGGGGCTCCGTGTCTCCATACCCGTTCGACCTGACGTGTGAAAGTGTTTGTACCGACCGCTGTTCATGCGTTCGTTTGTCGTCATACCCAAACACATGATCTGGAACAAACACGTCAGTAAAATGAATGCAGAGCCAAGCGTTATATAGAAGAACAAATATTTACTTCTGTAAAACAACACAACTGGCGTATTTATTTATTAACAAAAAGAACGTCTTTTCAAATGACATTTTAATGGTCTGATTGTGTAGATATAAAAAAATAGCATCCAAACACCTTATTTGGTTGCAAAACGATTTAAGGCACCACTCTTGCAAAAGGCTGGACTGCCGATGACCTGGAGACCGGGGTTCGAAACTCTGTGGGATGTACTAAGAGGGAGTTTTTCTAAATGATTTACCACTCTCTTTCTCTCTCCACACAAATAGAGGTACACTTCTGACATATTCACCTTCCTCATCCTTAACATAGTAACATAATTAAAACATAAGCCCAATTCATAACCAAACGGGTAGTAAGACATAGTGCTAAATAAACCAACCTGAAGAAGAGCACATGCCTGATAAAGTTTAAAAAATCAAGAGGATAAAATACCTGATAAAGTTGACAGAAGAAGAGCGTGATCACCCAGGTGGAGTGGAGTGCTGCGTTTGCTGCCACCCAAGCTACCCACGCATCACAGCGAGCAATGTTAGCAAACACTGAAACATTAAAAAAAAAAGGTTCATTTAGTCTCACACCTGGGCTTGATTCTCATTAACATAAAAGCCAACACTTTATCTCTACATACTTACATCCATTAATGTTTCCAGCCTGTGGCCTAGGTCAGTTTTTAATTCAAGCCATATATTTTCCACTAGCGGCGTGTTGTAGTTTCATATGCCTTATAATCTAACTTATGACCTGGACAGGCACAACATCCAGTCTCAAGCTGTTAATTTATCAATGTGAAAGGGTAAACCCACATTTCACCAATGATATATTTTTCGGACATTCTGGAAATTGAACCCGGGACCCTTAGCTCAGTATGCAGACACGCTACCGACCGATCTAAGGTGTCTGATACTTTTATCTCTACATGAAATGTCTAAAGATATCACATTAGATCCCTCGTTAACGTTAATTCTTAATTATATTGAAATAATCAAGAATATATTTTAAGAATGGGTGGAATCCACTAGTTCACGAATCTGAATTTTCACTTTACCATCGAATCCCAAATCCTGGGAAAAATTATTAAAATAAAAGGCAAAAGAAATATTATGGAATAAAAGAAAATATAAATAGTAACTAAAAATTATGATTCTTTCTTATAATACACTCATTATCACAATATTACATTCGGTTAAGTGTGACTGCCGATGATGGGGAGATCGAGGTTTGAACCTTGGTCGGGTGTATCGAGGGTGGTTTTTCCAAAATAGTTTTCCACTCTTCCTCCACGCAAATATGGGCATACTTCCTATATATATAACCTTCCTAATCCCTATAACCATTAGCATAATTAGTACATAAGCGTATAAAACAGGTATTAAGATGCAGTGCTTGAAAAAAAAAAGTTAAGTGTTAAATTCCTGACCTGGGGCCTGGTTGTTGAATTTGTCCTATAATTATATTGTTTCTGGACCACCAATAAGCAGTATTAAAGGTCCAAAACAAATTTCAACTGATTAATTTTTTTTTAATATTTTTTTTAAGGATATGAGTCTTCCATCCTTAGTAAACATTTTTGTTGTGATTTTTCTATTTGATGCACCATACCTCTTAATTAAGAGTTTATCTGCTACCGTTTTTTAACCAAAAAGATATATTTTATCCACAGACATTTTAAATCGAAATCCAACTCTTTATTTAATCGAATCTGATCTTTTTTTCTTTATTAAAAATCAAAGTCTCTAGCATTTGTAGTTTTTACAGAAAATTATGTGTCATCTTTCCCACACCCTTTCTAAAGGATCTATATCAAGATTTGGGGTAGTTTACTTTAAAGGGTAACAGTAGTTGCAATGTTTTTTATCATTTATTTAGCACTGAGTCTTACTACCAGTCCGGGTTATACGCTTAAGTACTAATTAGGGTAATGGGTTAGGAATTGAGAAGGCTGAATTTAGAGGAGGTGAACCCGCACTTGCATGGAGGAACAGTGGAAAACCATTTAGGGAAAGCCACCCCCAGTTCACCCGACTGTGATACGAACCTCGATCTCCACGTCCTCGGCAGTCTAGAGTTGCAATGTTAACTCAATATTTAAGGACTAAACACAACAACCAGACCGCAAGATAGCGATAGTAACAGTCACCTGTCCAGAAGCCAAGAGAGGATGACGTGTCGCACATGACCAACCAGAACAGCATGCAGCCGTACAAGAGAAACATGCACATGATAAGTAGCATGACCAGGTAGCCCATGAAGTACCGGTGATTCTTCGCCCCTGCGAACATCACAAAGAAACAGATCAAGCAAACAAACACTAACTTGTATAGTAGTTTATAGAGACTCGTGCTTTATATGACAGCACAGGATAGATCCTAATAGTTGAGAAGCTAAACAATGGATCAAAAAATTATATGTTTGATACCTGTATGTTTAGGTGTTAAATGTTACATCTATTTCAACACAGCCAAGTCAAAGTGTAAAGTTCACTTTGGTTCATTATTACAAGTGCAATGTTTTGCACAGGCCTAGTTGTTTTATTTGGGTCAAGTACCTACTTTCCTCGACGTGCCTTAGCATCCGTTCGAGCTATACACCCCCATAGGCCTACATTAATTAAGATAACGGAATAGGGACACGGAGTGTAAAATTATATATAAAATAGAGGTGTGCGATGCTTTTAAACAAATATCAGCATCGACGATTACAAATCTTAGTCTCTAATTGTCAATTATTGCCATTCTGAGCTGTTATGTAGAGTGCTAGATAATATTCATATGAAAATAATCTGAATTGGATTGTAAGTTGTAATAGTAACTTTATTTATCAAAATAAAACTAAATATTAAAAACAATTGTGCAATAAAAACATTTTCCAGGTGATTTACATACGTAAAGTTAAAAAGCTAACAAAAAATAATATTCAAACTTCGATTCGGCTTTGAGAATACTTCATATATTCGATTCGAGTTCAGTTCGAATTTAAAAAGTGGACTTTTCACAACCCTAATCAGAAATGTACCTATATTTGCATGAAGATAGAGCAGGAAACCATCATCATCATCGTCCTAAACTGTTTCCAGTTTGTCACCGTGTCTGTTTAGTAAAATGCCTCTGTCCTTCCACCATTCTTTCTCCTGCACTCTTACTTTTTAGCACAGCTACAATTAGAGTCCCTGGCTGCTATTATGTCAAGTACGGTACGGTAACAACTAAATCCTCACCTATACAGTTTCCAACCCACGGGCAGTGGTGATCAAATTTAGCCACACAGCGATTACAAACAGAGCAATGCTTGGATCTTATTGGTCGCCTGACAAGACACGAACTGCAGAACCATTGAGGCTCAAATCCGCCTCTTTCAGCTAGCTCTATGATTGTCTATAAACAAGAAACAAACAAATACAAAACCATTATATAAATAACTTTTTTAATTTTACATTTATTTGAGGTATTTAACTTGCACTTTCTGAACTGAACGATTATATCAGCACAGGACTTATAAACTAACTTAAATCTAGGTCAGGCACAGCACCTAGCCCCCTGGTCGTTGATTTATCACTGTGAAAGTGTAAACACACATTTTACCAATGGTAAATTTTTCAGTCATGCCAGGAATTGAAGCCAGGACCCTTAATTCAGTAGGCAGACATGATAGGTTTTTAAATAACAAAACAAACATAAGTTCTAAAAAAAAAAATCCCCAAAAGAAAATAAAGTTAAATTAGAGATGTCAAGATCTGTGATTTTCTCAATTCCAGGTTATACACATATACTGATAATTACTCTAATGGGGTAAGAATGAGGAAGGGAGGATTTGGAATGAAGTGATTCGAGCAAGAGTTGGGATACAGGGAGTAAGTAGTAGACAAGATAGTAGAGGAAGCAAGGGTGAGATGGTATGGTCATATAATGAAGATGTTGGAGTACATGAGATAGTAGAGGAAGCAAGGGTGAGATGGTATGGTCATGTGATGAGGATGTTGGAGTACATGAGATAGTAGAGGAAGCAAGGGTGAGGTGGTATGGACATGTAATGAGGATGTTGGAGTACATGAGATAGTAGAGGAAGTAAGACTGAGATGGTATGGGCATGTAATGAGGATGTTGGAGTACATGAGATAGTAGAGGAAGCAAGGGTGAGATGGTATGGTCATGTGATGAGGATGTTGGAGTACATGAGATAGTAGAGGAAGTAAGACTGAGATGGTATGGACATGTAATGAGGATGTTGGAGTACATGAGATAGTAGAGGAAGCAAGGGTGAGATGGTATCAACATGTAATGAAGATGTTGGAGTACATGAGATAGTAGAGGAAGCAAGGGTGAGATGGTATGGTCATGTAATGAGGATGTTGGAGTATATGAGATAGTAGAGGAAGCAAGGGTGAGATGGTATCAACATGTAATGAAGATGTTGGAGTACATGAGATAGTAGAGGAAGCAAGGGTGAGATGGTATGGACATGTAATGAGGATGTTGGAGTACATGAGATAGTAGAGGAAGTAAAGGTGAGATGGTATGGTCATGTAATGAGGATGTTGGAGTACATGAGATAGTAGAGGAAGCAAGGGTGAGATGGTATGGTCATGAAAGTGATGGAAATGAAGTATGTGGGAAAAAGACCACAAGCGAGACCAAGAAAGAGATAGGAGGAGCAGATAACAGCAAGTGTGTGAGTGAGAGGAGAAGAATCAAAGTAAATAAAGGAGGAAGGATGGTGGAAGGAAAGAGAATACCCGGCCAAAGCCTGTTAACAGTTTATGATGATGACTACATTGCTATAAAAACAACACAGGAGTTCAAGCGAACACAATTATGTTCAAGTGAGAAGTGCGTTTGAAACATACCCTGTATTTCTCTTCTTGTGTGTTGGTCAAGACTCCCGGGTCCCCTCGCCATGCTCTGAGGAAGTTGTACCACAACACGAGAGAGAAGAATGTGAACAAAACGGACAACCACAAGTCTACGTGGGGGGCAATCCACACGAACCAAGTCACGTACATCCAGAACTGAAATAAATAACACTTGTTTGCAATATTTTATTCAGGATATTTACTAAGTGACATAGGTGTGCAAAGTTCTCTTTTTAAATTCAAAGCTAAGTCAAAACAAATATATTAAATATTCTCAAATCCGAATCAAGGTTAAAATGTATATAAAATTATTTAATGATGAAAAAAATAATTAAACTGCACACTCTGTTCTATCAAAGTCAAAATTTTGTATAAGGTTTATTCTTTTTTATTTATTATTAGCTGTTTATTTTAAGATTTGATCCAAATTTCAAATCAACTAAGAAAGGAAAGTATCTTTCTAAACAAAATTGATCTTTTTTATTCTCTGGAGATCAAGATAATTTAGGTTTCATACATTTTTTAATCAATAAATAGTTTGTTAGTTATATTAATCAAGAATGTTAATCAAGTTAGGTCTACACTGGTAAAAACACATCAAAACATTTACTCGAGTATTCTTCCGCTATCCCCTTAGATTAGATATTCAAAAATGGGCTAGTTATGCACATATTAACCACCTTATTAATTCAAAATAGTTATTCAGACATGCTCTAACTAAGCACATATTAACCAAATTATCCATCCAAAATAATTATCTAACATATTTTTGAGAGATGTTTAGAAATAGCATAGTTTTTAGTCTACTATCTGATCAGTTTATATTCCTATTGTACTAATTATGTTAATTTTTTAGTATTGAGAACAGATTAATTTAGAGAAAGTATACCTACATTTATGTGAAGAAAAAATATAACATTATTTAGGAGAGAAAAAAGCCCCTAAGCAGATCCAACTGGGATTCAAATCCTGATATCCTCGCCATCGGCAGTCTAGTCTATTGCGTGAGTGACACCTTAGACCATTCGACAGTGGAAGAGGGTAATAACATTTATTTTTTTGGTGATTGATAGAGATGATCACTTCTCTTTGCCTGGAGTTCACCAACTCACCTTGGTGGCGAGGTAAATTGACATGGGCAAAAGGTTCATGAGTCTCTCGTCGAAGAGGACTTGACTCGTCGTATGGACGATGATGTACCCGACCACCAACAATCCTAGCTTCACCAAATAGAGCTGGTTCGACTCGAGCACCAGACCGATGGCGTAGAAGGCTAGGAACGGCGTCGCCACCATACACCAAAACCGCAGTCTCTGTCATAGATGAAAACATTTTATTTTTTTTAATACGATCAATCGCACTGAGATTTTAATACAGATAAAAGTTTATTAGATGATGACAGAGAAAATTATGAAAAATAAGTATGTAGGAAAAAGACCGCAAGGATGGCCGAGAGATGAGAGAAGCAGAAAACAGAAAGTGAACAGAAAAGGAGGAAGAATGGTGGCAGGATAGAGGAAGGAGTCAATTTGCTAAACTGACCCAGTCACAGGTTAGAAACAGTTGATGATGATATGACTATTGTTACTTAGGAAGTTGTACAACAATTACAAGATACTATGTTATTGAATAAAGAAAAAATGGCGCCAAACAGCTGTATTGAATTAAACATTGAAAGGTTAATAGAAGGGCAAAGCCAACAAACTTACCAGAAACTGTATGCCTCAAATTTCACAATTAAAACACAATAAAACACATAATTTCTTCTGAAAAAGGGGACTGATATACCCCAAAAATTACATAATTATATGTTGTGTTGTGTTTTAATTGTGAACTTCGGGGACTACTGGAAAGTGTGTAGGTCTTGCCCTTCTATTCACATTTCAATCCAAACAAAAGTTATTGATTTAACCAAAAGTTGTTAATTTAAATTACCTTATCTCTTGTGATTCTGTAACACGGATTGCGTCTTTTTGACCCAGACATTTCGTAAATTTTTTCAAGCACTTTTTTGCCCAACCAGGTTGAATTCTTCTGAGACTTCAGCAAACTGAACGGAGTTTCCCCCTGAATTACAAAATAAAACAAAACTACATCAGACCAACCCTATGATCATATTATCTATATGTTAAAACTAATAAATATTTAGTCTCAATAGACGGGTACAGCCGGTGCAGCTCCTTAGCAAAGAATGAACGATGCGTAACTATGCAGAAAAATAACAATCACAAGCAAAAAATAAAAGAAAACAATTGAAATCAGGGCTGTGGAGTTAGTACGCCAAACCTTCGACTCCTCTATTTTACTAATGTCCGACTTCAACCCTGACTCCTTCATAAATCGCTAAAATATATTAATTATTAATAACAAATTTACTAAAATAAAATGCTTCAATAATGATTACCTCATGGGAAGACTCTTTGGGATTGTGAATATATATGTAAAATAAATTTGTCGATCCAAATTATAAATTTTGGTCCAAATAATAAAAAAGTATATAATATTATAAGTTTTTATTTTGAAGTCGTAGTAGGCACATTTTTTATGACTCCAACCAAAATTGCTTTAGATTCCAGAGCCCTGCTTGAAACACTTTCAAATTCTAATAAAATGTACATATATGTTTATATTCACATATTATATTTGTATCACATAATTTAAAAATTCATATTAAGGTTTTTTAGAAGAAAGCACTAGGTTAAATCATGGTTTAAATTATGAGGGATAACCAGCACATTTACCTAAGTGATATTGGAGTAAAACACACAAACAGATTTTGAAGAACAACCTTTCAGTGTCACCTGACAGCTTCTTCGGGTCAAGAGAGTAGACTGAATGCTATTTGTTTGGCTGCAGTCAACTGCAAAAATATGTGTCAGTAAGTTGCTTATGCCCAACTCCCAAGCCTAGCAACTGCTTATCCCTAAAAAAAAAATTGTCATCAAATATACTCCCCTCCAATATTTAAAGTCTAATTGTTTTTTTTATTTTTTTTGTGATAAAAATTGCAGTTCGGAACATCCCCCCCCTTTCCATTCTTAAATGTGATCAATGAAGGCAGTCAAACAGACCTGAGTATTAGCGATGTCCAAGTTTGCTCCGTGAGTGACTAGAGTGGACACTGCCGTGTGATTGCGAGAGAGAATGGCCCAATGGAGAGCTGTGTTTCCATGAATCTTGTCTTGGGTGGTGGTACAGGCGTCAAACGTCAGTAAGAGGCGTGTAGGGTCCAAGCTACAACACATTTCATAGTGTGACACGACCTTTACAAAGAATTTCTTAAAAACCGTACGTCCTTGGTTCAATGTCTGGTTATAGTTATTTTCCCTAAAATAATTAAAATACACTATTTCACACAAACAAATCTTTGAAATACAGCTAAAGATTACTTTACTACATTAATTTTTAAGTTGCTTTATAAAAGAGAAATAGTAATAAAAGGTTAACAATTTTTTTTTAATTAATTTATGATGGCATTCATACATTCTGTTAAGATGTATTATTATTAGCACCGCGTCTTACTACCCGTTCGGGTTATACGCACTTACGCTAATGTGTAATGGTAGAGTGATTGTGAGATGAACTGGAGGACCTACAGTTTAACGTGGGATCCGAACCACGGTGGAGACTTGGCATTCCACACATTCACAAGTTGTGATTAATACACGTCTTGTCAGAGGTGAAGGAAGGGTTTGGCAATCAGATAAATCTGTGCCAGGACCGAGGATTGAACCCCGGATCCTCAGCACAGAAGTCTGACACCTTACCCCTAGACCACCTTGACACTTTGTCGACACTCCAAGAGAGAGGCGTCAATACATTGTGGTCTTAGTTTACCTTGACACTTTGTAGGCACTCCACATGAGAGGTGTCAATACATTGTGGTCTTAGTTTACCTTGACACTTTGTAGGCACTCAAAGTGAAAGGCGTCAATACATTGTGGTCTTAGTTTACCTTGACACTTTGTAGGCACTCCACATGAGAGGCGTCAATACATTGTGGTCTTAGTTTACCTTGACACTTTGTCGACACTCCAAGAGAGAGGCGTCAATACATTGTGGTCTTAGTTTACCTTGACACTTTGTAGGCACTCCACATGAGAGGTGTCATGCCGTTACGGTCTTGCATGTTCACATTGACTCCTTTAGCAACAAAGTAGGCAACAATGGCGGTATGTCCAAACTGAGCGGCCAGGTGGATACAGGAACAGCCTTCGCCATCCCTGAGGGAAGGATCGGCACCATGTTGCATCAAGAGAGTCACGCTGCCTAGGTGACCCTGTCTGAAACATACGGCCTACATCGAGTTCCCGTGGCATAAATATCATCTAACTAGAGATGAGCAATAAATCACCGAGTGATTTATTTTAGCACCGAATCTTACTACCTGTTCAGGCTATACATACATAAAAATATGTACTAATTACGATGAGTTGGGGATGAGAAAGGTTGAATTTAAAGGAAGTATACCCCAATTTGCGTGGAGGGAGTTTCCAGTTTTCAAACAACGGACTTCCTATGAAAATCAGACTGTAGATATCCTTAGCTTACTTTACAAACACGCCATAGTTTTCAGAAGGCTCATAAAATACAAGGCGTATAACCCGAACGGGTAGTAAGACGCGGTGCTAAATATTAATATTATATTATAAAATACAAACACCTCGTGGTAAAACTTAAGGCGGAATGGAAGAGCTCATCAAGTTGAGGTAAGTTTTATTGAAGTTTTTATAACAATTATGTTTTTGGCCAAATTTATGGATCCAGTAGATATAACTTTTAGTTTAATTTCCTACACATCATAGTTTCAATAGATCTTGAGTATTTGTCGTTAACATTAAATAAATGTGTGGGTGGGCAGGGTTCGAACCGCTGAACTGTCAATACCTTGTCGCCCAATGGAGAGGGGTGGCAAGCAACTCTCCCCCCACCACATCTACGCCGGCCCCCTTGCTGATGTAGTAGCGGATTATTTCCTGCCGGTTGTTGATGGCCGCCCAGTGGAGCAGAGTGACCGTCTCTGTGTCAGGTTGGTTGACGTCATGGCCGGCCTCAATAAGCTCGCGGACCCGCGACAATGATCCGTACTGGAAAATTTAGATATTTCTTTGAAATTCTTCAATGAAAGCATTATTTAGTCACATTACTATATAACACTTGTTTAGTCTAATTTTCATATTAAGAGCCTCAACTACCTAACAGTTAGTAATGTTTATAGATCTACTTTTGTCTTTCACATAATCCTACGCCAGACCATGTGATATACAGCTGTCACTTTAGATAGATATTATGAATAAGCCCTGAACTATAAAATAACTCTCCATGTGTCAGCTCGTAATCGAATTGTATACCATCAGAGAGTCCGCCGTCTGCTGGAGAATATAGTGCCAACATCTGCAGATGGAGGGTGTCATGTAGTCAACTCAACTAACCCTCTGGATGTTAATCTCAGCTTTCTAGACCAGAGTCGCTACTTTTTTCAGGGGTAGGAAAGAGTTTCAAACAGATGACTCAGTAAACAGTTTTTTTTTAGCATTGTGTCTTGCTACTCGTTTGGGTTATATACTTATGTACTAATTTCGCTAGTGGTTTTAGGCACTAGGAAGGTTATATATTTAAAGGAAGTGAACCCACATTTTCATGAAGGGAGATTGGAAAACCGTTTTGGAAAAACCAAACCTAAGCCTCGTCTTCAGCAGGATAGTCTTCTACGAGTGTAGTGTTAGACTATGTTGCCAATGAAATTAAGCATTTATTGTATTGTATAAGTTAAATGACTTTAAATTTAAAGAGTTTTAAAAATATGATAGCTTACCTGGGTAGCTTTAATTATATCAAATCCACTGCAGTCGTACTCAGAAGCTGTAGTGACAGGCTCCTGAAAGATGGTGTTTGGTTCCGAATGGTCACATTGGTATACAGCCGCTGGCTTGCATCGGTCCTAAACAAATAGGTTATATTAGTTTTTATTTTCAATTGATTAATAATGAATGATGTATAGTTTAAAATAAATTGTTGCTCTGTGACTTAGAAATGATATATATATGTTTTTTAATGTGTAGGAACACAGTAAAATAATGTTATGTAACATGTGATAATAGGGATGGATGTTAACTTGAAAGAACACTTGTAAGGCAATTGAATGTTACAGAGATTTTGAAATTATAGGGTTGTTAAGGTTAGGCTATATATCTAAACACCAATATAAAAATTTGAATTAAGGTATATGATTGGTCCAAATCTGTCGTTTCTTTTTTAAAGTGAAAATTTGTCAATTACAATTTCGAAGAAAAGGCATCGATTGAAGAGTCGCCTGTAAAAATATGACCATAGCATAATTTGTAGTTTGACCAAGGAAGAACCACAAATATAAAACTCAACAACTTACTTGCGTGACAAAATGTACAGGGTTGCAGGTCGGGTCCACATCGCCTGAATTCATTTTACAAAGTGTCGTTTGTAGCCCGGCTTGTGATATCTCAATTAAAGTCCAAAAGAATTATTTTATTCAAATACAGACACAAGATTATTTCATTTGCATTGTGGTCGTAACATTGTTGCCATTTATATCACAGCATGATTATAGTATTTAAAACATAAGTCTTGAGGTTTAATTAATATTTTGCTTCAGAATATCTAGATCAAAACAAGACTTCATAATTGTATTGGAAAACAATACAATCATTTCAGCCACCAGCGATAGCCACTCCCACTTTGATTCACGAATTGAACCTTAAAAGCATTTGTAAGGTATATGTTTTGTTGAAATGTTGGTCAGAATGTAGATGTACTCTATCTACGGTAGAAGAGTAGATAAGTTAAAGGTATTAGAAGATTTTTATTGCAAACATTGGTCGAAGTCAAAATAATTTAAAATGAGCTATTTTCTTGATAATATTAGATCAAAAGTGTTAATGAACGCTCCTACTAATAATTTCCTAAAATATTAATATATAATTGGCCTTTTCGTAGCTGATTGAAAGAACAAAAAATATAAATGAAATTTATGGTTTTTGTTTAAAGGTTGCGATAACAATAGATAGTGTATGGAATTATAAATTTAGAAGTATTACATTTTCAATTGTAGATTGCCTCTGTGGTCTAGTGGTCAGCGTATCTGGCTACAGATATAGAGGTGAAAAGTTCGATCCCTAAAACTTCTAGAACTTTTCTGTAAAGCAGTAGGGTCTGGACCAGAGTTAAACTCAGTCTCGTGAATAAATAAGTAGTAGTTCTGCTCTAGAAACCTTAGAATAAAGGCCTAAGACTTCGTTGTGTTGACAACATGACCTACAAATATTGCCACTGTCATGGCTAATGATGGTGACCGCCCGGTGGGTATAGCTTGCGTGCGGTATCACGCCATGAATTTGTTTTTATATAATTATAATTACACTTCCATCTTATCAAAACTGGTCACCAAAATAAATACTACAGTGATTTTTTTATAAATCAGAGAAAAAGCCATTAAAATACTAGCTTCGAAATGAAAAGATTTATTTTATACACACATGCGTATGAACACAGCCGAACACGGTTGTATAACGTTATCAACCAGCCTTAAATTTGTGAAGAAAGCTCAATCTTTTAGAATCTATCGTTTGTAAACCATTTTTAACTAAACCGCAAACGCCGTTTACACAAAACAAATACATCTAATTGGTTTTCATAAGTTCTTGTTTTATTAATGTAAAAACATATTTTTAAAAAAATAGAAAGAACTTTGCTGTGAAAGTTTTTCTTGCCTGAAGTGACAGTAGCTCAACATTATGGTCTTGCGGATCATATAGTTTGGCGAATGAATACATGAGTGAAAATATTGGTAGATTTTGCTAGCTGTCAGCTATCACCACTTCAATTACAAATTTCTACGCTTGTCGGAACAAATTTAATTATATGAGAGCTCGTTTTAATATAATATGAATTGTTTAATTGGAAATAATACCTATTTAATAAAATGTTATTATTAGTTATCAACCTCAAGCTTTTTCTATATTTCTAAAAAAAAATTAGTGCTTCTATCTAAAAACGTTCTTGAAACTGTTACTAGCACTGAATGATTATTATATTTTCTAGAAAATGTGAGCTAATGTTATCACCTAGCCATAAACCTTCAAGTTTAATGTTGCAAGTTGCAGCCCTGTATATCACCATGTATCATTGTACACTACAATTGAAAAATTATTTTCTTAAAGTAGAAAACTTGAAGACGTTTATGAACTTTTTAGATGAAAATGTTTAACTCAACTGTATGGGTAATGGTATGCACATAATAGTTAAGAAAATAACTTGTCAGATGGTTAATTTATATAGAATTTAAGATCATAAATTTGTTACAGACTAATTCAACCCATATTTCACAAATAATAAATTTTTCAACCATGACGAGAATTGAACCCAGGACTCTTTGCATAGTAGAAATACATTCTACCGACTGAGCTAAGGAGTCAGACGTGAAACATTGATGCTTACAGTTAATTTAATAATTACTATGGAGGCATAGGTTTGATCCCTGGCTGAATCCAATAGAGATTTTAGTTTTTAAACTTGGTGTGTAGCTCATTGAGAAGACCGGCATTCACTTTCATCTAACATTTGTTTAATGTTTAATTAATAACTTTCCACTCCCATTTGAATACAGTTACATGTGAGCCTCTTCTATATTTGTTTTTTCACCTCCTTCAACTAGAAATGATGATACAAGACATGTAGATCAGAATAACATCTTCAATCGGGGTGCGACATGAACCTGTTACTTTCCCATCGAGACAAGGAGGCCACGTGATAAATTGATTTGTGAAGTAAGTGCAAAACAGATTTCTCGCATAAAAATGGCTGCAGCTCGCGATCCACTGATTGCTACCCTCTGTTCTAAAAGATCCTATCAAAATTACAGTGTTGGCCTGTGGCGAGCAAACTTGAATGTTTACAATATCTCAATGAATATAACTCTCTTAATATTTAAATGTTAAAAAAAAATTCAAGCCAAAGTAACTTATATACAATAATTATAAATACTAAACTGGCCCGCCTTCTTCACTCATCATGAACTGTTTCCGGCCTGTGGTCTGTTTAGTAAAATGCCTCCATCTCCCCCCTGTTCTTCCTCCTGCACTCTCTACCAACTCTCCTCTCACTTTCACAACTTGCTGCTATCTGTTACTCACATCTCTTCCTTGCTTTCCTTTGCACTCTCTTCCCTACATACTTCATTTCTATTATCTTCTTCCGTCCTCCTATCTGCTTCACTAAATTTCCTTGCCTACTTGTCCTTTTCTCACCGAAACTCGCCCTCCCCCCACCCCCTTCCCCCCACCCTGTTAACCTTGTTACTCCTTAATGCTTTAATTTGTTTTTACCCTTAGGTGAATAAAGAATCTTCGATTTGAGTCGGTCTACCATACAACGCACAATCATGTATAACATGTTTGAAAATGATTCTAATGACGAAGAAGAGGATGAATGGTTTTACGATTCGATGTTCAGGTTGGTTCGCTATCATTGTTAATTGAATAGGGCCTACGTAAATATTTCGGCGCAATGACAAAGTTGGCTGCACGGTTAGTGAACGTGAAATATGATCAAAGACTCCAATCACACATTTATTTAAACACCACTGTTAGCTTACAGGGTAGGCAAAAAACTGCAAACATATATCTCAAAAAACAACTCCGTACTTAATCCATCCTCATTAACTTTTCCACACTTTCCCATCCTTGCATACTCCTTTGGCTTCAACTTATACACTGAGTCATACATGCTCTTTTATTCTTAAAACACTTAATGTTTCTATTTTTCACACATTCGTCTACAACCTTTGACCACGTCTTACATGGCCTACGCCTTCCTTTTGATACACACACTCTACCTTCATATATTATATTCATCACTCGATCCATAGTCATCCTCTCAACATGCCCAAACTAACGTAAGACGCTTCTTTCACATCGACCTATTGTATTCCCATTCAAACCGCACTCCTTCAGCAGCCATTCATCACTGACTCTGTCCATACGAGTTTTACCACATACATTTCTTAGATATCTCATTCCAAACCCATTCACCTTACTCTTGTGTTTCTCTTGACAAACCCACACTTCACATCCATACTACAATGTTGGTGTTATCACACTTTTATATACTCCCATATGGAATAATTAATTCAACGTGGTTCGGAAAGCTTATACTGATATGGACAACCTTAATACTAGAAGTCTTCTTGCATAGTTTATGAAACCACACACTTGGAAGGTGGTGAATAAAAGTGTAACTTTGTTTGCAGGTACAAACAACTGCAAATGTTTGGTTTTGAAAACACAGTCCCCCATATCGAACCGAGTTGTCACGACAGAATATGTGTGGCGCAGCGGCACAAACCCGATAAGTATGAGATCCTGGAACTCTCTTTGCCAGAAAAACTGCTGACAGAATCACATCAAGATTGCTTGACGAAGAGTTCCGATTTTAAAGTGAAGAACGGAGGTTTATTGACTTTAAAATTGTTCAGGTGGGCTTAAGTTCGGTGGATTACGGTGGGAAGGACATGTAGCATGAATGGAAGTAACCAGAACCATGTTCAGGGTATTGACTAGTAAACCCAACGGAAGAAACCACTGCGAAGACCTAGATGCAGATAGGAGGATAACATTAGAATGGACTTGGAAGAAAGGGTTTAATGAGGTGGACTGGATAGAACTAGCTCAAGATAGAGATATGGTGTAATGAGGTGGACTGGATAGAACTAGCTCAAGATAGAGATAGGGTGTAATGAGGTGGACTGGATAGAACTAGCTCAAGATAGAGATAGGTGTAATGAGGTGGACTGGATAGAACTAGCTCAAGATAGAGATAGGGTGTAATGAGGTGGACTGGATAGAACTAGCTCAAGATAGAGATAGAGTGTAATGAGGTGGACCGGATAGAACTGGAAGGAAATTGTTGCGTGACACCTAGAAAAAAAACCTTAAAGCTAGCAGTCTGAGTATGAATCGTTTCTTTTTTTTTCTTTCAGATGAAAGTATTATACAACAAGAAAATACTGATAGTATCGGAAGAAAATGCTTCTGGGTTGACTGTGTATCAATTGGGTTCTGAAGATTCAGGTAGATTTTCATTTATTGTTTCTTCAAACAATCGACACTACTGGTAGGCTATTAAGACTATATTATTGTGGAATTTGAACCATATATATAATCCTGCATCATAGATATCCTTGTAAAATTTCATAACAGCATCAGGAAACTCAACTGGTTTGCTTGGCTCCAGAACAGGAATTCATCATTTGGTTCATATCTATCAACTTGGCCAGAAGTGATTTTACACATTGAGATTTTCCTGTGTGCTCCGAAGGTGAACGTTAGGGGTTTGTTTTTAAAGAAAATTTGCCTTAACTCAGCTTATGTTTTTAAATTACTATGAGCTGGATTTGAACAGAAAATAAAAGGCCTAGCGCTAATATTTTTTTATTACAACACTCTTAGTTTATTGACCTGGATAAGTATCTCTTATGAATAGTAAGATATTTTTTTTAAATTCTATTTATTAATTTATAGTAGGATTTTGGTAGAAAGGAACTTTTAGAAAATATGTATATTTTTAGTCAACATTTTACTATATCATGATTTTGGCAGAGGGCCTTATTTCATACGAGAATCCTATTGCATGTTAGTGTTTTGGTAGGATATGCCTTTCAGAATGGACCTCCTACTATAAGCATGATTTTGGTAGGAAGATCAGTAGAAGTTAGTTACTAAAGTTACTAAAACAATGTTAATATATTCATACATAAAGTCATGTCATCTGCAGCTGTTACTTTTGATAGATATTATCAATACCAATCAAATAACACAAATAATATAAGAAAATGATATCAATGTTGGCCTCAAAGAAATATGTTTTGATTTCTCTACTGTTCTTCCAAACAAAATCAGGGTATAAGTACCGTTTGGAAAGGCTTTTTATCCTACTAAAAAACTACTATACAGTAGGTCTGGTAATAACTTTTAGTACGAGCTAACTACTGAAATTAAATTATAGGGTCTATATTATTGTAATTTTATAGGTATTGTTATTAGCTATCGAAAGTGGCAGCTGAAGATCACACTAATTGACTTATGAATATATAAGAGTAGTTTTAGTGACGTTGTCGACCTCGGTAGTCTTGAGGTCAAGCGCTCGTCTCAGGATCCGATTCTTGGGCTTAAACCCATCCGGAGTCAACGGATTTTTCTTTAGTGATAAAAATCCATAGCTCAACTTCCTTCAGAGGGAAAGTAAAGCTGTCGCTCTCGTGTCAATTGAGGCATATAAAAATAAACCTGTAAGGTATGTGAAGGAACTTTCCCATCAAGATTAGTAGTCCCTTTCGCTGTCACTCATAGGAACTCTCGTGTGTTGATATAATAATTTGGTTTAGAAAGTGCATGTTAAATACCTTAAATAAATAAAAAATAAAATTTTAGTAGATTTAAGGTGCGGCAGAAGGGAGCGCGAGTAATTTTACAGTTTTTATAGCATTAAATTTTGTTGGCCAAACTATGTCAATTCTATAAAAACTGTAAAAAATACTTGTGCTCCCTTCGGCTGCACCTTAAGATCTGCTTACCACAATCATACTTTAGAAGTTCAAACGACCTTGACTAAATGTGTTTTTGTTCCCCCGCAGATCTGGTTAAAAAGCAGAGCCACATACCTACTTCTGTCGAGTCTCCGTCCCTGGCAGTCAACGATACTAATGATATATTAGCATCGTCAGTTGGTTCAAAGAACGTAGAGCTCATAAACACAGAGACTGCCCAAGTCATCACCTCCTCGCCTCTCGGCTCGGGGATGGGAGGACGAAGCCGATCTTTGTCTCTAGGAATGTCGGTGGTGTTTGTTCTGTGGACAGCGGCGCTGTTCTTCTGAAAGATCTGCGAAGTAACTCCAATTGGTCACTTGTCTGTAGGTAGTATATTGGAATATTTAGGACTTGAGTATACACCCATAAGGACAACCGGGAGAGCAAAACTCTTACAACTCTTTATTATCTATATTAGGAGTGTAGGTCAGTGACAGCTAATAAAGTTACCAGATCAATTGTCATGTATCCATTCGCCAAACCTTATAGTATGCAATACTGTTGTCACTTTTGGCAGATAATAATTATATCTGAAGGTTGACTTTAGTGACTTTCAGACAGTAAAGAACCTTCTGCTAGCTGTCTATTATCTACACTCCTATCACAGATAGTCAATACCTTAATGACAGAAACGAGCTTTAATTCTTTAAAAAAAAAATTAAATCTAACTAAACATTTGCTTAGGAATATAAAAGAAATAGATAAAATTATATTTTGTTAGTTCTAACAATTAATTTCTTACAAAGTTGAATTAAACTTCTATTTTATTTGTGTCTAAAGGGTGATTATAAAACTTTTTTTTCTTTTACTTTATACTTGTTAAGAGTTATATAGCTGTACATCTTATATTTAATAAAATCTGTATTAAGATGAGAAGGGTGATTGATAAAGAACTGCACCAACATACACCTGGAGATAATAAACCACACTGTGGAACATTAAACACTTTCCTCAAAAACATATTATTAGTATCGAATTTTGTTACTTCTTGGTCAGAGCCAAGCATGCCAACATTTCTAGAATGGGCAAAAAAAATTAACAATTTTTGTGTTTCTCCGCAGGTAAAGATTTAGCTCAAAGGAGTGTGATCATATCCAACCCCACTGATGAAGAATACTGGACTGTCGCTTCAACTTACGAAAACTACTTCATTAAACAGTCGAGTGAGAGTGACTCAAAATTAGGCCTATTATCGACACACGGTAGACTGTTGGTATACGACACGAGAAACACGGACTGTGCGTTCTGCGACATACAGCTCGAAAAGAGAACGCAACATCGTGACGAAATTTGTTTGCGATTCTCTCCAGACTCTTTGTTGAGACTTTCTGTGACCGGATTCGACGAGAACGTTTATGTTTACGAGATTGATCTGCCCGATAATCTTAAGACTGTTTTCACTCATGATGGGCATTCAAAACAGAAGAGCAGTGTCGGGAATACGTCTGTGATTAGTCACTTATGGTGGAGGGACGACATTGTTATTTCTGCTGCTAACAACAACTCACTGCATTGCTGGCAGTTTTAGAAATGGTGTATTTTTTTTCATAAATGTTATTTCTTTAATTTGTGAATTTTTTCTTAAAACAAAATAAAATGTTTGTTTTTGCAGTTTTTTAATCTCTAAAATACCACTGTTTACTTAATAGGATATTTAAATTTTACCAATTTTTTACTTTTTTGACAATTTTGAATAATTATATTTTTATCTTTAAAATGAATATGCTTTGAATAAATATTAAGTTTTTTTTAGGGTCTTACAGTAAATGAGAATTAAATAGCTTAACCTTAAAACTTACAGCTGAGATTTCCCAGGGTGTTGTTCAAATCCCAGTTTAAAGATTCCAAATAAAACTAATGATTTAGGCTGGTTACACACCAACGAGTCCCGAGTAGGGTCTCATGGAGTCGAGTCCAATCTGACTCTAGAGTAAAGGCCTTTAACACAAGTGAGTCGAGTCCACTAGTTTGATCAAAGATCTCGTGCAAGATGGATGCAGTCGTAGCGGTTTCTATAAATACAATTGTATGGAGGCGCCGGCGTGGTCTCTTAAAAAGACGCCGCTTAATGTGAATTTATCCACTTAATGTGAACGATGCACCTTTAGTAGTTTTTCACATTTATTTCCAAATAGTGCAAATTGCATTTATATCCTCATGTTCGGGATGGGACGGGTTATAAATCAAAGGATTCTCTTGAACGAGAACAATGAGGTATTCAGTGTCCATGCTGCTAGTCTTGAAAAACATGTGGAAATAATACACTTGACTCTGCTGGACTGACAAAATCTTTAATCTGTCGCATCATGGACTCTTGACTCGCCTAGAATCTGTTAAGACTCTGAGAGACTCGACTCGCCGGTGTGAAAGGTATTGATCCATCATCGTGTTATCAAATACAATATGTACTTGCCTCAATTGGTGAGTCAAACTCGACTTGGGACTTGTTGGTGTGAAACCAGCCTTAGTGCTTGATGACTTGGAAATGTAAAGTGGGATAGTTCCAATATAGAAACACTGTCCAATAATGTTAAGTGATAGTGAAGGAAGCCAACCTGAAAGTGTAGTTAGGTTATGTCAGGTCCAAACACACTACTATCTATATTTCTTAAATCTTTTCACACTTCCAACATCTTTACACTTTCACATTTACACATAGTTTTAAATTTTTGAAATTATTCTTTTTTATTTCATAAAAAAAGACACATACTAACACACAATAAAACACATATGGGACTGTTTGTTTGAAGAATCTGAAAAATAACTGAAAAATTGCAGTGTTGCCAAATTTATGCAACAAGATGGAGGCTTGACAAAATAGATAGCTTGATGAAAAATTAGTAATTAATAAAAAAAATATAAGATTAACGAAAACTATAAATGAAATAATAAATAAGTAAATATATTATTATTTACTTTTTTGTTGTTTAAATTTTAGTCTTTATTATTGGAAACTAACATGAATAAAGTGGCAGGAAAGCTTGGAAGCCATGTTTGCTGATGACTTGATGGTATGGTGGGTGGGGAGAGAAAATGAAGTGAACTAATGTGGAATGAAGTTTAACATGGCAAAGTGTGAAGTTATGATAGTGACAAGGAAGAGGATAAGGCCTAGTAAAGCTATAAAGTTGGATGTAAGGAAATGCTGTACAGGGTATGTATCCATTGTCACATATGTAGCAGGAACATGGACATTGAATGTAAGAGAGACTATGAAAGTGGAGGCAAAGAATATGAATTTTTTCTAGCGCTGCAGCTTACTACCTGTTTGGGTTATACACTTATATGTTAATTATGCTAATGGCTTAGGGGTGAGAAAGGTTATATTAATAGTAAGTGTACCCCCATTTGTGTGAATGGAGAGTAAAAAACTTTTTTTTTATATATAAGATCACCCTTAGAATACATGACCGAGATTCTAACCTCAATCTTCCTGTCATTGGCGGTTTAGTTTATTGCAGTAGTAGTGCGTTAGACCATGCGGGTGAGGAGAAAGTTGAAGAACGTGTTGGCTGTCAATAGGTGAAACAGGATTTGGAATGAAGTTATCTCGGAAAGAGTGGGGGTACACGGAGTACATGAGATAGTAGAGAAAACAAGGGTGATATGGTATGGACATGTAATAAGGATAGAAAAGAGAGAATTCCAAATAAAATTATGGAAATGTATGTAGGAAAAAGATGGGAGCAGAAGATAACAGAAAGTGAGAAAGTGAAAGAAGAATGGAAACAATTAAAGGAAGATTAATGGTAGAGGGATAGAGGAAGATTGAGATATTTTAGTAAAATGTCTTGGCAACAGGTTGGAAATAGTTGATGATGATTCACACCATGCCCATTAATTATGATTAAAAAAAATAATTCCTTTAGGCTTAACTCTATGTGGTGCAAAAGGTCGGTACAAAGTTTCGCTACTCTGTCTATTCCTCGTTGCAGTTTTTGTGATAAGTTAATTTCAGGCGGAGGGAGTTCTCGGCCTCCAATCCCATGGATTTCAAATGAGTGAAAAAGATCCTACAAATTTTGCCGAAAATGTACTTTCACATACCTTCCAGGGTTCTTTTACATGCCACCTACAAACATCATGGCGACCAAAGGCTTTACTTCCCCTCCGAAGAAAGTTGTGCTACAGATTTTTAGATATCATATTCTAAAAATTGAAAAATGACACCTGGACATGGGAATCGAACCCTGGACCTTCCTTTCCCGTGTCCAGATGTCATTTTTTCAATTTTCAGAATATGATATCTAGATGGAGTAATTACCACTAAATGCATAAATAATAGCTTTGGCTATCTAATTCTACAAAATTTTATCGCTCAGTAAAAATCTGAACCCACAAGCATCGAGTCCTGAGGCGAGCACTTCACCTCAAGACTACTGAGGTCGACAATTATTGTGATGCATTCATCCAATCTACCATCAATAACTCTCTGGATTAATATATTATACAATGTCTTAACTGTTACGGCCTATCCTCGTATTTATTCCTCAGGATTAAGGATGAAAAAGGTTTAATTTGAGGAGAAATATACCTGAATTCGTGAAATGTGTAGGAAACCGTTTAGGATAAACCACCTCGGTACATTAGGCTGGAATTTGAAAGTAAGTATGTTTCGTTTACCCTTAGTTATAGGTAGTAGTCTTACCTTGACGTATTACACTATGGTGGAAACGTGCAAGGTAAACTTACTACCTTTCTCAGTAAACGGAGTGTACATAAATTAGTGCCTGCATTTAAAAATGAGATTATTTTTTTTAGCACATCTAGCCATCATAAATTTATTTTGTTACATTTACAGAAAGTTTAAACACGTTATGATAATCATTACTTACATAATATGTAGTTAAACTTATATTATTTTTTGTACAAAATTTGTTTATGAAAGAAACTGGAAGCATTAGAGAAATAGTGTTATGTTATATTATAAAAAAGTGAAAAACAATTTTGAGTGTTAATAAAATTTCAATAAAGACTATATTTTTTTTCAATTAAATTTAGTTTTTTTTTGTTGTTATGGTGAAATATTTCTATCAGTTCCAGTTCCTTAACAATAGGTTTCTTTTTTTTTTTTTTTTAAAAAAAAACACACTCAATAGAATAACACAACAAATCACATTCACGCCACAATGTACAGTATGAATTAAAACTTACATTTAAGTTGAAACTATGTAGAAGATAGCAACAGTATTGTTTTGACATTGACAGATTTTTTTTTTCCCTCGTCAGCTATCATGGCTAAATAAGTGACTTAAATATTTTTCACTTGACACATTACACATATATTTATATCAATGAAATGGAAATAAAACCCATTCAAGTTATTATATACATAGATATTTTTTGAGGGGTGCTATGTAACGTACATAATTCTTACTTTGGTAGTTTCAAAATAGAGATTAATTTATTGGACAAAAAATAAATAAAATAACTCAACATTTTTGTTGGTGTGGGAAAATAATTTTTCCTGGACCCTTTCAAATATCTGCCAACCTTTTTTTATTATTATTACTGTAGTCTCTATAATCCGACATTCTGTTTAATCCACCATATCCTCATGATGTGCAATTTATGTTGTTGTGCAGTATGCGCATATATATTATTTTCCCACTACCATAATTTCTTTGTTAGTGAGTGAGCCACACACTGCTGTGCATACATGCACGGTACTATTAAAAAAAAGTTGAATTTAATTACAGGTATCCCTTACATTAATTTTAAATCCAAAGTTTTGTTTACATAATATAAAAGTTCTGTAATTTATCGCATTACAATACTGTATTTGTACTATAATATAATAAATGACTAACAAACCATACCTATTCAGCTTCTATTTACGGTATTTGATTTGTTTCCCTTCCTCCCTTCTGTATTATTCGACATTTCGGTAATCTGACCATCTGTCGGTCCCGTTTAGGTCGGATTATTGAGACCACTGTATTTGATAAAAATCAATCAACATGAAATAGCCATGATAGTACCTGGTTCTCTGGTTTCCATATTTTGATTATTATTAGGTACCCAGTAAGACAATAGGATAATTTTTCATGCAAAGAACAAGGCAAAATACCATTTTATTAACTATTATATTCATCAAGTGGGTAAAACATTCCAGTTAAGAAATAAACTAATGGATTTTGGTAAAACTGAGCACACTTTTTTTTTTTTAACATGGCCATCAACTTTGTATATATATATTTTTTCTATTTTACTACATTATATAATGATTCAAGAATGATTTTTTTTTTGTTTGTTTATTTATTTATTACAGAACACAGATTACGTACGGCAGTGAAAAATTGGGGTTAAGAAATGTTTGAACTATGAAAAGATCAATATATGTTTGGTCATTTCCAATTCTGTAGTCGCATCACACAACATATTATGTAATAATATCTCCACACTATGAAATAATTTTTTAAGTTATTTCTTACTATATATATATTTCAAATTTAATCTATGTCAAGTTATCAGAAATTTACAAGCAATAAAATAGTTTTAAACATACATCATATTCATATATATATTTTTAAAAATACCACAGCAAATATCTAATCTTTTTTTTTTTGTACTATTTATTTCTTCAAACAAATATAAATACTAAAAAAAAAATTAGTTACGAGCATTATCTCTCCATTTTATCATGCAGTTTAGTCGAACAAAGTGGTCCACAGATTCAGTACTATATCAGTATATATATATTTTTTAAGTAACGAATTATTAAAATTGTCCTGTAAGATGTGAGAGTTAAGGGTATTTAGTAAAAAAACTAGCATACTTAATAAGAACTGTTAAAACGCTTGCAAAAAACTGTAAGTGTTGTATTCAAATCATCTCCTTATGGTAAAAAAACACTGCAACCTTTTTAAATTCTATAAGACTACTTTGCCTAACATGGTGAATTTTTTTTTTTTTTTTTGCCAATACTTGTTGAAAATACTAATCCATCCATTGAGTTATACAAATAGGCTACACTTCAAAACTTCTAATATATATTTAAATATAATCTGATTATGTTGTGAAATAATGTGGATATTTAATCAAAATTCTCTTTTACACACACGATTATTAGGAATGAGCAAGTATCGACAGTGAATTACTATGCCAATCAGTTAATAGTAGTAACTTTGAAGTTCTAAACATTTAGTATAACTACTTTCTCTTTAAGATATTGAGCAATGCATCCCTATAATGAATATCTTTCCTATGTCCTATGCATGATTGATACCAGGGCTGCCTTTAGCATACGTGGGCCCTGTCTACCCCTCTAACCCCCAAGTTACTGTGAGGCATATCCATCGCAGACAAACAAATGCAAATCAATGGAGTTAAAACAGAGAACTCCCTTCCCCAGTTTAATACAATTAAAATTTTCCCAATCCAACTGGGTGTAACTGCCCCCCACCCCCCTCCCTGTTATCCAAGCAAGTGCGAGGGGCCCCTCCAAATCGCAGGGTCCTGTGAAATCGCACCGTTCACACACCCTTAAGGGTGGTACTAATTGATACTTTTCACTTGTTAAGCGGCTAAAAACTCTAATAATGTGTACATTTTATAATTAAAAAAATAAGGTTTGAAAAAACAAAGTTTATTTTTCATTTACACATTTACTGACACTTAACACTTTAAAATGTGCCCGAAATTATAAGAATGGGACAAATCTTAGCTCATGCAACAGTAGGGTGTTGGTGCAAATTAAAAAGGCTCCGTGTTTAAATCTTGTATCACTGATGCGATTACTAAAATTATTAAATCACCCGAGAATAAATATTGGTATATGTACGAAATAGGCCGGCCTCTTCGGTCTAGGGATCAATGTTTCTGTCTAGAGGTCCCGGGTTCAATCCTCGGTGGTGCCATAGGTATATTTCTCGATACAGGAATTGTTCTAAGGTCACCCACCATGGTCTAGTTAATTAGTCTTAAGTTAGGTTTAAGATTTTTACTGGCATTACATAAGCACATCATTTCATCTCATCAGGCTAAAGTAATCGCAACTACATGTGACCCAATATCAGAATATGGTTACATATTTCCTACCGCCAGTTGAAGGGAAATGAATGTCTAGCAGACATAAAACTATGGTGGCATCAGTAGGGGAGGATAAGTATTTAATATTTATGTATGAAATAAAATTAAACAAATTTAGTAAATGAAGCATAAATCAGATTTATAATAACATTAACGCACATTTACAAACATTTCAATATCTTTTATGCCACATGGCATCATCTTCAGGAGGTAGTAGACTTAAGTGCTGCCAACTTAGTTTCTAAAGGATGACATTTTTGATCCACTAGTGTAGTATCCATCCTTCAACGATTAAGTTGGCACTGCTTAAGCCAGCTTTATTTTGAGTCTACCACCTCACGAGGAAAGATGTCATGTGGCATTGTATTAATATTAATACATACATACATACCTAATCATGCTGTTCTCTTATGGGGTAAGCAAGAAACTGTGCATTTAGCTCAAAAAAACAACTCTGTACTCAATACATCCTCACTATTTCTCCACACTTCCCTATCCTTACATAATCCCTTCGCATCAACATCCAAATACAGAATCATACATGCTCTTTTAATCATGAAACACTTAATTCTCTTCACATACTCATCTACATTTAGCCACTCTTACATGGCCTACCCATTTCTTTTGATCCACACACTCTACCTTCATATATTTGCTTCGTCACTCGACCCACACTCATCTCTCAACATGCCCAACCAACAAGATAGACACTTCTTTCACAATGACCTATTGTATTCAGTTTCAAACCGCATTCTTTCAGCAACCATTCATTAAGGACTCTGTTCATACGAATGTTAAAGTGTTTTTTTAATTTAATTTGAGTTGAGCTCCAGTTTTTACAATTCTATTTAATTTAATTACATGTTATAAATATTATGGACATGATTAAAGACTGCTGACCTGTACTAATTAGTTTTTATCAAAAGTTTAGCAACTGTTCCTTTACTAACCAAAAGTTGTGTTTTTAACCTAAAGTCAAAAGGGCCTGATTTGAACTAGAACACAAAAAAAACCTTATAGCTCTTCTTTCCAGCATTTACCAAAATATAGACATCCAAACAAAACCATGTTAAGTTTTTTGTTGTTGTTTTGTTGAAGCTTTCATAAATATCAATAATCAGTCATACCACAGACTAGAGTAGTTGGTAAGTTTCAGTCAACTAGAGTCTAATTTCCAAGATTGGTAATCATACGACATTGCGTCCTAGTATATAAACAATAGCATTTCATTATTGTATGAATAATTGGATTCCAAACAAGTATTCTAGCTATTTACTTAGGCTGTGCAAACTCCACTTTTCAATTCGAAGCAAAGTCGAATCGAATAATATGATATTTCCCAAAGCCAAATCAAAGTTGAATAATTTACTCTTAGCAGTTTAATTTTCCTTTTTCTTTAGTTTTATCATTTTCCTTTATTATAAAATTATTTAGCCATTGGGCCACCTCATTTTTAAACATTTTATAGATGTTGGCAAATCAGTATCAGTAATGCAAAGTTCATAGTACTAGGTACCAGTGAAAAATGTAGTCTGCTCATTACTATACACTACGTATGCTAATGATACGTTGATTACTGTATATATTTAATTCAAATAAATTTTGATGGAAAGACATATAGATTTGAGCTTAAAGCGATAGTTTTTTTTATCACACTAATCAGATTTTTAAAAATATATTTATGTATTTTGTCAATAAAATGGCTTGAGTTTAAAAAAGCAATATTGATAATGACCATAAAAAGCAAATCCGGTCTGTGCAATATATTATTTAACAAGTAACACGTTTCATTATTATGCCTATAAAACATGTCTGTTCAGTTCAACAGCAATGTAGAAATAAATAAATTAATACAATTTCTGAAAAAAAAAAAAAGGACAGGAAAGGGCAATAGGAACAAACAACAAACACAATAATGCTTGCACAAAATAATACGTTAATTACTATAATTTAAAAAATAAAAGTATAGTTTAAGGGTTTGTCATCCAATAAAGCAAAAAAATATATGTTTATTCTAGATGTTAGAATTGAATTTTTACTATAAATAAATAATTTATGTTAAAATGTTTGTAATGTTGGCACTATTAAGTTAACTTACAACTTTTCGATGAACAAAAGTTCACAAACTTGTTTTATTTAATACCGATATTTCTTTGACTATAAGACATATTTTTTTCCTCATTTAAACATCTTTAAAAAAAGTCACGGTCACAAAACAAGCACAGTTTTTTTTTTCGACCCAATTCTCTTAATGGCTTACAATATTATATATTTTGGGATTATAAAAATAAAGACGGTTCAGAAGAATCAGAGGAATAACATACCTAACTACTCATAAATAGGGTATTAAGTGTTGTTAGTAAATTGAATTCTATAATAAAATATTTCTTAGATGGAGGGGTTTTTTCCCCTGTTTTGTTTATATTTAGTTTCTTAAATCAAAGCTTTTTTTTTTACTTGTGGTGTTGAAAAATTAAGCTAAATCTTACAATCGATGGTGTGTCTGCATCAAAGAAATACAGTATAAATATTCAACGCGATAAAACGCATAAGTCTTTGAATATTAAGGAAGTTTTCACTTAACTTCATAATTAACATGTCAACCTCAAAGAAACATATTTTCAAGTCTTCCATTGTAATACATTATCGGCACATTGCCATAAAACCAGATTTCTTGTTTTATTTATTTTGTAAACAAATCTCTTGGGGGTGGGTCCTTAAAAATTATTTCTTGAACACTGATGCTGTCAATTTTTTTTTAAACAGCATTTTCTAAAATCTATCAAATATTTTCACAATCCATATTAAACAAAAAACAAAACAGTATAATAAGTTTATCTTACTTTTTAATCTCGTCTTCTGTATTTTGCTTACAAGATAAATCCATATATTCTTATATTATAATTTTGAAAATGCTGGATAATTTTTTGAGATTGATATCGATTAACCACCAACTGGAATTAATTTTTATTTTGTTTTAATTATAATTGTAAATAATTTTTTTTTAACACTATGTAGTATATTATAGCACTCTTAAGAAATATAATCCATTTAATATTAATTAAAATTCAATGTCTTTTTAAGTACAGAGTGAGGAAGCAACATTAGAATTAAATGGCAAGTACTCCTAAGCTACAGTATATGGTATAACTGTTTCTCTCGGCTATTTGAACACACAACTTTTTTTTCTTAGTTAAATTATCTGTGAGATTTTTTTTTCTTCTTCAATGAAATACACTTTGTACACATTTCTTACAATTATAATAGTTTGTATCCAAGCATCTCAACCTCCTTAATTATTGGTTCAAAAATTTACCACTAAAAAAAAAAACAACTAAACTTTCATTCATGGCATCGTCCTTTTTTTTCCAAAACAAATCTCACATAATTTAAAAACAATCATACACAAAATCCATAAAATATCATTCGCCTACACAAAAACTTCAGTCACACATTTGTATTAATGGATCTCCCTTAATTTTAATTACATTTATTTGACTCAGAGTATTAAACAATGCAATGTCACGGTTAGTGCTAACTTAATTAACTACAGACAACAATCAGCAAATGATTTTCATAAGATAAAACAACTAAGAAATCATTACAAATAAAAAAAAACATTTTTTTTTATATATTTACTAACACAACAATAGGTGTAAAATGCGTTTTGCATGGTATTTCCATTGCTCCTCACGGTTGCGCAATCACCGATCGAAAAACACAAAAACACAAGTCTTCTAGAATGGAAACCACTTGACAATGAATGGCAACTCCTTTGATAAAATTAGACACAAAAATATGTTTGTTATACATAGTCAACTAAGAATATCATAGTTTGATGTAATCAAGAACATCCACCATTTTACATCATTATCAACTAAACTTCTTCTGGACCTCATTTGAAAAAGATATAAATAGTCTTTCTCAAAACAAACCCAGCACCGATGCTGTAGAAAACATCCCTTTAAGACGACATGGTTAGTCATAAAAGGGCTTATCTACAGTATTAAAAACTGGTTAGTTTTGAGTTCAGTAAATAAAAAATAAATAAAAAATGACATTTGACCTCTAGAATTTGATACTAGAGAAACATGGTGTACAGATATAGAGCAGGTTGACCCGCACGACTATTTGGACATCTAGCAGATGTGCGTGGTTTTCACTTGGTTTGCCTTCCACGAGGCTAGAACTGGAGTCCTTTGGATCTGAGTATGGTCGCCTTATTCCAGACGGGCCTTGTAACTGGTCTTCCATATCTCGGCCAGCGTGACGGCGGAGTGGAACCGGTGGAATATACATAGGGGCAAAGTCACACGCTGCACAATGGCCCATGCCAGGAAACCATAGAAATCCAGCTGTAAAAACAAACATTTCAAATCATGGAAACATTTTGGACACTTGTGATATTTTACTAGGGGGAATGTAACATACATTCTCTTAACATTAAATAAGCACATGTGTTGGAAACAAGCTAATTTTGAGAAATGTTACGAGCATTTGTTTATTTCAACCTTGAAACCTTTCAGTTTTCTTAGCAACAATGCCAACATTACAAAGCTAATGAATAAAAAAAAGGTGGAGCACTTCAAGTCTTTTTGTGGTGTTTTCTAAAGGTACCAACCTTTGAAAAACATAATTATTGTCGACTGCATCAACATGATTTATAAATTAAACCAGTTCAAAAAACATTCTAAACATAAAACAATAGGTTAAGACATTGAATATTCGAGTGAAAGGTTTAGAACAGTCCTAAATACTAATTAAAGTAAGTCTTCGGCTTAAGCGGGTTGATTCGTTCTTATGGCTTCCATGAAAAGTTAAAAAAACACTTAAGTTTAATAGTGTTAAATATGAGATATTTTTGACAGACCTATAAGTTCAATTCAATGGATAATAAAAACAGGTTCTGCTTATGGAAAGAAAACGTGAGCAAATTACTTGCTCTCAAAGTAGATACAAACAAAATGGTGATGAAACTATCTTCTGTGCATCAACTTACCAGGAAAACCATCTACTATGTTTAAATTTGGCACTTGATAGTTGGCGTTGATATTCATTAGTTGTAGAACCGCAATCATGTATTTACATATCTACAAATCCATATAAGTCTAGGACTTGTTTTACTTCTAGGTATTTTCAATTGAGATCATACTACACGAAGAAAACCAGGATAAGTAATGTAGTTATCTTGGAAAGAGTGGAGGACACAGGGAGTACATGAGATAGTAGAGGAAGCAAGACTAAGACGATATGCTCATGTGATGAGGATGGAAAAGGAGAGGATGCCAAAGTGAATAATGTTCAGTAATAAATAAAATGATAGAATAATAGGAAAAAGTTAAGAGCACAAATAAAAGTAAAAACACTAACACATATTTACAAACACTTCAATATTTCGATGCTATTATAGCATCTTCCGCAGGAAGTAGTAGTAATTAGACTGAGCGAATAATGTAGATGAAGTACGTAGGGAAAAAACCACAAGGGAGACCAAGAAAGAGTAGGTAAGAGCGGATAACAGAAAGTGTGAAAGTAAGAGGAAGAAGAATGGTGGCAGGTTAGAGGAAGATGGATGCACCAAACTGATCCGGCCACAGGCAGGAAACAGTTGACGATGAAGTGCACGGCAGAATACTGTCGAGTGTCAGATATAGACCCAATGCACCAACAACTAGTGAAAGATGGCTCTGGGTATGAGACTAACTAGGATGGCTCTGTGGTAGAGCATTAACGCGCAGAGCCAAAGTTCCTGAACTCATTTCCAGGTAGTCATTTTTCACTTTATTGAAGGAAATGATAAGATAATGTTCCTTTTCAATGTTCGGCAACATCTTTCAAAAAACTAAAAACAAAAGTAAGTGAAACCTTTCAAAAATTATTCTTCTTGAATGAAACAGGTCGAGTAAACCAAACAGTTTTACCTGCACAGGATTAGCTCCGACTTTCTGCGTCTCAAAGGTGTAGATGACCCACATGGTGACGTTGCAAATGAGGAGGAAGGTGACCACCTGGCGTCCAGGCTTGCTGCGGTCGTGTTCGGGCAGGTGCACGCGGCGGCGGGACACGTCTGCGATGAACAGCAGCTGCAAAACCACCTGCAAAGAAAACACGAGCTCTTGTAGACTTTTTTTTTTCCAGGACAAGATAAACCATCTTTTAGGGTTGAAGGCGCTAGAATAGTCGAGCAGAAATTCACGCACGCCAGAAACCAAGTGGGTTTATAACGTTACTTAGCGGAGGAGTCCGGCAGTGGAACAAACAGGGGAGGAGGAAAATACAAACGCCAATACAATGTGATGTGAATCCCTCTATTGAATTACACGATTCCATCATTCACAAAGATCCATTTTACACTTCTATACCAGTAAACTTTCATTTTTTGGGCATTTACGTTTTGCATTCAATGCCCTTTTCCTGGGTTTGTCCTTAATGTTATTCCTTTTACATGTTCCTATCTATCAGTGGCGGTTCTAGGCCAGGGCCGGGCCCCCCTCCCCCTCCCAAATATTACTGGATTTAAAATGAATTACGAGAAAATACAAGGATATTATTGTTTAAAAGGTATGCTATGTGATTTCAGTAAATTTCAGCTGTCATATTGTTTTCCTTCAAACTTTCGCTCGATTCGCTATAGAGTATTGTTTGCGATCTCGGCCATGCTCAAAGCCCACGTTTCGTACTCATAAATACCAAATCACACTGCGCACGCATCTTACGTTCAAAGTCGGCTTCAATCCCACGGATTGTCATCAGCAAATTGATCTGTGGTTAGCTATGTGAACGCTGTACCTTGATGACATAGTTGTGTCATTTTTATGTAATAATGTCTGTATACAAAGTAAAACAAAGTGGTTTGATGAACTTTTTTTCACCCAAGAATACTTCAAAGAGTGAACCTCATTCTAATGTGCTTGAAAATGTGACTAAATGATCTAAGCTCGATCCAGAATCGGAATGCAGTGGAGTAAGTGAATGTGTTGTGGACCTGGAGGTTACTTTGAGTGGGATTATTCCACCATGTGATAGAAGTGTTTGTATTAATAATGGCCCAATGCAACCAAGTAAGTCATCTTATAAACCAAGTACGATAAATAACAAAAAGAGAAGTTTTAGCAGTAGCTGATATGCAAAATATAAATTAATAGAATATTCAGAGGAAAAAAGATGCTGTGTTTTGTTTTTCCTGTCGCCATTTAGAGCCTAGTTCTTGCTATGCTGACCCTACTTTTGGATCCGAAAAATATAGGATTTGACCCAGCCATAGTTTTTATCATAATTGTTATGGGGCCAAATCACTATTAAAAAAAATTCTAAATAAATTATATTTTTATTTTTAAATGTTGAAATCTTTTTTGGAATAGGTTACTCTCGAAAATCCTTGCATTCAAAGAACTCGTGTTTATTAACCATACAAGACTTGACAAAGGTGAGAGCCGTGTTACCTGAAAGACCGAGAGCAGGCCCGTGACCATGACGAGCAGATTAGGTTCGTGGGTGAAGGCTGCCAAGGACCCAGCAATCACACTGAACACGGCATACACAAACAGCCCAAACGCGGACACTCGCAACAGGATGTCGTTCAAGTCGCTCTGCTCTTCTGCTCGGAATTTGAGGTTCTGCACCCTGGGGACACGCAATGTTCGGTGTAAGTTCTGTTTCATAGGGTACAGCAATTGTTTTAGTGCAACTATCCTACATGATCAGCGAGTATAAAAAGAGTATAAAAAGAGTATAAAGTTTCTTGGAAGAGTGATTGAGGAAAAGAGTGGGAGAATAAAAGATCTAATGAGGAGAGCAGCAGGGAGAGGTGTTTACAGGTGTGTAAGAAAGCTGCTATGAATGACAGAAGCTGCTATTTAGGGCATACTTCGTCACCCTTAATTACGAATGCAGCAGACACCTGGACGTGAGAGGCAAGAGAGACCAGGAAAGCAGAGGACATAAAAAACTTATGTTTTTGAAAAGTATGTTAACATTCACGGTGGGGAAACAGGATTAGGAGTGGAATTGTTCGGGCAAGAGTTGGGGGTAAATGGAGTACATAAGATAGTAGAGGAAACAAGGATGAGATGTTATAAGGAAAGAAAAAACCCTAAGGAGAATGATGAAGTTGAAGTTGTGGAGCTAAAAGATCGCAAGGGAGACCAAGGAAGACATGGGAGGAGCGAGTGTACCAGTAAGAAGGTTGTGCTTGTTTAGGTGTATGTGAGAGCTCTAAAATTTGAGTTCAAAACCAAATTGTAGTTGGTGATCGAACTATAATAGGAATTTTTTTTTTTCAACCTGAAATTTCCTTTTGCAAAATTTAAAAAATATAGTTTTTACATTATCACAATATTAAATTTAGTTAAAAATCTGATTTTGTGGGATCATAGATATTTGCAAATATAATTTTTATCTTGTAAAATTAATTTGTATGTATGGTTTATACATGGATCTATTTATTACAGAAATTAATATTGATATATTTGTTTACAAATATTGTTTTGTATTACTCTTAACTCAAAACAAAGCTCGATGTTTTCATTAAAACTCAATCCAAAGTGACAGCTGCCTTCTCGCACACCACGTACAGTGGCCTTGCTTACGCCAACAGAGAAGACTCACCGGATGAAGCCGATGATGATGGCGATTATGCTGAGCGCCATGAGTACGCAGTGCGAGACGTCTGCCAGGTAGATAGCGAGCAGACCCAGGTCAGGGTGATGGATGAGTACGAAGAACAGGATGAGGCAGATGAGAGAGCCGACCAACAGCAGCAGACCAAAGAACAACCCCTTACTGGCACCCACACAGTCCACCCGGCCTTGCTGGGCGTGCGCCATGGCCACCGCCCGCCGGGACAACATCACCTCTAGACGGTGCTCTAGGTCCTCTTCTGTCACATACCTGGGGGCAGTCACCACGCCCGGTCTGGTCTCCATATTAACAACAATTGCAGTAAAGGGATGCTTGTGTGGTCGAAGGCACTATTATCATACTCCGAGAGAACTTGTCTATAACCCTTGATGGTAACCAGGAGGTAGCGGGGGGGGGGGGGGGGGGTTCAGACCTGATTAAGACCCTATGTGGCCGGACACCTTGGCTCAGTCAGTAGCGTGTCTGTTTACTGACTGAGCCAAGGTGTTGTGTCTCTTCTTAAGGTGGGGTGCGAGTGAGCGCCAGTTTAGTGCATTAATTTTGCAGTTTTTATAGCATAAACATTTTTTGGCAAAAATAAATCCAATATTTCTTCTATAGAAACATAGAGTTTAGCTTTCTGCATATGCTAATCTCAAGAGTTCTTGAATATATCTCATGAGCATAGCGGCATTTGGTGACAAACTTTTTAAATGAAGAGAAAAAAGTTGTCACTAAATTCCAGGACACCCCCTTGACAGATATTAAAGAACTGTTGAGATTAGCATGTGCGGAAAACTAAACTCTATGATTCTATAGAAGAAATATTTGATTTATTTTGGCCAAATAAATGTTTATGTTATAAAAACTTCGAAAATACTGCCCTAAACTCACGCTCACTAGCACCCAATCTTAATTTATGTTAGTTTTTATAAGCTGTGTGCTGGTATAATTCAGTCATTTCAGAATGTGCTCAAATAAGAACTCAAATACGACCAAAAAAAAAAAGAAATAAAAGAACTGTAGTTATATCGAATCCACTATTTTAGGAATTCAAATCCCGATTACGAATCCGAATCTTGGGAAAAGTTATGAATATAAAAGGAAATATAAATAAAATAGAATAATGGAAAATACAAATAATAACTAAATATTAACATTGTTTCTTTTAATCCATTCATTATAACATTGATACATTCAGTTAACTGTTAAATTACTGGTCTGGGGTCTGGTTGTTAAATTCATGCTATAATTATAATTTGATCTGAAAAAATCGAAAAGCGGTTTTAAAGCGGCAAAACAAATTTCCCTTGAGACTTTTTTTTTTTAAGTAGTTTAGTTTTGAATGCAAAATTTTCTTGAATCCTTAATACTCCTAAGGATTCGAGGGTCCATCCCTAAAAAAAAAAACCTGAGTGGAGTTTTAATGTGTGGAATACAAATGTTTCAGAGTAAAATATAATCAGAAATATTCTATCAGAACTAATAAGAAGGTAAAGCGAAATGCACAGTAAAACTTCCTAAAAAAAAAACCAAACAAATACAAAATGAGAAAAAAAAAAAGGTGTATAGAATAAAATATAAATAAAGAATGATAGGAAAAAGATTTTTAGAAATAATAAATTAAAGAACAGCCTGAATCCCATTTATATTTTTGAATCCTTATCACTATAACTGTCAATGTTCCACTTCATTTTCTCAGTCGAGATACAAACCTATGATACATGAATCCACTCAGCAGTCAGAAGTGTGTTAGGTTAATCAGTATAAGACTTTAACTAGATTACTCTTGCAATGATATTAATATTCTAATATACACAATATTTTATATAAATTCAAGATCCGGAATTCACAAGTACAGTAAATTCCCGACTATCCAACCTAACGGGACCAACAGGTGCTCAAATAACTGGAATTTTGGACAGTACAGAAACAAGGGAAGGGGCTGGAACAAAACAAATCAAAATTAAATGAAAGTGCAGAATAGATATAAAATAAGGATTAGAACTTACTCCATAGTATAAATTATGCAATAAATTACTAAATTAAATATCTGCCTAGTGAATTAAAGGTCCCGGGTTCAATTCCCGACATGGTCGAAAAATTTATCACCGGTGAAATGTGGGTTTACCCTTTCACATTGATAAATTAACGGCCGGGGACTGGATTTTGTGCCTGTCCCTAGTTTTAATTTATATTGTAAGGCATAATATGAAGCTACGGCAGGCCTAGCAAGCCGGTAGTGTAAAATATCTGGCTTGAATAAAAAACTGATCCAAGCCACAGGCGGAAAACAGTAATGGATGTAAAATATATATATATATATATATATATGTAGAGAGAGAGATAAAGAGTCGGATAATCGATACCGTACCTTCTTTAGTTATTTATCAGGTCAAATAAGTTTTATTCTCTTTTCTGAAAGATGAAACTGGAAAACCAATAAACCAATATGCTGAATATATTTTTAATTAGTACAACCTTCAACTTCCTTCTTAGATAATAGATAGCAGGTGTTTTGGGATTTGTATTCGTCCAATTCGAACACAGAAAGTGAACATGCAAGCCAACAAAAATGAAAACATCAGTAAAAACCAAACCAAAATAAATTATTCAGATTTTTTTCAAACAAGACTTTTCTGCTCTGTAAAAAAAAAAAGTCTTATAACTTTTTATTTTACAAGGAAGCCTAGGTACTTAGGCAAAAAGGAAAAAATGTGACTTGATCCTTTCTTCTGGTTTCTATACAGCAATACCTCGCTCTTTCGAAAGAATGAGGTCTAAAATTGACTAATCTCAAAGCATAGTCTTTATTTAGCTTGCTTGCAAATGCGTTAAGTTGCCAAACAGTTTATATAGCTATATTATAGCACTTTTGAATGACCTAAGTACAATATACTGGTATCACAAAAATAGCTATGAACTGTTTACAGTATAGTCACTAGAATAATATAGTATAAATAAAGTAGTATTAATATATTTAATCACAAATAAAACAGATCTATTGTGGACAGTTTAAAAAACAGTGCACACTGAATTACTTCTGTTCAAAAACTTAAGGGCGAAAGAAAACAAGATGGTGCAGGGTGGTGACAAAATGAAAGAGCAAAGCAAGTGATGACATTCACAAACATGGTTATAATTGAAACCCGAGGAAAGAACGAAGCGAGAAAACTCGTAGTCACAAAAGTCAAGGTATTGCTGTAGTAGAAAAAGTAACACAGACATACACATACATATATATATAGAGAGAGAGAGAGAAAAAAAAAGACTCAAATTTTTTGTAGTACGGCATTATTGCTTTATAAAAAAAGAAGGGGGGGGGGGGGCACAGAAGAATAACACTAACATACTTATTATGAATTTGAAATGTTAGTGTTGGTCTTCTCTCTCTCTCTGATCTTTTTTTTTTTATAAAGGCAATTTTAAATTTTCACACTATCTACAAGGAGAAGGAAACAAGTCAAGTTTTCACACTATCTACAGGGAGAAGGAAACAAGTCAAGTTTTCACACTATCTACAGGGAGAAGGAAACAAGTCAAGTTTTCACACTATCTACAGGGAGAAGGAAACAAGTCAAGTTATCACACTATCTACAAGGAGAAGGAAACAAGTCAAGTTATCACACTATCTACATGGAGAAGGAAACAAGTCAAGTTATCACACTATCTACAGGGGGAAGGAAACAAGTCAAGTTATCACACTATCTACAGGGAGAAGGAAACGAGTCAAGTTTTCACACTATCTACAGGGAGAAGGAAACAATTCAAGTTTTCACACTATCTACAGGGAGAAGGAAACAAGTCAAGTTTTCACACTACCCACAGGGGGAAGGAAACAAGTCAAGTTTTCACACTACTCACAGGGGGAAGGAAACAAGTCAAGTTTTCACACTATCCACAGGGAGAAGGAAACAAGTCAAGTTATCACACTATCTACAGAGAGAAGGAAACAAGTCAAGTTATCACACTATCTACAGGAAGAAGGAAACAAGTCAAGTTTTCATAACTATCTACAGGGAGAAGAAAACAAGTCAAGTTTTCATAACTATCTACAGGGAGAAGAAAACAAGTCAAGTTATCACACTATCTACAGAGAGAAGGAAACAAGTCAAGTTATCACACTATCTACAGGAAGAAGGAAACAAGTCAAGTTTTCATAACTATCTACAGGGAGAAGAAAACAAGTCAAGTTTTCATAACTATCTACAGGGAGAAGGAAACAAGTCAAGTTATCACACTATCTACAGAGAGAAGGAAACAAGTCAAGTTATCACACTATCTACAGGAAGAAGGAAACAAGTCAAGTTTTCATAACTATCTACAGGGAGAAGAAAACAAGTCAAGTTTTCATAACTATCTACAGGGAGAAGAAAACAAGTCAAGTTTTCACACTATCTACAGGGAGAAGGAAACAAGTCAAGTTTTCACACTATCCACAGAGAGAAGGAAACAAGTCAAGTTATCACACTATCTACATGGAGAAGGAAACAAGTCAAGTTATCACACTATCTACAGGGAGAAGGAAACAAGTCAAGTTATCACACTATCTACAGGGAGAAGGAAACAAGTCAAGTTTTCACACTATCTACAGGGAGAAGGAAACAAGTCAAGTTTTCACACTATCTACAGGGGGAAGGAAACAAGTCAAGTTTTCACACTATCTACAAGGAGAAGAAACAAGTCAAGTTATCACACTATCTACAGGGAGAAGGAAACAAGTCAAGTTATCACACTATCTACAGGGAGAAGGAAACAAGTCAAGTTTTCACACTATCTACAGGGAGAATGAAACAAGTCAAGTTTTCACACTATCTACAGGGAGAAGGAAACAAGTCAAGTTTTCACACTATCTACAGGGAGAAGGAAACAAGTCAAGTTATCACACTATCCACAGGAGGAAGGAAACAAGTCAAGTTATCACACTATCTACAGGGGGAAGGAAACAAGTCAAGTTTTCACACTATCTACAAGGAGAAGAAACAAGTCAAGTTATCACACTATCTACAGGGAGAAGGAAACAAGTCAAGTTATCACACTATCTACAGGGAGAAGGAAACAAGTCAAGTTTTCACACTATCTACAGGGAGAATGAAACAAGTCAAGTTTTCACACTATCTACAGGGAGAAGGAAACAAGTCAAGTTTTCACACTATCTACAGGGAGAAGGAAACAAGTCAAGTTATCACACTATCTACAGGGAGAAGGAAACAAGTCAAGTTATCACACTATCTACAGGGAGAAGGAAACAAGTCAAGTTATCACACTATCCACAGGAGGAAGGAAACAAGTCAAGTTATCACACTATCTACAGGGAGAATGAAACAAGTCAAGTTATCACACTATCTACAGGGAGAAGGAAACAAGTCAAGTTATCACACTATCTACAGGGAGAAGGAAACAAGTCAAGTTTTCACACTATCTACAAGGAGAAGAAACAAGTCAAGTTATCACACTATCTACAGGGAGAAGGAAACAAGTCAAGTTATCACACTATCCACAGGAGGAAGGAAACAAGTCAAGTTATCACACTATCTACAGGGAGAAGGAAACAAGTCAAGTTATCACACTATCTACAGGGAGAAGGAAACAAATCAAGTTATCACACTATCTACAGGGAGATGGTAACTCTACTGCCCACAACCGTCCATACCTTGGGCTGCGACCAATGTGTCTCCACATGACATAGATGACGGCCGCGCCGATGAGGCTGTACTCAATGATAAAAGGGAAGAGATACGGGGCAGAGTCTTGGACAATGGAACCCATGATATTGACACGCTCGCACACCACCGTTGTTGTATTACTTATCAAAGCTTCTGGCGACAGGCTGTCAAAGAAGGTAAATGTCTCGTTCGGCACTGGAAAGAACATGGTTTTATAAAGTTAATTAGTTACTTTCATCTTGATTAGCTCGCTATTGTTCTATGTATCGCACCATCTTTCTGTGGCTGTCAGTTTGATAGTTAAGTTTGGGGGGGGGAATGGGAGCAGAAGGAAACATGCCAAACTCTTATCACGATACAAATTGAAGGTTAAGGTTAAGACTAATGAGTTAAGGGTCTGCAAGTAGTCATTTCTCACTTCGAATCAAGTTTGCATGAAAACATAAGAAACCCGCCTCAGTGACTTAGTTAGCTTACATGCTGGTTCTTTGTTGAGCTAGACTGCCGAGGACAGAGAGATCGAGGTTCGAATCTCGGTTGGGTGAACTGGGGGTGCTTTTCTTTTTTTCTAAATGGTTTTCCACTTTCCCTTAACGCAAATGCGGGTTCATTTCCTCTAAATTTGAACTTCCCAATTTCTAACCCACTAGTGTGATTAGTACATAAGCGTATAACCCGAACGGGTAGTAAGACGCGGTGCTAAATTAATAGATAAAACATAAGAATGAGTGACAACCTAATTTGATGTTTCCCTTTAAGTATTATTTTAGTATTTGTTGTTCATTGTAGATTAATTAATGCTACATAATTACAAAATAATGAAACCACATTAAAAACTAATTTTATGTAGAAATTATCATGACAATGTACCCACCTTTATATGACAAACAACTTCTGGAAACAATCAACTCAAAAAAAAAAATGTATAAAATACAACACAAGTATGTTTTATAGGTTTCAATTAAGGCTGGAACAAAACACATTAATTTGTACACTTAATTACCTTTTATCCAACATTCCATGCAAAAATTATTAATTGAATAAGTCTATATCTTCTTTTGAATACATTTCAATGGTACATTTTGTATACTTTTTTTTTACCTTCAACTTCCAAATCGGATAATTTCTCTGGGGGGAGATTGGTATTTGTTTAGTTAAAACATTAAAAAAAGTTGATTTTTATTTTCAAGATTTAATGTGTACAGTTTTTTTAAGTTACGATTTTAAATAAGGTTAAGGAGCAAGCTTCAGGTTTAAGGAAAGAACAACCCAACATATGCACATGCACAAAACTCAATGATCATATATTTTAGCTAGAGATGCTTGTTATTATGAAAGTTAAAAAAAAACTCACTAACGTTCACTACGCAAGCATAAATTTATCCATAAACTTGTGTTTACCCTTTGCAAAATCCTTGGAATCAAACAGATTGGGGAAGGAGGGAAAGTTGTCGTAGTGGTAGTGGTGGTTGTGGTGGTGGTAGGGGTGGTGGTGAAAGGAGTAGAGGGGGTAGTCGTGCTAGAGCTGGTGGTGGTGGACGGGCTGGTCACTGTAGTCGGCAAAGAGGTCGCCTAGAGTCGTCGTGAGCCGCGACATGGCGACCGTCGCATGCTTGACCGCCCGCGTGGTGAGTCTCATTGCGGCCGTCGTGGTGGCAGCCATGGTACTAGTTGTGGTGGTAGGGGAAGTGGTGGTGGTGGGGAAGTGGGTGGGGGCTGCAGTGTTGAGAGACTCGTGGCTTGGAGGGAGTCGCATGTTCTCTGAAGACAAACAACACTTTGGTCACAAAGACTCGTAAAGTGGGCACTAAGGACGATAAATTTTCTACAGGGTTCTACGGTCACATGCAAGTGGGCGAAAAAAAAAGCCAATATCTATTTCCGAATAAAGGCTATCTTGAGGTCTGCTAAGTACTTTTCTTGAATATAAATTGATGCTCACTATAAGCAAAAAAGTATTATGAACTTTTAATATGTCGCCTCGTATTACTATATGCTACTACACGTATTAATTGAGTTAAACATTTAATAGATTATAGAAGGAAAAGGCCTACACACCAGAAAACTGTAGGCGTCAAAGTTCAAAATTAAAAACACAACAAAACACATAATGGATCAATCTCCTTCTTCAGCAGAAGAGAATAACACACCACCTAGACTATGACGCATGGCTCGAGGTAGGTCATGATCACTTAGATACTGGGTGTTGTGTGTTTCTTGATTTTATATTTACTTTTTTGCTTGGAAACTTGTCTCGACAATTGGTAGGTGAATAAAATTGTATTTATATTATAATGGATTATTAAATAATCAGATATTTATTATCGTTATTTATAATTTATATAAATGAGTGACTGGTGTGTGTAGGCCAGCTTGGAATAAAAGGAGAGATGGTTATCTAGGTTGAGACAAGGAGGGATGTGGATTTTGGTTATATATTGGTGAGAAAATTCCCACCTACGAAGCTGGGAAGCGTTGCAACTATTGAGAGGTCTAGTATTACTCTACTACTATAAAATTAGTCAAAATTGCATTATTCATTTGGGCATGAAGTGCTACTGGTTCGTCAGAGTTGTCATGGTTGATATCAAGACAATGCCCATTCATTCGTTGCTGTCCGAGTGTTCCTGTGGTGAGCCCGATGTATCCGCCAATGCAGTAGTTGCATTGTAACTTGTATATAAGATTTTGTGTGAAGAGGTCACAGTGACATTTCATGGGTATTCCATTTGTGCGAGTCTGCTGTTGAATGAGGTGGAAGTTGGCAAATTTTGCAAGTACTGCATCTCGGTTTGTTGCTAGGGTGGGAACCTTTGATCTTGATGTTGCTGAAGAACGAGACTGAGGTACCCCAAAATTTGTATAATTATTTGTTTTTTTGTGTTTTTAACTGTGAATTTTTGAGTTATAAATATTTCTGGTGAGTGTGTAGCCTTGCCCTTCCATTCTCTTTTAAATGTTTAATTTAAAATAGCCATTTTTTTTTTCGTACACATATGAGTTAATTACGTTAATGTGTTAGAGCTGAGGGAAGTTGTATTTAAATCAAGTGTACCCACATTACATAAAGGTATAATGTAAAACTATTTATGAAAAAAAAACCACCCGCAGACACCCGACCAAGATTCAAATCCCCTCCCCATTATCAGCATAACAGTCCATTATGAGAGTGATGATTTAGACCATTTGACCACTGTAGCGGATAAATGCATTATAAAATTAGCCGCCATTTGTATTGATATGAATAATAATAATAATAATATTATTTATCATTATCATTATCATTATTATTATTATCACCACGTCTTACTACCCCCTTCGGGTTATACGCACTTACGCTGTGTGTAATGATAGGGTGATTGTGAGATGAAATGGAGGACCTACAGTTTAACGTGGGATCCGAACCACGGTGGAGGCCTGGCATTCCACACATCACAAGTTGTGATTAATACACGTCTTGTCAGAGGTGAAGTAAGGGTTTCGGCATTTAGATAAATCTGTGCCGGGACCGAGGATTGAACCCCTGGACCCTCGATAGGAACTATGATGGTAAAAAACTGGCTGGTGGAACTCCTGATGATAAACCGAATAATGTGTTTCATAAGTTCTCTAGGGGATTTTCCTTCACTAAAAACAATTTAATTTGTTTAACTTTTTTTTATCTTCTTCGCCAGATTATAATACATATGACAATTAGCGGCACAGTAGCTGGATAAGTGGTAAGAACATATGGTAGTGACAAAGAATTAATTACGGTGCTAAACAAGCACAAGTATCAATTTCTGGGCTTTGTCGATGCCTGCATTAAGCACCACTAATTTAGGACATTATGAAAATAGAGCCACTAAAACAAAAGTGGAAGGCATATAAAAATAAACCTTACAATATTTTTTCGCAGAGAATGTCAATAAAGTTTAACGTTTTTCTTCAGTCAGATTAACCATTAATCAGTAAATTTGTATATTTTTTTTTTCATTAATATTCCAAAATAATGACCATCTATAATAGTGCGAGAAAACACATGAAATAATAAAAGGCACTACATTAAAATCATCCAACTACCTTTTTCAAGCATGCACAACACCTGTAATTCTTCTTGTTGCCAACATAATTTTGTTTAAAATTGAATTCATGATTTTAAAATTTCAATTTACTAAATGTTACTTAAGTATAATATACCAAAATATTTATTTTGAAAAAAAGATTTGAACAGGATTTAAAAAAATAATTATTCTATCAATACCAAATACAGTTTAGAATAGATTTAAAAGTAGATGATATTGTTTAAAACACTAATCACAAATAGTTAAATAAGAGTTTGACTGATTATTTTGGCATCAAATATGTGTTGTGAATGTAGCATTTAATTAAGTTCAATACAACTTGGCTGAACCTAATAAATAGTTGGGTTATCCATGGAACAATACAATAAATATATTTATTTTACCATAGTTTATTATATTTTGTGAGGATTATTCTTTCTCTTAAACCCTCCACGAAACCGATATTTTTCTACTCTAATTTTTTTTTTTTAATTTCCAAAAAATATTTGTACTCGCCTAGTTGAAGCGTTTCATCTCCAAACAGTTCTCCAAACTTTTTAGTCTGGTAAGCCGTGATTTCTTTCAAGCTCTCCAGTACCAGGGTTCGTATCCAGACACAGAGGTTAGTCGCCACGATATGCATGAGACCGAATCTTGCCAGCACTTTGAAACGATGAATGTTCAACTGAAAACAAATAGTTATGTGGAGATAAAAAAAAAAAAACTCTTGAATATTCTTTAAACTAAATTTTATTTTTGCCAAAAAAAAAAAGTAATTTATAAATTTGTCAGTTCCAAGGATGGAGTAGACTTGAAAGAAGTAAAGTGTGTGAAGGATTTGGATAGTGTGATTGAGGTAAAAGGGGGCAGCGGAGAAGATATAGTGAGACGAGGGTGGCAGGGAGAGGTTTTCTACAGCTGTGTAAGAGACCTACTATGGAAAAATTTTTTTTTTTATTTAGCACCGCGTCTTACTACCCATTCGGGTTATACGCTTAAGTACTAATTACGCTAATGGATTGGGAATTGGGAGGTTGAATTTAGAGGAAGTGAACCCGCATTTGCGTGGAGGGAGAGTGGAAAACCATTTAGGAAAAACCACCCCCAGTTCACCCGACCGAGATTCGAACCTCGATCTCCCCGTCCTCGGTGATCTGGCTCAACACGACTGGCGCGTTAGTCAACTACGCCACCGAGGCGGGTTATGGAAAATATCAAGTGCCCTTTAAGTGTAAGAAAGTGCTGTATAAAGCATGCTTCATATCCATAGTTACGGATGCAGCGGAAACTTGTACTTTGGATAAAAGAGAAACAAAGAAGATTGGAGGCCATGGGGATTAAGTGTTTAGGAGCATGCTAGCTGTCACCAGAAGAGATAGGATTAGGAATGAAGATGTAAGGTCAAGAATTGGAGTGCATGAAATAGTAGAGGAAGCTAGGATGAGATGGTATGGGCATCTAATGAGGATGGAAGGGAAGAGGATTCCAAGAAGATTAATGGGTATGAAGTATGTAGGGAATAGACCTCAAGGGGGACCAAGGAAGAGAGGGGAGGAACAGATAGCAGCAAGTGTGCAAGTGAGAGGAGGAGAGTGGAAGAGAGTGCAGGAAGAAGAATGGTGGAAGGACAACGGTAGATGGAGGCATTTTACTACACAGACCTGGCCACAGGCTAGAAACCGTTTATGATGATGAGTTCCATGGTGCAAGCTGACAAAATTCACAAATTTCAACTACAGTTAAGAGTCACAATTATCTGACATTTCGTTTTATCATACATTCTATGTAATAAAATTTGCATTTAATTAATTTAAAATACATTGTAATTTTTACATGAATAAAATAATATTTCTGTGAATTATATAATTATTTATACTGTAGAGATAATAATAATAAACCATTTATTTCATAATTATCATTTGATGTTGGTTTTGACGGATGAATGCGTGAAAGTAGATCTAACAACTCTCTTCCTTATGAAAATGTGACTGTACTTGCGTCTGTTGGGGAAATATATGTATTTGTCAGTAGTACTTACTCTAGAGTTCATGAATATGAAGTACATCTGCATGAAGGTGAAGATCATCTGCAGCACGGGGTTAATTCCCCGCAGAATCTGGTAGCAGGGGAGTTGAAGGGTATCTCAAAGAATGCGCCACATTCCAGTCCATTGTAGATCATCGTACCCAGGCCAAACGCTGTACCAAACACATACATGAATGGTTATAAACACATTGTAATTACAAAACTTTTTTATTATAAAATTCCCCAAATTTTCAAGATTTTCCAGACAGCATTTTTTTTTAACTGTCCACTTAACCTCTTTTTTACAGTTTTTCAAGCTAAATGTACATGTGGCAAGTGGGGTGAAAAAAAAAGTGAGTGCTATGTGATTTATGGATGAGCCCCAAAAACACTAAAGAAACTTTGAATATACAGTAAACAGTCAAAATTTTATAAACATTCTATCCCCCTTATTCTCCATTACCGAGTTTCAAACAAAGGGCGCCTAGAGGTATTGTCTAGAAATATCCGCCATGATGACCTACCGATAGCTCCGACCCTGAGGAAAAAGCTGCCGTGGCTGTGGATGTTCTGGGATGTCTTGCGCTTCCGACAGCCCCGGGTGGTTCCCGACTCCAGTTCCACCGAGTCCTGACCCCCGCAAGAACCAGTCAACTTCTCCTGGGTGGGGCTGTCTCCACCGCCGTCGTTCAGGTTCACATCCTTACTGCTGCGCAGGTTGCGTAGCACCCCCTAGGAACACAAAGAGCGACGCTCGCCCTCATTACACCATGTTAGCCAACAGGTTTATCGACAATCATGTACACACTTTATTATTAAAGTTGCCCACTTTTTTTTTTTTTTTTTACTTTACAGATCTACTTGAGGTTTTTTTTTTTGTACTGTGTCTTTACTTCCAATTTGGGTTATACTCTTATCGCTTTTTATTAATTCCCTACTACAATAAATTTAAGGTTAAAGCTTAGCTAAGCTTAAAAAATTCCTCAATTTTATTGTTCCTAGCTGAATATTTATTTTAACAGGTTGGTACTAAAATGAAGTCACGCAGGTTTTACTTTCCCAAGTAAAGAGAAAGTATTGTAGTAAAGAACATTATCAACCTCAAGATTGTGATGAATCTTTATGTTTTATGTGTCCTTAAACCCCAAAAAAGTAAATTTTACAAACATTAATAATTTGAAGGTAGTTCACAAATAAGTGATTTTTGAAACTTTGAAATATTTTTTTTTAACAAAACAATTATATTAAAAAAATTATTTATGAATAGTGCTTATTGTAATTAGCAAGATGATTTCAGCTAAGGCGGCCGAATGTTATTAAGGTGCTACTCTCATAATAGACTAGACTGCGATGACGCGAATATTGGAGAAGAGTCCCAATTGGGTATACTGTATGGTTTTCCACTCTACCTCCACACGCAGATGCTACACTTTCATTAAATTCAACTTTCCTGGTCCCGGAAAACATTTGCCTAGTTAGTACATAAGCATATAGCTCAAATGGGTAGTAAGATGTGATGCCAAAAAAAAAAAAAGACATTTGTTTTTCTGAGATAAAAAATGTAATGCATAGTGGCTAGTTCTAAAGATGTTTTTCATTCTTTATTATCCAATTAAAACCCAACATTAATTTATATAAAATGAGTACTAATATAATTGGTATTATATGCTGTGTAATTTTTTATCTGTCCAGTACAACTTAATACCCATTCTAGTTGAGTTATCTGCATGTAAACACTAATGAAGTAGGGTTGGGAAGGTAGAATTTAAAGGAAATGTACCCGGATTTGTGTGGAGGAAGCTTGGAACACCTATTATAAAAAAGGTCACCCTACCGGGATTTGAACACTGACTAACCCACCACTGACAGTGCAGTCTATTACAATAGTAACGTCAAAGACCATTCAACCAACGTTGCAGAGTGTTATTTTTAAATATATTTGTTTTTGTAGGACATGGTTTCACTCTAGAAAACTGCAGCCCTGTCTGGTATTATTTGTGAATCTTTCAAAACAAAACAATCATACCAAACACACTGTGCAGTGTCGCCAAACTATAAAATAATGACCTGGCGGTCTAGGGGTAAGGTGTCAGACTTCTGTGCTGAGGGTCCGGGGTTCAAACCTCGGTCCCGGCACGGATTTATCTGAATGCCGAACCCTTCCTTCACCTCTGACAAGACGTGTATTAATCACAACTTGTGAATGTGAGGAATGCCAGGCCTCCACCGTGGTTCGGATCCCACGTTAAACTGTAGGTCCTCCATTTCATCTCACAATCACCCTACCATTGCACATTAGCGTAAGTGCGTATAACCCGAACAAGTAGTAAGACGCGGTGCTAATAATAATATAAAATAATGAGTAATATTTCCTGCTTTTGGGCCGACAAAGTGTCCCAAAGGTTCAGATAAAATCTAACCAGTTAACAAAGCGTCAATTTACATTTCATAGGACATAAAATCTTTATATTACTTCAATAGTTTTTTTTATATAAAGAAAAGTCACAATCATCTGAGGTGGTACCACAGTTTATATTTCATAAGAATTGTCTAGGATATACTTTTTACCAAATTTGTTCTTATTTTACAGTCATCGTCTCATGTACAGTCACTAGATTTTTTTTGGTGTAAATTCTGTTTGAATGTTTTGTTTCTGTAGTAGTGACTTTTACCTAAGTGGTCTTTAACTCACTATAAGCTTAACAGCTTATTTTACCCAGATTATTCTGTACAGTCAGAGTTCTCAGTAATCCGAGTTAGTCTCGGTCCCATCCTTTTCAAATTTACGAGGCTCCATTGTGGGCATGCCCAATCGTTCCCCTGGCTGAGGTATGTATAATTTCTCGGGGAATTAGCTGGAAGACATATATGAGATGTATAAAACCTAATTCCCAAATATAATAAAAACATAAACAAATAAGTATTTTTAATTTTAACAAATACATACATAAATAATACATAACATTATATTAAGATTCCGGAAACGGTATGGAAATTAGTGAGCTTTTATGTCAGCTATAAGGGCCTAGTTTGTTGTTTATTTCTGTAATTTGAACCATTTCAATTTGAGCTGGCGGGCCGCACCAAACAAACTTAAGGCCCCAGGCCAAGGTTTGGACATGCCTTCTCTACTGTATTCTTTTTAAATAAATAGCCATTTGACAAAAATTGTACACTTGGACTTTTTGTAACTCATCAGGTAAGGTGAATAATGAGTGCTAAAGAGATATGGCTGCCATGCCAATTTTACGAGACTTTTAACATAATTAAAAGAGATATCTAAAATAATCTTGTGGATATCTTAGACTGTCTATAATATCAGTACTGGTTCATAAAGTGACCACAGCTATACAACTAACACAATGACAACATAAACTAGACACTGTTTGAACACATCACTGCTAAAGTACCATTTTTATCATCAGTGGTCGGAAGAAACATCTTATTGATAATACTTTTTTTTTTGCATAAGCTCATTATTAAAAAGAATTAGATCAAATTTTTTTTAAAGTTATTTTTATTGTTCTTTTTACAAAATTAACTTGCCTTGACTATTGATACCTGAGAACGGATGGTTTTCAAATCCTTATTTTATGTTTTCTTCGACCTCAAGGCAAGATTCAAACAAAACTGAGGAACCTCAACCACACTGGTGAACCTCGAAGGTTTTGCTCGTGTTCAAAACAGTCTGTCCTCGCAAAGTTTACCACGGCAGAACTCGAGAGCGAAGCTCATTTATAATGTAAACTTGAATTATATCTTAGTTGGAATAATGCCTTTTTTTTTAGAAGGAACTTATGATAAACTTACTATGTTCATTCAAAAAATGGCACATGTACAAGGATTCAAACCCTGGTTCTCGGGTTCTGAGAGCTCGCGGATCTACCAACAAAGCTTTCCAGGTTCTAATCCCACTTAATGTGCAATCTTGACTAAATTTTTTGCAGCTATTTAAGTTCAATTTGTTTGATTTTTGTAACTTTACTGACTTCATGGGGTGCCAAGTGATCCCATCAGAGAGCAAACAATATAGATATAAAACTTTTCCAACCACTGGTGATATACCAATAAGTCACACGTAAACTCAACGACACAACTTGTATTTACACTTTTACATTCGAACATAAAACGTGTCAACCAAGAGTTAAAGAGATTTTCTTTGCATGCGTCAAAACTAGAACCAAACAAATATAAACGCCTTTAAAATTAGTTTAATCGATTAGCGACTACATTAAAGAAAATTTGATTACTGTGTCAAAACTTAGAGTAATGTATGTAGTCATGTTAATTTACTTAAAGTAAATTTGAAGTCCTTTTTGATTTATTTTATTTTATTTCACTATTCAGTGAACTCTTTTTTTATCTTTGACCCATCAAAATTGACAGCTGAAGCTACAAAGTAAAAATGGAAAGAAGGAAAGCAGGTATGAATAAATAGGAAACTTCGAAAAATTATTTCTTGGATTTACTAGAGGTTTGTGCATACTGGGATTTTGAGCTCAAACCTGAGCTTTTATTAAAATATTGACCTCGAAATTGACATCTTTATAGACTCGACAAATTCAAGGTTGTTGCATAAGCCCTCTTTCACTCAATCGCACATGAATCCGTTCACAAGAGTCAATCAATACCGTGAGTCGAATTGCAGCTCACTTGCGCTTGTATGAAAACACACCAGTTTGTCAGTTTTCAACAATGTTGGAACGTAAAGAGGCTATCATGTTAACGCTTGTACTCTAGAGTGGTCTCAAACTTAAATTAGTCGAAGGGCTAAATTCACAAACTTGGGGCGTGTTACGTGTAACTTATAGAAACACATTTGCTTAACTATATTCTATGGTTTTGTTTATTCAGCACATACCCATCTGGATTATTCACATTTTAATTCACATGTCAGGCTGGTGTTTTTTAAATGTGCAGTTGGTTTAATTGTATTTTAATTTCACTGTAAAGATATTTTATTGTAATTTTATGGATGTTTTATTTTATTTTTAAATTAAAACAGGGTTTTGATTAGATTTAAATAACCAGTTTATTTCAACAGTTAAGTTTTAAAAGTATATATTCACTAAATTAAACTCAACTGAACAATCAAGAGCTATCTTAAAAGCTCACTCAAAATGACTCTGAACAACAACAAAAAAATGCACCCATACCTGGTAATGCCATATACATTATTATTTTTAATTTAGTACAAAACAAAACAAGTAATCAAGCACACAATTTAAGGATGTTGGCGGAGTTTTTTACAAGGAATGTCTTCAAGAGGACAGTTAAGAAAAATATAAATGTCATATAGCATAAGATATCTCTCACACACTTATATGTATATGAATCATATTATAAGATTGAGAGTGCCGATCAGTACAATACAAGGTGATTATTGGTACCATATTTTTCTTTTTTAGTCATGCCTTTAAGGTGGTTTGGAACAATGTAAAGAGAATCGAAGGAAGTGTCTGATGGATAAAGACATCTGATTGGCTCTGAGCTTGTGACACCACTCAGTAGATACCAGTGGCGTTTATTCGCTCGCTCTTTATTTTGTCAGTTGTTTGTTTCCGGGTCTGTCCGGCCCTCATCGGGGAAAGGGAAGCAGCATTTCCTAGGCGAGTGTTAGTGCATGAGTTTACTATCTTGATTGATGTATAATTGTACATTTAATACTGTTAAAATCTTGATTTTTAGGTTGTTTTAGCTATATTTATTATTTCTAGATATAATTATGGACACTCGATTACAAAATAATTTATTTATCAGCAATTTATAGTAAGTTTAGTTTGAGTTTACAAAAGATCTATGCTTGTTTGATCCTCCAAGGGAAGCAGTTTGTTACTTTGCGTACTGTAGTAGAATGACGAGTGCGTCAACAAGTGCAGCAGTACAAGAGGAGGACCGCTGTGTCAAAATTTATAAATAATATTTTGAAGTATAGTTTCTTGTCTCTGTTTTTTGACCCAGCAGGCAACCTATATAAAAAAACTTGTGACGTTTCAATACTCAATTTTATGAAAGTGTATAATAATTATCGGTGTGACGGGTTGGCGGAAAATGATATAAGTGACCATATTATTTACTAATGATAATGGCGTGTAGAATAAATCCAGATCCAAAGCTATTTATTATAAGGCAGGCCAAAGGTCTTACTCATTTGCAGGCCACAACCCAAGAGGAAACTTTGGAAATCGTAAATTGGCCATTATTATTATTCTTTTTATCTTTTTATTTGATGAAGAGCTACAATTATTATTTAAATATATATATATATATATAATTAATAATATAATATAATATAATTTGAGTAATATTTCTACGATACGATACAATATAATTTGAGTAATATTTCTAAGATCACCATTTTTTTGTTTTATTCCATGCATAGTTTGTGTCCCCACCTTTCCTTCGTCCCCATAACACTTTTAACAATTAAAAAAAACCAGTGTGAGCTTCCTATTAAACTAGCGTCCATCCGACCCCCTTTATTGTAGCTTCATTGCTTCCTTTGTCCAGAATTGACCACACACCACTGGTAGATACACAAAACTAAATGGAAGACAAACTGAGTTGTTAAAAATCAGGTGACATTTTGGAACTTTAAATAATAAATAAACTTATAGGCTCTACACCAATGTACAATTAACATCATAACTCTACTTGTTTAGAAAAAAAATATGTTTGTCCGGCTGTCTCCGTATTAAAATATAAATGATTTGTACTGGGTGATGTAGGAAGCATGAGTTAAGGCATACAATTTTGCAATTTTTAGGCTTGTGTTATTGCAGTTTTTTATAACAACAACATTTTTGGTTGAAACAATTTATAGTATTGGTTCAGTAGATGTGTTTAGATTAATTTTTCACCAGTAGTAATCTCAAATTGAATCATTGAATGTAAGATAGATTAGGAAAGTGGAGGGCATGGGAATGAAGTTTGTGAGGAGCAGGTTAACCGTCAAGAGGAGGAACAGGATTAGGAGTGAAGTTTTCCGGGAAAGAGTGGGGGGTAGAAGGAGTACATGAGATAGTAGAGGAAGCAAGACTGAGATGATATGGGCATGTAATGAGGATGGACAAAGAAGACCAAAGAGAATGATGGAGATGGAGTATGTAAGAAAGAGACCGCAAGGGATACCAAGAAAGAGATGAAAGGAGTGGATAACAAAGTGTGCATGGAGAGGAGAAGAAAAGATGTGATATAAAGACCAAGAAGAACGGTGAAAGGATAGAGGAAAATGAAGGTGTTTTACTAAACTAACCCGGCCACAGGCTGGAAACAGTTGATTATTATTAATATTATTCTCAAAAGTTGATGAATATTTGTCATGGGTTTCACAAATTTAAAAAGTTTCTCATTTTATGCCACTATGCCCATAACAGATATTCAAGAACTGTTGATATCACCATGTGTAGTAAACTAAACTAAATGTTTCTACTGGAACAATATTTCATTTATTTTGGCCAAAACATGTTTATTGTCATGAAAATGCAAAAATACAGACCTTAACTTGAGTTCCATATATATATATAAATATATATATATAACTTGAGTTCCATATATATATATATATATGGAATTGTAACATAATGTTAAGTATAATAAAGTTAAACTAGCCATAAAGTGATTAAATGTAATACTTTATTCAGACACTTTTGTCAGATTAAATTAATTCATATGTTGTTCACACACTTTGTCACATAAAAACCATTATTTAACTGTTTTATAAACTAACCAATCAGCTATGTTAAGTAAACACATTATGTAGCCCTATATATTAATAATAAAAATATTAGCACAGCCGTTATACTTGTAGGATTATCATGCAAGTGTTTACAAGTCAGTGTCTCATTACGAAAGACTGAACATTGTGTATTTTTAACGTTTTTAACCCTTTTAGTGCCACACCTACAATGAATTCATGTGCTAAGAGTGCCATGGCTATTTCATCATTTTTGTAAGATTGTACATAAAAAATCACTAAGCTGTTATTTATGAAGCGATTTTTTTTTTGATTGCTCTAACATTTTTATCTGTGTAGGTATAATGTTCTTTAATGGAAGATAGTGTTCTCGATCTATTTAAATAATGCACTCCTACTTTATCTATTGGGTGACACCAACATTAGCATAAATTGTGACACTGTCAAGGTTAGAAGGCAAAAAGTCGATCACATTGGCCCGTGGCACTAAAATAGTTAATGTGACATAATGTACATTTTATTATTTAAGTAAATGAATATTGGCATTCAGTAAAGTAAATTAACTTGTTAAATCAGAGGCAGAGCAATAGCGCGATAAGCCAAAAGGTCCTATGTTTGGTTTCTGTCTAAAGTGCCAAAGTTATGTTTCTATGTTTTTTGCATTGATAGACCTGTTAAAGTACCTTTACCAACATTCCAGAGAATTCACTCTTACTGACAGCCTTTTCTGGGGTTATTAAACGTTGCTTCTACCTGCTTAGAACCGTTAAACATATTTGAGTGGGTAATAACGCAACTTTACCAACTTATTTCCTAAAATAGAATCCCTTAATCAGTGGAATTATTTCTCACGTACAATGAAATGTAATATTATATTGTTGAAACTTGTTATAAACCCTTGTAAATACAAACTATACAACCTGTACATTCAAACACAATTTCGCTAATGACAATCGAAATAAGTTTTATACAATTCGATTTTGACAGGAAGGAATTTTTTTGAGAGTTATAAAAGTTACTAAAACAATTTTAATTTATCAACACGTAAATACCAGCTCTCGGTGGTCACATGGTCTAACGCGTCCCTCTCATGTTAGAATGGATTACCAGTGACTGGGAGATCGGGGTTTGAATTCCTGTCAGGTCTACTCCACATAAATGTGGGTAAATTTCATCTTTTTTTATTTTATCACAGCATCTTACTACCTGTTCATGTTAAACGCTTATTTGATAATTACTCTAATTTGATAGGGATGAGGAAGGAAGCATTTTAGAGGTAATCTACCGGAATTTGAGTGGAAGGAGAGTGAGAAAACCATTTAGGGAAAAGCACCCACAGTGTAGCCCAACCAGGATTCGAACCTCAATTTCCCCGTCAACAGCAGGTCAGTCTAACACGAGAGCGACGCCTTAGATTCATCCCTATTCAGTTAGCGTAATTAATGAAAAGTCACTTTTTATAGATATTATCAACACCTATAAAATAATAATAATGAAAGTAATGTTAAATGTTATCAATGTCAACTGAATTATTTTTTTTAATTCAAGTTCCTTCCTAACAGAATTCTACTCTACTAGTTAATATGACGCCCCGAACTAAATAAGTTGTCGAGTTTAATTGAGAAATGACCTCGATTAATACATGTAATACCGGGACAAATCTTCTTATATCATCCAACTAAATTAAATACATTACTTTAAATACAATGAACACACCCCGTGGACTAGTCTAAAACAAAAGACACCCCCCCTTTCCATCACCACACACAATATTCATGTGGTCTCGAATACAAAAGCATAACTATGCTCCAAGCACACACACACACCCCACTCTTTGACATATATCACATGTGTTACTATGGTAAAATAGTTATCTCTATAAACTATGATGACACTTACCTCTCACACTAAAGATGAGGGCCCAGAGTCACACGAGCCAGGGGTAGACAGACTTTACATATTAGTACCCTTACCAATATTACACTACACAGGGGTGATACGTGGAGTTGTTATCTAGTGTGAAGGAATGCTTACACCGCAGGACTTGGCAGAACAGTTGCGGGATGGGAGGAAAAGCAGCAATTTACAGGTAAAGAGGATCGAGTAGAAATATTAGGGGTATGCGAAGCATCACAGTTGAAGTACATATCTCTTTTGTTTAGACTATTTTGACCATTCACATTTGATTTCAAATCTTCGAAACATTTCAAAGAAGAAAACTTTTATATAATTATTATGAACAGATTTTAAATCTCTCACTTAAATCTAGGTTGATAAAAATTTAAGAGTGAGTGTGTTTGTCTGTCATGAGTCTTGTGCCGTATCTACCGCACACAGAGGTCTGAAATTTTAAAATTAATAGCCCTTGTGCACGAATGTGTACACCTCCAAGCCAGAATTTTAAAATTTTGATTTTTTTTAATTAATTAAAAACTAGGTCGGAAGAAATAAAATAAAAATATTTTTTCTCTCTCTGTTTTAAGCAGAGAAAAGTGTTGCCCAGGGTAACCACGCAACAATGCATTGCGTGGGTGGTTACCTCGAGCAATGCCAAGTATTTCTAAAAATGTTAACATGTTGAAATATGTCATATTAGCAGAACAGCTTCTAGACAGTACTCGTATGTAAGCATAAAATAATGTGTGCTTTTTTTTTTTTATTCTCTGAAACTATCTCCTTACCTAGCTAATAGCTTAACTACATAGTCTTAAATGACTACGAAAACAAACAAAAAAAACATATCTTCGACTGACTTCAGCTTTGACTTTACTTCACATTTAGGTGACCTGGTGGTCTAGGGGTAAGGTGTCAGACTTCTGTGCCGAGGGTCCGGGGTTCAATCCCAGGTCCCGGCACAGATTTATCTGATTACCAAACCCTTCCTTCACCTCTGACAAGACGTGTATTAATCACAACTTGTGAATGTGTGGAATGCCAGGCCTCCACCGTGGTTCGGATCCCACGTTAAACTGTAGGTCCTCCATTTCATCTCACAATCACCCTACCATTACACATCAGTGTAAGTGCCTATAACCCGAACGGGTAGTAAGACGCGGTGCTAATAATAATAATAATACTTCACATTTTTCAAGCTTTGTTTCGTATTTAACGAGTGACTTTCACACACCCCTAAAATATATGTTCAACAATACAACTTTTTACTGACATCAAACATAGGAAAAGATGAGTTGTGTGTTTACCAACGCAGATACAAGTTTTTATTGTGAGTTTTTTAGAAAAGTTATTAAAAGTTTTTCTTGATGCATGCAAAGGGATTTAAATGATTAACAGTTTTGGTTTTTATGGGATAGTTCACAGTTTAATGAGCCTGGAAAGATTATGTACTTTTAGTTATTTAATAGGAAGTCAAAACTGTCTACATATAAAATTGATGAGTTGATTAGTTAAATAAATAGTTCATGCTGTTTTTTTATTGCCCAGAGATTTAGTGTTGTGTTGAAAAGAATTACCTGATGAAATATACTAGTTGTAACAAACTAGCCTTTTAAGAGCCCATATCACCCCCAGATAGCACCTAAGTTAGGTAGGTAATACAGGTAAAACCAGACATCACATGGCGGTGCGGTTTTCTGAATTCTAATTTAAAAACAGTGGCATTGAGAACAATGAGCTGTTTTATCCTTGAAAAAAAAAAAACACTGGACAAAGAGGCTGCCTCTATAAGAAAATTGATAGTTACCGCCCAATCCCCCAACCTAGGTTTCATTCTATCGGAACTCATCAGGAGGGAGTGTGAACATGTATAAGGGCCAGTTTCATAGTCAGATTTAGTACGCCTCAAGTGCGGCGCTATACTAAATACAGGACTACACCTACCTAAACCAGAATGGAATGGGCCAGTTTCATAAGCGAAACTGGCCCATTCCATTTTGGTCTAGGTAGGTGTTGTCCTGTATTTAGTATCGACTCGCACTTTAGGCGTACTAAATCTGACTATGAAACTGGCCCTAAGTGTCCTATCATTCTTTACCAATTTCTTTTCTCTCTCTTTTTTTTTATTTGTTTCCTCTTTTATGTTGTGTTGGGCGTTTTACACTCCCTCCTGATGCGTTCTGATAGAATGAAACCTAGGTCAGGAGGTTGGGCGGTATTGATTAGTTTTCTTATAAGAGACAGCTATTATGTTTTTGTCCAGTGGCAGCAAAGTAAAAAATTGACCTGGATTATTTTCATTGTAAAAGCTATATCATATTTCTATCCACCTTTCCTGTACCTTCTTCCAAATATAACAAAAATATAATATACCTCAAAAAGAGAAAAGAAGTTTTCCTTAATGAGAGATAAAAAAATAATACAACAAACTTGAAAACTAGCTGTTTTAATATTCAAACAAATTAATAACCTGATCTTAATTTCGCTGATGCCAGATAAAGAAAACAGAAGACCACACATCAATCATATTAATTATGGTTCGACCAAAATTTTGTATCTAAAATCTCTGTCACTCGACCACGATATGGGCTCTTAAACTAGGGTGTCAACGACAATCTTCAGTCACCTCCTGCCCCCATTCCTGGTGGTTGCGGGTATAATCTTGCACTCTGCACCCAAACCCAAAAAAAGTTTTCATGTTTTGAATTTTACTCACTCACCCATAGATTTAACTAGTACATTTTCAAGATAAAATTGAAAACTCTGGATAAACCGTAAAAATAATGTTTTGTGGGTCATGAGTGGTCTGAGACTGGCCAAGTAGATTCTTCACCCACATCCATACTTTATTATGATTGTGTTATGGCGGAAATAAAAATAAGTAGTTCAATAATTAATAGATATACAGCACAAACTAATTTTTCCACACACTATTATTTAATTTTTAGTGGTACCAATGTAAAACACAGGATTCAAGGACGAGAAGGGTATGTAAAAAAGAAAATGCATCTTCGTAACCAATCTGTGAGGAACCTACACCTATGCACCGGGTCAGGATTGAATCCTGACCTCCCGGGACAGAATTGCGACTTGTTACCGAAGAGGAAAAACTAGGAGGTGAAATTGTATTTATATTAGTCAATCATGGTCTCTATAACGACTGATACACAATTATAATGGAGAAATATAACAGTTGTACAGTTAAATTGTACACAAATAGTGAAGCTTGGGAAATGTAAATGATGTTTTAGTTATAGATATAGGTCTGACACCTTAGCTCAGTAGGTAGAGTGTCTGCATACTGAACTTAAAGAGTCCCAAGTTCGATTCCCAGTATGGCCAAAAATGTATTATCGATGAAAATATAAGTGTACCCTTTCACATTGATGAATTAACGGCCAGAGACTGGATGTTGTCTCTGTTCTAGTCTTAAGTTAGACTATAAGACATATGAAGCTACGACAGGACTAGCAAGTCGATAGCGGAAAATATATGACTTGAATAAAAAACTGACCACAGGCCGGAAACAGTGATGAGCGTTAAAAAAAAAAAGTCACAGGTATGATCGCATAAAGTATCATATTCATAAATTTGAAAAAAAAATTACAACTGGACATGGGAATCGAACCTGGTACCCTTGGCTTGGTACCAATACTCTAACACTGAGCTATCCAGAATTCAGGATATGGGTGAATAATGAGTACGGGATAAATCCCGGATAGAGCCGTAGAAGACCAATGGTACGGTAAGTCAAGGGTCATGGGCTAAATTTTCGTGTCCACGTGCCATTTTTCAAATTTACAAATATACTATTATAATACCAGGAGTAGTAAAGAAGTTGTGTTAGTTTATTGGGTTCACCACACCTTGGTACAAAATGAGACTAACAACTTTAAAGTCTGTAAAACTAGAAATACAATATTAAAATGGGTAAAAGTTTCAAATTTTAATGACCATAGTTAAAATCTTTAATGCTCACTATCCTTGATTCAAATTTGCATAAACGTTATCATTATTGTAGTGATATATGCGGAAACATTTGAGATGGAAATGTTGGCAAGAATGATCCATGCAAGCAAGAAAGCAAGCAAAGCTAAAGCAAAACGGCAGAGCCAATTCCCTACCAAGCCATGCTATGCGTCCCACATCAAGCATCCACTCACCTTGGCCCCGATAATAGGCCTGCCGCCATTTTGTTCCATCTGGAGCCTCAACTTGACCAAGTCCTTCATCTTACGAGGGTACACCTCCTTCTGCTTGAGGGAATCAAGATTAACAACCAAGCAAACAAAAAAAAAAAACTCAAAATAATAAGGAAATAATAACATTCCATTTAATGAAGGCTATAAGGAAACCTTCAGGATGTAAAGTTTTGACAATCTTACAAATACTGCGGCAGTATATTATGTGTGCATTACATATGGGTTGGTACAATTTGTTTTAGTAGAATGTTTGCATTTATAATTAATGTTGTGTAAACTAAAACCATAGATAGTCCTCTTGTGTTTGGCGTATTGACAAGAGTTAAATTTAAAATAACCAAGAGTTTAAAAAATAATAATTCAAAGTTCATGCTACACCAACTATAAAGCATAAATAGCCTAAATATATAATTTAAAAAAAGAACATTCCAAAAATGTACTTTTATGACCTATCAAAAATATATTTTTTATAGTGATGATTCAAGAAACAGAAAACTTAAGGGGTCGTCTCGGTGATCGAGAAATAGCCACCCAGACATTGAGCTCTTAACACAATATTTAATTCTGTGATGTGTTATTTCAAAATATGGTCAAAATGAAGTCGAAAGATTCCAACAGGGCTGAGTTTTATTAATAGAAACAAAATGTGTGAAAATGTGACATTAGCCCACTTTCAACAACTTTTTAAACAAATTTGCGGCTTCTAAGACCAAGATCGATAACAAAGAGGTCTAGCTTTATAACCTTGGTTTAACAACTATAGTAATTTTGCTATAGGCTCACAACTGGAAATTGTAAAATATTTGAGAACTATCAGCATGACAAAGGGTGGTTGTAGGTTAAGAGTGAAAGGGAGTATAAGATTAGACAGCATAGAGAAGTAGTTCCAGAAAACGACACAGACCATTGTATTTTAAGTGAAGTGATACTTTCTCGCTGACAAGGCGGACCACCTTAACGATAGTTTTTTGATGCATATAAAATTGAAAAAAAATTATTTTATGTGAACTATTGTAATGGTCAGGCCTGGAGTCGCAACATTACATGTAAATGCGGGGACAAACTTGGCAAAATTTGAGTATAATTTTGTATACAAGTGTTTAACACAAATGGTGTCATTATCACCTGAAATCACATTATAATACTGAAACTAACACCAAGTATCAAACAGAAATTCTTTCAGAAATAATTTAAAATGTAATAGTGTAATAATGTGACTATCAAAAAAAAGTATTGATATAAACAGCATACTAAGGTACACATGAGTATTATAAATAAAGTTTATCCCTCCCTGGATGCTTTTTTGCTATCCATTTTCATAAAATACTTCTATAATCAATTTCTGGGAGATGCCCTCTTAACTAAATCATCGTTATATAAACCTTATCAAAATAAAACTATTGCATAAAAATCATAAGTATATTAACTCTCTAGTTGTCAGATAAGGTTCTCCTATAAAAATTGGAATTGTAGATTTAAGATGAGCAATATTATTTTTTGTTTATAATGTTTTGAAATTCATCCCACCCACTTATACATTTGTGTATAAACCCATTATTGATTATTTCTGTAATTTTTTTAATTTCTAGATATCCACTATAAAAGTCATAGATATGTGCCACCGTGTTCATTGTGACCAAGAAAGATTTCAACGCTTTTCCAAAACAAACAACCAATTTTTTTTTGTACCAAGGATGCCAGCCCGAATGAAATTTGTCTTGACGGAAGTGTAGACCCAACATAGTCGAACGTCTTTGTGCAAAGTTATGATGTGAACAAACTTGAACATTCAATTTCATAAAAAAGCAGAAAACATGGAGAGAATACTGAAAGCTAACAATTAATGTGCTTTATTAAAGGCTGCATGCTAGCATTCAATGATTTTAATTTATTTTTTTACATATACATCAACATACATCAAATTGTATAAAGACCCGGTACACACGATACAATTTACCATGCAGGACGTTGCGGCTACAATATTTTGGTGTGGTGATTTGCATTTCATACTAAATGTATGCTATATCTTGTACAATGTAGGAAATAGAACATGTCATATACCAGCCAGTATTTTTTGGGGGACGGGGGTAGGAGCGGGGGTCACTTCACTACCCTTAAAAGGTGTTTTACCTTGACAGATTACATTATGGTCCTATCTTATAAGCTATACCATAGTGTAACTATGTAAGGTAAGATTGCTTCCTTTAAAGGTTTAAAATTGGGGCACATATTTTGAGTTATAAACTGCTGCTAGACCATTACCCTTTTTTTTAACGACTGTTGTATATTTCATTAACGATCAAACAATTGATCAAAACAGAAATAAATTAAAATTATAGGAGATTGAATCCAAAATATATAGATTTTTTGACTGTTTGGGGGGAAAAAAATACTTTTAGAAATAATACTTTAATTTTATTTTTATTTATTTTTAGGTATTTAATGTGCATTTTCTTAACAAATTGATTATATCAGCACATGAGAATTTCATATAAGGGAGAGCGAAAGAGCCTACAATTTTTACCAGGGAAGGTATTAGCAACATACCTTCCAGGGTTCTTTTAAATCCCACAATCGACATTGGACCTACAGCTTTTACTTCCCCTCCGAAGGAAATTGTGCTACGGAATTTTTAACGCTCAAGAAAAATCTGTTGACCCCCGGTTGGGTTTGAACCCACAAACATCAAGTCCTGAGGCGAGCTCTTTAATAATAAAAAAGGCCAAATAAGCCATTGTGTTGTTTAAATATTATATAAAAAACATAATATGTGAATCGAGAACATTCTTTGATTAAAACTTGTGTACCTAATTAAAATCTTGTAAATAAATTATATCATGTGTACTGGGCTTAAAAGTAATTTAAATGAAAACATTGACCTAACAGGGAAAAAAAAATAAAAACTATTTTTATTTACTGAAACATGTACCATAAAGAATTACCAGATGTGTGTAATACTGATACAGGTGTACCAACAGAACGTTTTCGAGGGTGGAGGGGCGCTAGAAAGCATATTTTTGGGTTTGTTTTGTTTTTTTTCCACCGACCTGAAGCACTGTGCCTTTATTCCTGGCGGCCTGTGCTGCCACCGCCTTTTTCTCCTCTTTTTCCTTCTCCTTCTGTTTCTTTTTGTCCTTGTCCTTCTTCTTCTTGCTGCTGGCGGGGGCCGGCGTGTGCTCTATGGAACCAGCAGCGCAGCAACTGCTCTCTTGCAGGAGGAAGCAGAACACATACAGCAGGAAGAGGATGCTCGCACCGTACAAGTATGTGAAGAAGCCCTGAAACACAGAAAATAAAACATCATTAGGATTGATACACTTCAATAATTGTGAATTTACCCTCTCAGTTTCAAGTTTATGAAACAAAAGAAAAAAATATCAAAATTTTCCATCTTCTATATTAATATAATAGAGAGTTTGTTTTCTGTCTGTCTTTCGTGAGAATTGCACGGTATCTACCGCATGTAGCAGGTTTATAACAGTGTTTTTTTTCCTCTGTGTAATACTACACATTCAGATTTTTCACATTTTTAATGTTATTAGTAATACTATTAACAAATAATTATTTATAAAATAAAAAAAATATTATTAAAAATTATTAATTAATAATAATAAAAACTAATTTGGGATTAAATGCTAAAAAAAAATGTTTTAATATTGTAGAAAAAATTAATAATTAATACTAGTCCTAACATTAACATATCAAGGTCAACAATAAATAAAAAATAAATAAACCGGTCATATATGTTTCTTGTATATATCTAAATTTTGACTGTCAGAATTGACAGCTGCTAAAGACATGTTTTTTTCAGATCAAATGGTTCGGCGTAGGGATATATAATTTGGTCTGGTAACTTTTCAAAGATGTCGATTGTGAGCTGTCAGTCAGCACCAAAGAAGCCATGGAGCTACTGTAGTGGTCTGAAATTTAAAAATTACTAGTCCTTGTGCACAGACATGTGTACCTCCAAGTCTGAAATTTAAAATTTAGATTTGATCTTTTTTTTAATTAAAAACTGGGTTGGAAGAAGTAAAATAAAGTTGTTTTTTTTCCTGTCTGTTTGAAGCAAAGAAAAGCATTTTCCAGGGGTAACCACGCAATACATGTTAGTTAACCAATGAGAGATACATTGCGTGGCTACCCTGGGCAACGCTGGATACTGTTACTGTTAGTACATTATAATCTCTGCAAAGGAATAAATAAAAATATCATTTTATCACTGTTACTTTTTCATAGAGAAAAGATATTGTAATTATGAACATTGTTGAGCTCGAGATTATGATGGGTCTTGGAGTTTTATGTGCCCTCAAATTCAAAATACTGAGATTAAAAATTGCGTCTGTCCCATTTCATTCAAACTTTATATTCGGATGTTATATGGTCAATGGTTGGTTATATCTCGAGGACAAATAATGGATTTGATTCTAGCCTTAAAATTACGGATCGTTGAATGAAAATTGAAAAAAATTTTAAAATGGCTTTAACAATTTGGTTCTAAATAGATATCTGGTAAGTTCTATACATTATTAATCGCAGTGTGTACTTTTTTTTCAAAGCAAATTTAGCTTAAGGGTAGTTAAGAGACTGATTTTTCAAAATTAGAAATATTTCAAAAATGGTTTTAACGATTTTGATTGAAGTGGGTATTTGAGGGAGTGTTTTACAAAGGCCAACATTGTAAATAAGATTGTACTTTAGTTTTTTCTAAACAATAAAAAAAAATATTTTAACTAGTTTCAGATGACAGATTTTTGAACCTTGCTTTTTTTTTATATTGTTTGTGAAAGAAAATATATACAAAGGTAATTTATTGTAAACTGATATTTTAAAATGTGGTTTCTAATTTTCATTAAATTGATGACACAACAATTAAAGTTAAATATTTCAGGCTTCTTTTCACAGAATCACATAAATTGGAGATAACATCAATAGTTTATGGAGAGTTTCGCTTTCCTACACTACATTAAGAAAATTATTGGAAACATATCTGAGGTGATTTATTAATATTCCCTTGTATTTTCCCTGTCATATCAAAATATTTGTATTAATGTGAGTGTTGTAAACCTAATATTTGTTCTAATGCGAGTGTTGTAAGCCTAATATTTGTTCTAATGTGAGTGTTGTAAGCATAATATTTGTTCTAATGTGAGTGTTGTAAGCATAATATTTGTTCTAATGTGAGTGTTGTAAGCATAATATTTGTTCTAATGTGAGTGTTGTAAGCATAATATTTGTTCTAATGTGAGTGTTGTAAGCATAATATTTGTTCTAATGTGATTGTTGTAAGCCTAATATTTGTTCTAATGCGAGTGTTGTTGTGAGCCTAATATTTGTACTAATGCGAGTGTTGTGAGCCTAATATTTGTTCTAATGTGAGCTGTTGTAAGCCTAATATTTGTACTAATGTGAGCTGTTGTAAGCCCAATATTTGTGCTAATGTGAGCTGTTGTAAGCCTAATATTTGAACTAATGCGAGTATTGTAAGCCTAATATTTGTACTAATGCGAGTGTTGTGAGCCTAATATTTGTACTAATGCGAGTGTTGTAAGCCTAATATTTGTACTAATGCGAGTGTTGTAAGCATAATATTTGTACTAATGCGAGTGTTGTGAGCCTAATATGTGTACTAATGCGAGTGTTGTGAGCCTAATATGTGTACTAATACGAATGTTGTGAGCCTAATATTTGTACTAATGCGAGTGTTGTGACGGTGAATGACCCCCCCAGTACTAATACGAGTGTTGTGAGCCTAATATTTGTATTAATGCGAGTTTTGTGAGCCTAATATTTGTACTAATGCGAGTGTTGTGACGGTGAATGACCCCCCAGTACTAATACGAGTGTTGTGAGCCTAATATTTGTACTAATGCGAGTGTTGTGACGGTGAATGACCCCCCAGTACTAATACGAGTGTTGTGAGCCTAATATTTGTACTAATGCGAGTGGTGTGAGCCTAATGTTTGTACTAATGCGAGTGGTGTGAGCCTAATGTTTGTACTAATGCGAGTGTTGTGAGCCTAATATTTGTACTAATGCAAGTATTGTGAGCCTAATATTTGTACTAATGCAAGTGTTGTGAGCCTAATATTTGTACTAATGCGAGTGTTGTGAGCCTAATATTTGTACTAATGCGAGTGGTGTGAGCCTAATATTTGTACTAATGCGAGTGTTGTGACGGTGAATGACCCCCCAGTACTAATACGAGTGTTGTGAGCCTAATGTTTGTACTAATGCGAGTGTTGTTGTAAGCCTAATATGTGTACTAATGCAAGTGTTGTGAGCCTAATGTTTGTACTAATGCGAGTGTTGTGAGCCTAATATTTGTACTAATGCGAGTGTTGTAAGCCTAATATTTGTACTAATGTGAGTATTGTGAGCCTAATATTTGTACTAATGCGAGTATTGTGAGCCTAATATTTGTACTAATGAGAGTGTGTTGTAAGCCTAATATTTGTTCTAATGTGAGTGTTGTAAGCCTAATATTTGTACTAATGTGAGTGTTGTAAGCCTAATATTTGACTAATGTGAGTATTGTGAGCCTAATATTTGTACTAATGAGAGTGTGTTGTAAGCCTAATATTTGTTCTAATGTGAGTGTTGTAAGCCTAATATTTGTACTAATGTGAGTGTTGTAAGCCTAATATTTGTACTAATGTGAGTATTGTGAGCCTAATATTTGTACTAATCGGAGTATTGTGAGCCTAATATTTGTACTAATGAAAGTGTGTTGTAAGCCTAATATTTGTACTAATGCGAGTGTTGTGAGCCTAATATTTGTACTAATGCGAGTGTTGTGAGCCTAATATTTGTACTAATGCGAGTGTTGTGACGGTGAATGACCCCCCAGCTAGAAGAGACGGCACGTGTGTATGAGAGAGGGGGGTGAGGGGATGAAGTGGAAGGAGGCGGCTTCTCCCCAGCATCCAGCACCCGGAGATCAATACCCGGGAGTGGCTGGGAACAAAGGGCCCGCCTCGGTGGCTCGCTAGCAGGCCCACCGCCCGGACATGCTGTTACCATCCCAATAACAGTAGCAGGTGTCGTCCGCCCCTCGGCGACTAAGTGGTTAGGGGCCCAACTATTAATATATCCTGGTTGTAAGGAAGTAGGGGGGGACCGTGGTTCGACCCCCGAGTTCAGGTGACTAGAATGATTTAGTATTTTTGTCTACAAATTCAGGTTGCAATTAAGCCTGTAAAGTGACGAGCTTACCTTTCATTATTCCACTATGGCATATCTTATAAGATTGGATACTTTAAATTAAAAAAATGGCACCTGTACACGGGAATCGAACCCGGGACCTTTTGATTAATACTTCAATGCTCTAACCACTGAGATATCCAAGAGTCGTCCCGTGCCCAGGGTAATTCTTCACTAATATTTTAAGGCAGAGTCTGGGATGGACGTGCGGAAATAGTCAGCTACTTATCTGTTATCATCCTGGATAGCACTATATTTAGAGTATTGGCGTACCTAGCCAAAGTTCCTAGGTTCGATTCCCGCGTTCAAGAATCTTTTTTTTTAAATTAGGAGCATGTGATATTTAGGGCCGGCTATAACCGTAACTATCAAATATAATAGCTTTTTTTTTATCTATATTTGTTAGAACTTTTGTGAAAGTGCTGTGGATAAGTTTTTTTAAGTGTAATAAAACGATAAGTTTGCTCGTCCTCAAATAAATATAAATAATATTGGCCTAAATTACTGTGTTTAACTATCATATTCATACATTACTTGCCGTTTTCATTGGAGTTATCCAAAGTGACGGATGTCAGCTGTTGGCGTAGGAATACATTAGGGACTTTATCTAATAGCTTTTTGAGCTATCATCCATGTAAACTTTGGTGGTGAATGTACTTTAGCAGGACTGAGAAATAGTTGACTAGAGTTAGGGAGGTAGGTTCAGAAGACACACTCTCATACAAGGCCGTAGCCAGCCAATAATTTCAGGGGGGGTTTGGTGGGCACATCCCCCAATTGCTGGAAGTTAAAAACAAATTCTAAATGATAAACAGTTCTAGAAGCTCTCTGAAGTGGTTTTTTTTTCCTGGCAAAATAACTCACTAACTGCCGAAGGCTTGGAAAATTTCTAAATATTAAACACTTTTTGAAGCTCTGTGAAGTGTTTTTTTAATGGTAAAATAACCCCCAAAATGCTGAAGGCTAGGAGAATTTCTAAATATTAGAAGCTCTCTGAAGTGCTTTTTATGGTAACACATCCCCCTAATTTGTATTTGTATCTTAATGTTGGTATTGTTTGAACCATAAATAAAGCCATATATATTTTTTGTTCATAAAAATTTCGTGGGGGGTTTGAACCCCCAAACCTCCCCCTGGCTACGGCCTTGCTTACATGGTGGCTGGCAACACTGATTCAGGGGTACTAGAGCAATGGAATTAGAGAGTGCGCCTCCCACCTCCCCTTTAACCAAAAAAAATCTCACTTAATTTCTGAACGTTGTGAGTTTTTATTAACACTATATTTAAATTAGAAACAGTCTCTGTTGTCTAGTAGTCAGAGTTGCTGGCGACAGATACAGAGGTCCCGGGTTCAATCCCCCGGTGCTTTCAGATCTCTCTGTGAAGAGGTGAGTCTGGAACTGTGTCAACTCAGCCTCGTGAGGACAAAATGAGGAGCTACTTGAACGGAAAAGTAGCGGCTCCGGTCTAGAAAAGTGAGATTAACGGCCGGAGGGTTCGTCGTGCTGACCAGATGACACCTTCTATCCGAAATGTTGGCACTATCTCTACCAATATAGCTCGCTTGCGGAGTTTTATCCAAGGTTCACCATTTTACCTTGCTTCGTTCTACTATGGTATAGTATACAAGATACGCCCATAGTGTAATCAGTCAAACGGAGGGAGGATTTAAAAAAAAGCCATGTTCATAAAAACTAACAAAGAAGAAAAAAAACATGCATTTAATGAACGTGAGTTGTGACTGAGGCAAGACTTGCTGTTGTAAAAGATAAATGTTTTATTTGTTTATTTGGGGGTTTAGGGGATGGGGGCCATGAAAGTGGGGCCTGGGGCAAACTGCCCCCTTCCAAGTCAATGGGAAAGGGCTATGTAAATATTTTAATACCGTATCTTCTTTAAGTTCCTTTGAAATACTTTTTCTCCTCTCTTATTAATATTGTATTCTTCTTTTCATTTTTTTCTACCATTTTATGAATCTGTTCTCCTTTTTTCAACCATCATTTGTCTCTATGCTATCGTCCTTTTCTTACCTCGATCAATCTTCTAGCACTCATTCTCTCTCTCTCTCTTCACTACAGCCACGCTTCTCAATTCCCCAACCAATCTTTTCCTCCTGTATTTCTGCTTATTTTCTTGTCTCCCTTCAACCATTCCTTTTGTCTTAGTTCCTCCCTCTCAACATCAGTTTTTTATCGTCCACAATCCCCTTCTCTCCCTCTTAATCTTATCTGGACCAGACACTCGAGGAACAAGGATCGATTACCCTCCAGAGCTGTTGGCTGCGGTAAATTTTTAATGAGAGCTCTTGAGTGCGAGCGTGGAACATGGAGGGAAAATATAGGGTGGCTTCTATGTTCTCGTCTGCACGTGGGACATGAAGGGAAACCATAGGGTGGCTTCTATGTTCTCGTCTGTACGTGGAACATGGAGGGAAAATATACGGTGGCTTCTATGTTCTCGTCTGACGTGGAACATGGAGGAACATATTATTTGTTAGTGGAACATGGAGGAAATATATGTTTATTCTCTCTGCAGTGGAACATGAGGAAAATTAGTGTTTATTTCTCATCTGCATGGAACATGGAAGGAAAATATAGGGTGGCTTCTATGTTCTCATCTGCACGTGGACATGGAGGAAACTTAGGGTGGCTTCTATGTTCTCGTCTGCCATGGAACATGGAGGAAAATATAGGTGGCTTCTATGTTCTCATCTGCACGTGGAACAATAAGGGAAAAAATAGGTGGTCATGATTTGGGAATGGGTAAAAATCCCCTGTGGAAAAATTATATCACGGTACAACACCTAACCAAGATTCAAGAGCCCAGACCTCATGACAACGTTGAGAAAGTCCTATAAGAGTCTGGCGACTTGAGCCGCTTGTCCACAGCTACATATAATATACCGGGTGTTCATTTGAAAACTTTCCACCAAAATATCTCAAAATAACGCATTGCAGAAAAAAAAATGTTTTATACCAAAGTTGTTTGGTTCTGAGAGGTGACCTGGTGGTCTAGGGGTAAGGTGTCAGACTTCTGTGCTGGGGTCCGGGGTTCAATCCTCGGTCCCGGCACAGATTTATCTGATTGCCAAACCCTTCCTTCACCTCTGACAAGATGTGTATTAATCACAGCTTGTGAATGTGTGGAATGCCAGGCCTCCATCGTGGTTCGGATCCCACGTTAAACTGTAGGTCCTCCATTTCATCTCACAATCACCCTACCATTACAATTAGCGTAAGTGCGTATAACCCGAACGGGTAGTAAGACGCGGTGCTAATAATAAAATAATAATGTTTGGTTCTGAGGGGGTAAATAAGGTGGTAAGGCTTGTATGACCTTGGGTGACGTTGCTAAGGCAGCGTTAAGGTCATTTGATTTTTTAAATGAGACTCCCTATTTTTTTATTATTACATATTCCTATAGATCACGTTGTGCCATTTTCAAAATGGTGGTTTAAAGCTTTTTAAAGTAAAAGCTTCACGAGAAATTAGTCACACAAGTTTCTGAGTCGCCAGCACCGGATGCGGCATTAGACTTTGATCTATTCAAACATAGGTCTGGGAGGTACAAGTATTTGTGTTCTGTATGCTCGCATACGTGTGTTTGATCACGTTTATGTGTATTTGTAAAATATTTATTGAGGAAAACACTTTTTTTAATTTTAAACCCAAAGGAGGTTTTCAAAATGCTCTCCATTTTGAGCTACGCAATGATATAGTCTATTTACGAATTCACTTCTCACTTTTCGTAGGGTTGCTTTTGTAATACTTCTCTACATGCCATTGTTATCCTATTTTTTTTAATTATTCGATATTTGCAGGTTTAGTCCCATAAATAGTGGACTTTAAATGTCCCCATGAAAAAAATCTAGGGGCGTTAAATCAGGTGACCATGATGGCCACTCAATTGGTCCTCTACGGACAATCCATTGTACATTGAATCTGTTGTCTAACCATTGACGAACGAGCAATGTATGTTGAGGGAGAGGGGCGCCTCTCATCTTTCTGAAAATGTAAAAGATCTTCATCAAGCTCCAGGTTTCCATGATTGTCAAGTAGTTTCCAGGTGTGCACTATGAGAGGATGAATAGCTTCTTCAAACATTTCCAAGTATTTTTCTTCTGTCAAATTCCCGTCAATAAACATCGGACCAATAATCGTGTCACCTAATATTCCTGCCTAAACTTTTTTTTTTCCCTGGCAATTGTATATGTCCGTCAGTAAAAAATATGAGAATTTTGATCACTCCAATAACGACGGTTGTGTTTATTTACAAAAAACACTTAAGGAAAAAATGCACTCTTCAGAAAATTAGATACATTTTAATAACAATGGATTCGAATTCAATAATTCGATCATTTCTTCACAAAACTGTACTCGCTTATGAGGATCCTCTTCGCTTAATGTTTGATGTAATTGCATTTTATAAGGACGAAAATTATTTAATTTTAATGTCTTATGAACCGAACCAATCGATAAACCAGAAGATTTAGACAATTCCCACACTGAACTTTTGGGATTTGCCTTATAAGTGCCCAAAATGTCCACTTGAGTTAATTAACTCAATACTGTACTCACAGTTTATTTTATGTTTGCGACAGATCCAGTTTCTTTAAATTTTGAAACCGTATACAAAACAAAACTATGTGATACGTTTTTATCCTGGTGTCTTTGGTTGAATGTAGCCTCCGTTCTTCGAGCACATTGAGCCTCGACTCCATACAGAAAAATCAATTCTGTTCTCTCTTCCAGATTGTAAACCATTTTTTCAAGATTGGATGTTAGCAGTAGAAAGCAAGCGAGACAAATAATGGATTTATAACTGGCATTTATAGTAAAAATAATGTTTTGTTTACGATCTTACACACAAACATTTGTACCTTCCAGAGCTATGGGCCAGTTTCATAGTCAGATTTAGTACGTCTAAGTGAGAGTCGATACTAAATACAGGACGACACTACCTAGACAAAATGGAATGGGCCAGTTTCGCATATGAAACTGACCCATTCCATTCAATTTCAGGTAGGTGACGTCTTGTATTTAGTATAGCGCCGCACTTGAGGCGTACTAAATCTGACTATGAAACTGGCCCTAAGTTTGAATAGATCAAAGTCTAATGCCGCGCCCGTGCCGGCGACTCAGAAACTTGTGAGGCTGATTTCTCGTGATAGCTTTTACTTTAAAAAGCTTAAAACCACCATTTTTAAAATAGCACAACGTGATCTATAGGAAAATTTAATTTAAAAAATAGAGAGTCTCATTAAAAAAAATCAAAGTGACCTTAACGTCACCTTAGCAACGGCACCCAAAGTCATAACAGCCTTATCACCTTACTTTCCCCTCAAAACCAAACAGCTTTTGTTTATAAACATTTGTTTTTCTGCAATGTGTTGTTTTCGAGATATGCTGATGGAAAGTTTTCAAATGGACACCCGGTATAATTATATGTACAGCCTACACATATTTTGTGGCTTTTTTTTTAGCACCGCGTCTTCCTAACCGTTCGGGTTATAGAATAATGGTCTTAGGAATTAGGGAGGTTATATTTAGAAGAAGTGTACCCAATTTTGCGTCAAGAGAGAGTGGAAACCCGTTTTGGAAAAAAAACCTATCAATACGTCTGACCGAGATTCGAATCTCAATCTCCCCGTCTTCGACAATCTAGTCCAACACGAGAGTAGCGCGTTGTTGGTATTTGTATTATTATTTGTCTATGAAAATGCATTTATTATGTCTCTTTAATGAATAAACTAAACTAAACTGCCACCTCCAATGCGCCCTGTCCTCTGCCTCCTCCTTCAGCTCCCAGAATTTTCTTTTTTCTTTTAAGTCATCTAATATTATATTATTATTATATTATTATTATTATTATTATTATTAGCACCGCGTCTTACTACCCGTCCGGGTTATACGCACTTACGCTAATGTATAATGATAGGGTGATTGTGAGATGAAATGAAGGACCTACAGTCTAACGTGGGATCCGAACCACGGTGGAGGCCTGTTATTCCTCACATTCACAAGTTGTGATTAATACACGTCTTGTCAGAGGTGAAGGAAGGGTTTGGCAATCAGATAAATCTGTGCCGGGACCGAGGATTGAACCCCGGACCCTCAGCACAGAAGTCCGACACCTTACCCCCTAGACCACCAGGTCACCTCTAATATTATAATCCTCCTCCTTCCTAAGCTCCTCTCTTCCTCAACGTTTCCTTCTATGACGTCGTACAGAAGACAGTTCCTCCTAAGGAGGTGTCCGATTCAGTTTGCTTCATACCAAAGAATCACATCAAAAAATTTTTCTCTTCTCACCTACTCTACTCAGGACTTTTATTTGTCACGCTAATAACCGCTTTATAAAAAAAAATCGCACGGGTAAAAAAAATAATTTTCAAAGCTTGGTACAATCTCAAAGATATATATTTTTTTGCTGTTGTAAATGTGGTATTAAAGCCAACTTCAAACCGCCTTATCCCGCACTTAGACCTATAATTGGTGGATATACCGGAGACGACTGCAAAACAATTTGTCGCACAAAAGACAGTGTCTAAAGGGAAAAAAAAACAAGCGGACTACTTCATTATTTCCTTCTTTTATAATACACCGTCTCAGACATAATGAAAAAAAATAAATCGTTTTATATAGAGAGCGGAAGTTTTCTCTCTAGCTCGAATTAAACGAGATGAAAACAAAAGTCCCGTCCAAAAAAAAAAAAAAGTTGGCTGAATAAAAGGGAAGCGGGTGCGTTTAAACATTTCAAAGGTGTCCCATTCACACACACAAAAAAAGGCTTTTTTTTTAATAAAAGAGAAGAAAAGCAATTCAATGTTCATTGCCTTTTATAAAATACAAACTGATTATGCGGCCTACATTGTTAACATTTATTATTATTATTATTATTATATTATTATTATTATTATTATTATTATTAAAAAAACCGCTTAGGTGTTCGAATGGTATTTAGGGTCAGTTTCACAATATACTGGGCAGCTGATGACGGAGATATCGGGGTTCGAATCCAAGTCAGTTTGTACTATATTTTTTTATATAAATGGCTTTCAACTCCCCATCACGCAAATGCGGGTACACTGCCTATAGTTTCAACCTGCCTCGTCCCTACCACACTTGCGTATAGCCCTCACGAGTAATAAGATGCATGCTAAATAAATATTATCCCCACGTCTTACTACCTGTTCAGGTAAATACGTGTATATGATTTACTCTAATGAGGAAGGGAAGAATTTTAAAAGGTAAATTCACCGACATTTGCGTGGAAGAAGAGTGATACACCAATTGTGAAAAAAAAAACTATCCTAGGTAGACCCGACCAAGATTCGATCTCTCCGTCATCAGCAGGTCAGTCTAAACGCAAGAGTGACGCCTTAGACCGTTCGGCCACTGAAGAAGGTTTAAAACAAATATATATATTTAATATTCATACTTAGGGTGACCTGGCGGTCTAGTGGTAAGCTGTCAGACTTCTGTGCGCTGCGAGTCCGGGGTTCAATCCTCGGTCCCGGCACAGATTTATCCGATTGCCAAACCCTTACTTCACCTCTAAACAAGACGTGTATTAATCACAACTTGTGAATGTGTGGAATGCCAGGCCTCCACCGTGGTTCGGATCCCACGTTAAACTGTAGGTCCTCCATTTCATCTCACAATCACCCTACCATTACACATTAGTGTAAGTGCGTATAACCCGAACGGATAGTAAGACGCGGTGGAAATAATAATAATATTCATACTTAAGGACATGTGATCTGCAGAGGTTACTTTCAATAGATATTATCAATACCTATAAAATTATATTAATAATATTAATAAAATGTTATTTAGCAATGTTGACCACAAAGACGTGTTTGTCCTTTGTAGCGTGTTCTCGCTGTGAACGAACAAACGCTATCGTGAAAATACATCAAGTGGAATGGATGGACGAAGCAATCAGCGCTTGAGATACCGGGCAATCAGGAATGGACCCCGATGGAGGAGTAAACGAATAGCTTTTTCGCACACAAAGATCTTTACTACCCGGAGGGTGAATGGATGGGTGGGGGGGGGGGGGTTTAAGACCCTCCTCCAAAGTGCGGTGGCGATAACCGCACATACAGCGGATCAATACAGAAAGAACCACCACCACATCCTCTGGTGATGGCGTCTCTAGCAGATTCAGCAAGAGGATAACAACCCCCGATAACCTATCCTCTCTCTCAAGCGCGTTAAAAAGAGACAAGTCAAAAGAGATTTATCTCACAGCTATCGACGAGACTGCGACGTCGCTCCTCCAGTTTATATTTAGTTCCCCTCGCGACGCGACTATGACAGATACAAACACCGTATCTAAGGTTACTTTCTGAAGAGAAACATTCTGATACGACGATGTCCTCTATTTCACCTAAGTATGTTTCGCGAGATGTGATAATATGTCACTTTTAAGGTATGGCTAAAAATATGGTATGACCTTTAACAAACGATTTGATTTTTTTATGGAGATTTCCTTTTGGAAACATCAGAACATTCATTCGGGCACTGGCACCATTTTCTAATAGGTTTAAAATAGATTTTTTTTTAAATTTAGCACCGCGTCTTACTATCCGTTCGGGTTGTACTTGCTAGGCCAATGGTTAGGGTAGAAGGTTGAACCCGTTCGGGTTATACACCTATTTACTTGCTAGGCCAATGAGTTAAGGTAGAAGGTTGAATTTAGATTAAGTGTACACGCATTTGCGTAAATATGAGTGGGGAAACTATGTAGTAAAAACCCACCTTCAGTACACCCGACAGAGATCGAACCCCAATCACCCGTCATCGGTATTCTAGTATATATGGTGACCTGGTGGTCTAGGGATAAGGTGTCAAGACTTCTGTGCTGAGGGTCCGGGTTCAATCCTCGATCCCGGCACAGATTTATCTGATTGCCAAACCCTTCCTTCACCTCTGACAAGACGTGTATTAATCACAACTTGTGAATGTGTGGAAAGCCAGGCCTACACCGTGGTTCGGATCCCACGTTAAACTGTAGGTCCTCCATTTTCATCTCACAATCACCCTACCATTGCACATTAGCGTAGGTGTGTATAACCCGAACGGGTAGTAAGACACGGTGGTAATAATAATAATAATAATAATAATAAACTAGTATATTGCGAGTGTGAAGCCATGCGGCCCAATAAGCGTAAAAAACACACCTTCACACCTTCACGTTGAGATGTATCCTTATGTTCTGCGCTTTTTGCAACCCATCTGCTTGTTTACACTAATAGGGTAGGCGGTCATAAAGTGTATCCGCATTGGCTTAGCGGTAGAGTTGGAAGATTATTTAAGAAGAAATACCTTTATACTCTCCGGTCGGAATCAGAACCCCAAACCTCCCATCCTCGACAAACCCGATAGTACGAGTTTCATCTTATGCAATAAAATACACAATCATTTACAATACCGTAACACATAATTTTGGGGTTGAATTTTTATTCAGGTGGAAAAATCATTTTTGCCAAATTTTCAAACACATCCTCTTACTCTAGTTAAAGCCGTATCACTTTCAAGAAAGGTGTTTGGGAAGGAATTGTTGAAAAAAAAAAAAAGTCTGGGAATGGAGTCTAAAAAAAGGGTCTGGAAAAGAAAAATCTGGGAAAGGATTCAAGGAAAAAAAAGGTATGGGAAGGGATTTTGTAAAGTGTGTTTAAAAAAAAAAAAAGGACTGGTAAGTAATTTTGAGTAAGGTATCTGGAAAAAAAAAATGGGTGGAAAGATATTTTGAAGAAAAAAAAAAGTGTCTGGAAAAAAGGAATGGTAAGGGATTTTGGAAAAAAGGGTCTGGGGAAAAAATAGATACGGAAAAGGATTCTGTAAAAGAGGTTTTTGAAGGGGGCTTGACCGGAAGAGTGTCTGGTAAGGGGGTTCGCAACGAGCTAAGCTAATTAATTAGTGGAGCTGGGTTTTGAGTGATGGCTGCTTCATGTTCTTGACACGTGTCCACAACACCCCTCGAGGAGGGGAAAGGTGTGGAAGAGAGGGGCGGGGGGGAGAAAAAGAAGGATCGACTACTAGCTGCATCGTGGCCCAGCCCCCGTCTGTTGAGCGCCGTGGCTGAGTAACATTTCCGATTTGAAGAGGGGAAAGGGGTAATTAGTTTAGCTGGAGAGATTACATCTAGTCGTGTTTAATTACGGTTATAAGCTTAATACACACATACAGGGTGTACCGTAACATATGGGATCCACTCCAGCGAAGGACAGGAGACATGAAAACAACTAAAATATAAACACGTATACCATTTGATTTTGTTTTAGAGTTACAGTCAAGATATTCCATTAAACTGTTTGTACACTATACTCGATATCTTTCGACACGACACAAAGACTGCAGGTCTGCGTTCAGGCCGAAGACGGCCATTTTAAGCACCACCTATAATGTTAAGCAGATAACTATAACTCGGAATCAAGGTCAAATGACCCGCTTTGGTGGCCGAATGGTCTAAGGCGTTTACTCTCGCAGAAGAGTAGACTGACGATGACGGGGAGATAGAGGTTCGAAGCTTGGTCGGGTGTACTGAGGACGTTTTTTCCCCAAAATTGTCTTCAAATCTCCCTCCACGCAAATGCGGGTACACTTCCTCTACATATAACCTTCCTGATCCCTAAACCCATTAGCGGTTTATTGTAAAATCGTATAAACCAAACGGGCATTAAGATGCGGTGCTAAAAGAAAGGTCAAATGGGACACATATCTATTGTTTTTGTTATATGTCACATGTTACTGTACACGTGTGTGTGTGTGTGTGCGCGTGCGTGCGTGTTACATAATAAAGGCGCATCTCGTTCCTGTAGTGAGATAAAAGCGCCGCGAGATAGGCGGTATAGGCAACTCTCCCGACAGACCTGTAAATCCAGTTGCATTCTTCAAAACCATAAGGAAGAATAATAAATTATTGATTTTAAATTAATTAGGTATAGTGTGTATTTTTTAAGCCAGGCTACAGGTCCTACCAGCACACAATTACGTATCAGTACGTACTATTTAAAACGTATTTCATGCTTTTCCATAAGTATTCGTGACCAAAATTAATTTAAAAAGGTAGCTATTAACTATCCTCTCAAAACGATATTTTAATCAAAAACTGCATAAATTCTTATTTCTAAGAGTTTCTGATTCCTCGTTTTAAAATTGGAACCCATTAGTTTGTCTTAGTGGATTATATAGATTATTTAATATATTTAGTTTAATCCATGTCAGACTACGTTTATTTATGCAATAAATTAAAAGAGCATTTATATTATTTATTTTAGGCATTTAACGTGCACTTTCTGAACCAAATGATCGGATCAGTAAACGAGAATTTCTATGAGCGAGAGTGAAAGGGCCTACCAATTTTGCCAGGAAAGGTATTTTCACATAACCTTTCACCGGGTTCTTTTACACGCCACAATCGAATTGGTAACCCACGGCTTTACTTCCCCTCCGAAGGAAGTTGTGCTACGAATTTTTATCGCTCAAAAAAAATCCATCGTCACCAGCTGGGTTTGAACCCACGAGCACTTCACCCTAAGACCACCGAGGCCGACCGCACTATATCGATGTCACTTATCAAATAATAATAATAATAATAATATTTAGCACCGCGTCTTACTACCCGTTCGGGTTATACGCTTAGTACTAATTACGCTAATGGATTGGAAATTGGGAGGGTTGAATTTAGAAGAAGTGAACCCGCATTTGCGTGAAGGGAAAGTGGGAAAACCATTTAGGAAAAACCACCCCCAGTTCACCCGACCGAGATTCGAACCTCGATCTCCCCGTCCTCAGCAGTCGAGCTCAACACGACTAGCGCGTTAGCCAACTACGCCACCGAGGCGGGTCACTTATTAAAATATATTGAATACTATTTAGAAGTGACGCAGCCGGAACGTGAAGTGTAATGTGAATCAAGCTTTATAGGACCGATGGTGACCTGGTGGTCTAGGGGTAAGGTGTCAGACTTTGGTGCTGAGGGTCCGGGGTTCAATCCTCGTTCCCGGCACGGATTTATCTGATTGCCAAACCCTTCCTTCACCTCTGACAAGACGTGTATTAATCACAACTTGTGAATGTGAGGAATGCCAGGCCTCCACCGTGGTTCGGATTCCCCGTTAAACTGTAGGTCCTCCACTTCATATAACAATCACCCTACCATTACACATTAGCGTGAGTGCGTATAACCTGAACGGGTAGTAAGACGCGGTGCTAATAATAATAATAATAATAATAATATAGGACCGATGTCAAGCATGAGTCACACCCCTCATGAGACAGGACGTATCCAACCCCCCGGTACTGTAATATTCAGCGGCATGAAGCAACGGTTTCCGATGTCTATTTAAGGGCGACGCTCAGCCCTTGATGAGGGGATGAAACGCGAGTCCATGAGGGATTGAAAGGGGAGGTTTCGGTGGTGTGAATAAATGAAGAGGTGCTGCTACTTCAATAATACAGTGGAGGGTGGAGGGGGGGGGAGAACTTACACGTGCACCTGCCCACGTGGATGTACACCTTGTGGGGCGCAAACCCCCGACGTGTTCTTACAATTTATTGGAGTGAGGGTAAGGGTGACTCGTCTGTCAGTTTGAAAATTAAAATGGTTATAAATCTTCGTAACCCTCTTACATACCTACCTACTTAATCACGCCTTTCCCTAATGAGGTAAGCAAGAAACTGTGAATATATCTCTGTACTTAATCCATCCTCACTAACTTTCTCTACACTTCCCTATCCTTGTATACTTTCTGCGCTTCAACAACATCCATACACAGAGTCATACATGCTCTTTTATTATTAAAACTCTTAATGTTTCTCTTTCTCACTCATTCATCCACAACCTTTTGCCACGTATTACATGGACTATCCCTTCCTTTTGATTCACACACTCTACCTTCATATATTTTATTCGTCACTCGATCCACACTCATCCTCTCAACATATCCAAACTAATGTAAGACGATTCTTTCCTAATTGGATTCCCTCTCAAACCGCACTCCTTCAGCACCCATTCATTACTGACTGTCTATATGAGTTTTTTCCACCATTTCCATTTATAATATAAATAAGAATTTTAAGCATTTTTTTGTTAAAGTAATTATCTAGACAAGTGTATTTTGGAGGGTAACAAAATCACAAAAAAAGGACAAAATTGTATTATTATAATTAATTTACTAATACGTGTTTTTCTTTTTTTATTAAGAAGTAAGATACATGACAAACAGTAGAGCATTTGTTAGTGACACCAAACTTAAAAACAACTCTTTTTAAATTAAATTTTAAATATTTTTCCTTTAACTAAAATTGTAGCCTACATTTTTTTTTAAGGATTAAAAAGATTCGAAAGAAAATTTAAGATTCGGATCCGAGAAATATGGGATTCGACCCATCTTTTAAAACGTATTGTACCTATCAAGATGTTATTTTAGCCGACTTGTCCCGGTGTAAATGATAAGCCCTGAAGCTACAGCCCTTCCTGTTACCACCAGGTGGAACACGTGTGCGCTAGGCGGCTGCCACGTGTCTTTCCACGTGCACGAGACCACATACACTCGATACACGGTTGGTCTGACAAGACGGCACAAGATTTTTTTTATATCGTTAACATTGGTAGACTTGATGTTGGGCTATTTCTAAATTATTGCTTGCGTTCTTAAAAAAATACTAGATTATCGGCAGCCTCTTGATACCTGGCTAGTAATCTAGAGGTCCCGGGTTCGATTCCTCGTGGAACCATAGGTATTTTACCCTAAGGGGAATCGTTCCTTTGGTCGCCATAGTCTGATTAATATTAGGGTTAAGTTAGGTTTAAGACTTCTACTGGCACCATATAATCATCATCATCATAATCATGATCGGGACGAAGTATCCGCACCAACATTATGATCCATCCTCAGAAGAAGGTTATATATCCATCACTGCTAGAAGAAGACCAGGAATGTCTAACTAAACGACAAACCCAGGTGGCATACGCTAAAAAAGTTATATATATATATTCTATAGGTTTTGATAATATTTATAAAATGTGACGACTGCAGATCACATGACTTGACGTATGAATATATATAAAAATTGTTTTATTAACTTTTATGATTGTCGAAAAGAAAGCTATTTCCTATATAAATCTAAGAGAAAATAGTAGTGCTATTTTATTAGAGCTAGTGTGTTCCAACACAAAGGTTATTAATGAATTAATCTAGGTCTTAGGATGAGTAGGGTAAGTTGATGAAGTGTAACCTCATTAAAGTGGAGGGAAAAAACCACACTATTTCGAATGGAAGCCTACACACACACACACCAAACACACACACACCAAACACACACGTGCATTCAGCCGCTATTCGAACCTCAACTCTCCAAGCAATCCATTCCAACGCGAGCCTGACGCTTTAGATAGCGTAGCCGCCAGTGCGAGTACGGGTACTACTAGTTTTTTTTTCTACTGCCGGCCTTGACTCAAGAAGGCCAGAGCTCTGTCCCAGAGCAGGTGCACTTTTATGTGATGTCTTTGTCAAAAAGGAGCTTTGCGTCTTGCATGAATATTTAAAATTCATCTTCATCGCCATGACATATTAGCTTTTATTTATTTACATGTTAACACCTATAGAGTTACACATTTTTGAGTGTTTATGATCGCAATGTGCGGCAACCCGCTTCGGTGGCCGCATATTCTAAGGCGCTACTCTCGTTGTAGACTAGAGTGCTGATGTTACGGGAGATCGGGATTCAAATCCCCGGTCATGTACTCAGGATATTTTTTATTCCAAACAGTTTCCAACTATCCATCCATGCAAACGCGGGTGAACTTCCTCTAAATTCAAACTTCCTAATATTTAATAACACATTAACGTAATTAGTGAATATTGCGTGTAACCTGAACGGATGGTAAAACACTGTACAAAAAAAAAGGTGGTAAATAAATATAAAAAAAGTTGATCCAAAAACGTTAGAACTACCGAAATGTCGTGTAAGGCTAATTTCACAATGGGTGAGCTGGCGGTCTAGGGGTAAGGTGTCGGACTTCTGTGCTGAGGGCCCGGGGTTCAATCCTCGGTCCCGGCACACATTTATCTGATTGCCAAACCCTTGCCTTACCTCTGACAAGACATGTATTAATCACAACCTGTGAATGTGAGGAATACCAGGCCTCCACCGTGGTTCGGATCCCACGTTAAACTGTAGGTCCTCCATTTCATCTCACAATCATCCTACCATTACACATTAGAGTAAGTGCGTATAGCCCGAACGGGTAGTAAAAAGCGATAATGATAATAATAATAATAATAATTCACACCACTGACTATGAAACTGGCCCTTAAACATAACTCAAGCCTAATTTACCAATCATCCACTTCGGTGGCCGCGTGGTATAGCGCGCTAATCTCGTGTTGGACTATACTGCCTAATACGAGGAGATCGGATTTCAAACCCAGTCGGGTGCACTGAGGGTGGTTTATCCTAAACGGTTTCCCACTCTTCTACGCAAATGCGGGTGCACTTCCTCCTTTCAATTAAACCTTCATAATCCCTAAACCATTGGTGTAATTAAAATATAGGCGTATAACCTGAACGGGAATTTAAGACGCGGTGCTAGAAAAATTACCAAACCCTGCTCACCGTTGGGATAATTCCTCTGAAGAGAAAAATACCCAAGGTACCAGCCGGGACTCGAACCCTCGGGACCCCTAGGTTCAGAGCCGGGTGCACTGACCACTACACCACGGGGCCGGATACATTATTCAATGAAGTGATTTGTACACGATGGATGTGGCTGTAGATCCATTTATTATTTTTCATAGGATCCATCATAGAAAATTGATAAAACAGAAAATAAAAGTATTGGTCCATCCTATAAGTAGAGACATGTTCGGTTCTTTCAAACCATCTGTTTCCTGATCTTACTCATTTACTTCCAATAACATCTGATTATGATATCGGCCCGCGATGGTCGCCAATTATAATGATTATGAGTTTTTATATCGCCAATATAATGATTGTTTTTATATCGATTGCGATATTATTGCCCCGCGATTGGGAGCCAATTATTATGATATCGGGATTTAATGTGAAATTGCCTTGTGATTGAGCACCAATTATAAAGATACTGGATTATATCGTTATAATTCCCTGTGATTGAGCACTATTTAAAACAATATCGGGTTTTACGATTATGAAGACGCGAGCATGCGTTACTGCGCACTTGCACGCGGTTATGTGATCTGATTATTTCTGATTTTTACTTTCTCTCTATCTTACAGGTAGAGAAAGTATGGTGATCGTCAAAAAAATCGAAGTCGAGATTTTGATGAATTTTGACGTTTCATGACTTCCTGAATCCGAAAAAGTGGTTTTTGAATTTCCGTCTGTCTGTCTGTCTGTCTGTCTGTCTGTACCTCCAACTAGAGCCTAAACTATTTTACCGATTGAGCTGAAACTTGATATCTTGGGTTTTCATAGGGTTGCCCCGAGGGGTTTTTGGAATTGGACATCTACCCCTAAAATTAAGGGTAGTTTACTGAAGGGAAAAAACAGAAAAAGTCGATTTTCTCAAAATCGGCTCTAACGATTTTGATTAAATTTCATTTATGAACATTAATAAATATTCCAAACAAAATGGCTACTCTCAATATTTCGGCAAAATCGCTTTAAGGGCTCCGGTCTGATGCGTAAATTAACATTTTTTATAATAGCTCCGAAACTATTTGAGATATGAAATTACTTAGCATTACAAATATGTATATATATATGTATATATGTATATATATGTATATATGTATGTATATATGTATATATATATATATATATATGTATTACAAATATTTTATTCGAAACATATTTTTATAAAATCAATAATTTTTAATCTATACGCAATTATATATATATTTTTAGCTTTTTGGACATTAAAGCTTAAGTATTGCGATCGTAAAAAAAACTAACCTGAAATGTTGATGGATTTCGACGTCTCATGACCCCCCGAACCCTAAAAAATAGTCTTTGCAATGCCGTCTGTCTGTGTGTCTATTAAAACTTAAAATTAAGGGTAGTTTACTGAAGGGCAAAAAGAGAAAAAGTCGATTTTCTCAAAATCGGCTCTAACGATTTTGATTAAATTTCATTTATAAACATTAATAAATATTCCAAACAAAATGGCTACCCTCAATATTTCGGCAAAATGGCTTTAAGGGCTCCGGTCTGATGCGTCAATTAACATTTTTTTAAATAGCTCCGAAACTATTTGAGATATGAAATTACTTAGCATTACAAATATGTATATATATTTATAATACAGATATTTTATCCGAAACATATTTTTATAAAATCAATAACTTTCAATCTATACGCAATTATATGAATTTTTTTAACTTTTTGGACATTAAAGTTTAAGTATTGCGACCGTAAAAAAAAACTAACCTGAAATGTTGATGGATGTCGACGTCTCATGACCCCCCGAACCCTAAAAAATAGTCTTTGCAATGCCGTCTGTCTGTGTGTCTATAAAAACTTAAAATTAAGGGTAGTTTACTGAAGGGCGAAAAGAGAAAAATTTGGTTTTCTCAAAATCTACTCAAACGATTTTGATTAAAATTCGTATCTAGGCGTTGATTAAGATTATAAATAAACTGGCTATTTTCATTTTCCTATGAAAATGATTTTTAGGGTACATTACAGAAGCGTTAATTTCCGTATCTCCACAACTATTGGAGAAACTAAACAACTTATCATTGCAAAATTGTAGGACTATTAGAAATAAAAAACTTTTATTTGACATTTATTTTTATAAAATCAGCAGTTTCTGAGATATTTGCAAATATATTAATACAATTTTGTGAGCTTTAGTTGTAAACATATACTACTTAAGTCTTAACGCAATAATTCTCCAATGCCATAGAGTAATTAAATATAAGTATGTATCTAAAAAAGTAAGTTATTTTTCCTTATATCTCTTAGGAGAAATGTTTGCATAGCAATGATCTATCTCCATTTTAGACTCAATAGTCAATATTTACATTTTTTATTAGTCAAAATGTATGAATGAATAATTAAATATCAATGCGATGACTTGAAGATCTGCAACACCTTATAAAATGTTAAAATTTTAACCAGAAATCGAAATTTTAGTACGAAGTGTTGACCCTTGTGGAAGATATTAAACTGTTTGAAATGCTCTTAGGTGGACAAAGATGCGCTTCTTTTCTCATTGATTCTATATCATTGTATATTATTTTATGCGTGTTCTTATGTGGAGTGGTGATGATACAATGTACATTATTCCGTTCAGAAATCTTAGGAGTTTATAGAAAGAGAGAGAAAGTCTGTGCGGTGTGCCGTACCATTTATTATTCTTATAAAATGAGTAAGATTTTCAATGTTGCACATAATTTATTTAGATGATTACTACACCTTTGGCACTAAAGATATGATATTAAGTGGTACAGTTTTTGATAAATTACAGATTGTTTATCTGTGATTTTACTCTCTAATATATTACTGTGTACTCTATGGATTTATACCCTGATTTTGGTTGGAAGAAAAGTAGATAAAATTCAAATTTATCTCTTTGCAGCCAACATTGATAACATTTTACTATATTATTTGTGTTATTTTATAAGTATTGATAATATCTATCAAAAGTGACAGCTGTATATAGCATGACTTGATGTCTGAATATATTAAAATTGTTTTAGTGACTTTAGTAACTAACTTTTACTGTTCTTCCTACCAAAATCATACTATAAGTTACTAGCATTGCCTTTATTTTACCAACACTGGCTGCTTATATATGACCTACTCCTTGCTTCTTGGACCTCTTGTCACCAGTGTTAAAACTAACTAATAGGAGAGCTCCTGGCAACATGATGTTGTGAAAGCTGGCTTCCTATTGGGTAGAGGGAGCCAGAGTGTCACAAGATCTTTCTAATACAACGGAGTTGATCTTTTAAAGAAAAAAAGGTTTTTAAGCGCAATACATTGACATTATTTCTGAAAACGCGTGATTTTCCATGGATTAAGTATTAAAAGGAAATTTTACATACAGTTCATTGAAGAAAAATACTTTCATCCATGACTTTTTGAATATATGAGAGGGGTCCAAAACAGTATCATTACAATTTTTATTTCGATTCTTTGGATGTTCTACATCGTTTATTTCACTATGGTCACCAACAAAAACAATAAGCTTTTCAAAATCCATTATTCAAAATGTATGGAAACTTTGACCGTAAGGTAACAGAAACAGTAGTGAAGTTAACACAAGACGTATAAAGAGATCGACATAAATTCAACAGGTTTTAGTCGAGATCATCTTGATTTAATTTTAGTGGATTGATTGAATGGACGTGATGTATTCAGATGAAAGCATTCAGCTGCTCTTTCATTTAAAACAGTGGTTCCGAACTTTCTAGAATCACGAAATCCTTTTCACAAACACGGTTTAAAAATCCATTGCCACACACTTTAGTTTATACTTAAGTTCTTATTAAATTTAGTTATTAATGCAATCAAGGTTTAATACCTTTAAATTAACCTATTATAGCTCCAGTAGTACTTTGGATACCTCATCCCCAAAAAAATGTAAGAATATTAAAAATATGTAGTTACAAGTTCAAATAGTTATACACTAATTTAAAAAAAAATTAAAACTGAAACTAAATAAGTAAAGAAGTGACATTTTAATTATTTTTATTGTCACAATACTATCATATTTCACATGTTTTAAAAGTGGTAACTGAACTTGCTGCTTTGACATTAGCTGAAATACATTCCTGTCGTCAAAAAATCCATGCCGATTTAAGTTCAAAATTGTTTACAAGTTGTATTCTTCTCGTGCTTAGTAAGAAGGATGCGCTTGCTTGGATGGCACAGATCTTTTTAAGGTCAGGAACCACAGACGATGAATAAAAACTCAATATCTTTCAGCACTGATCTGTTTCTGTCGTGTAAAGCGATAACAAAATTATTAATGGGGAGTAGAAAAAGTAATCGTAGGTTTATGAAGAGATATTGGACAAAAACCTCATCAAGTTCAGATAATAGAATCTTGTAAATTTAGCTCACAAAATTTCACAAACTGTCCTTTAAAAATCCGCCACTACGGACATATTTTGGTGGACCTCTTGGAAAATTCAGCGAACCCCAGTGTGAGAACCAATGATTTAAAACAAAACAATGTCGAACTAGTCAGCTGAATCTTTGGAGCGTCTGCCGCGAATGGAATGGACTATTTCGGTGTGAAATTAGCCTTTTAGAGTGTCAATAAACCGTGGGCCGGTTTATAAGCTCAGCCTTCGCATACACTCTCGCTTTATGAGAGACGTATCGGGCCCACCTGGTAGACAGACGGACAAAGAAAACACGCTTCGCGACGCCAAGACAACAGACGGGAGCTACTACCGACAACGGACGATCTTTTATAGAGCGTCCAACAAGCGAGAGACAGCATTAAACGACCGCAGGTGAATAACCTCACAAAAGATTGGTCGATTTTACCCTCCAAGACAGCGGTTTTTTTAATTGATACTTCGAGCGGTTAAGGGGCTGCCCTCTAGAGAATAATCCTTATCGAATTTCGTAGCTTACAACACAAATTTCGCGATGGTTATTAATTTGGTAAATAAAGTTCCTGGGTGGGGCTGTCCCGGCAGTAGAACAGATAGGGGAGGAGGAAAATACAAAGGACAATACAGTTAGTGTTGTGATGATGATGATGATGATGATGATGCAATGAATGATGCAGTTTAATAGTTGGGTCATAACTTCTTATTAAATTGCATCATTCGAGCCACAAAGATCCATTATATGCTACTATAATAATTACCTTTTATTTCTCGAGCGTTTAGGTCTTAGTGACTAAATATATCCACAAATATTCAAAGCTATCTAATCTAAGTTTTCCCTTTTCAATTATCTGTGTGATTATATATTTTTAGCACCATATCTTACTACCCAATACCTACTTATGTTACACGCATGTTTTATAGCTACGCTACTATGTTAAGGATGAGAAAGGTTGAATTTAGAGGATGTGTACCCGTAATTGCGTGGAGGGAAAGTGTAAAAACATTTAGTAAAAACCACCCCCCAATACAACCAACCAGGATTCAAACCCCGACAACCCCCTCATCGGCAGTCCAGTATATATGCGAGAGAGTTACACTTTAGACCATTATACCACCAAAGAAGGTTTGTGTGTATTGTTTATGGGAGCATGTGTAGCTTTAAACGCTGATATGTTTTTTTAACGACACATTTTACTCCAAAGTTTCGAACCATCCTGTAACGAGTGAGCAGTCCTCGCATGCATAAAAGATGACATGTAAATGTTCCACATCTTCCTCTTTCCTGTTGCCCTGCCCCTCCTGGTAGAAAATAACCGTACAGTGAGTGGGACCGGCTCACATATACAGACTATCAAGCATGCTTGATGACAAGCATGATACTTGCTTGTGCATCTTGAGTGTCTGTGAGAGTGATTGATGGCTTTGTTTGAGCTTGACAATATATCAAACTTGTTTGATTCTCTTGTTTTCGAGCAAGAGTTTATGCAAGTGTTTGGTTGTGCTGGTCAATTACGTCAGTGGAGTGCTAGCAAGCATGGCAAGTGTATGAAGTTTTTCTGGAGTAAGGCTACGGCCAGGCTTGCGACCTGGTCGCCGCGACCAGGACGGTGCGACCAGGTCGCGGGGAATGCTTTTTGTTGTTACCGGCCACGCTTGCGACCTGGTCGCCGCGTTTTATGACCAGATGTTATCAAGGCACCAAGGCGTGAAGATGTGTTACTAGCCATAGTAGTATCTAGTTATATGAAGAAGAAACGTACATCTAAAAAAATACGGTGTCCACCCCATTAATATGCAGAGACGTACTTATGGATAGTTTCACACCTTATTTAATGAACTCAGAAAGGCTGAAAATAGATTTTTTCAGTATTTTAGAATGAATGTAGCTTCATTTGACGAACTTAGCTCATACGTCAGAGGGCATTTACTTCATTTATAAATAGCTCGGTATCAAACATTGCTAAGTACCGTATTCTACCGAGTGTCAAACTCCAGACGGGCGGGAAACACTGGACGGCTTGCAAGAAAGTATAGAAAATGCTTAGTGGAGGAGTGATAACGTGGTCCCGAGCACCTTATCGGTCGACATTTTAACCTAGGATGACGCAAGCAAACCCACACAAGTGTTCATTGTTCTCGCGACAAGCTGCGACCCGAATGCAAGTGTGGCCACCTCCATAAGAAATAAAGGCGAGCGTATTTGTCGTTGCGACCTGAAAACGCTCACGAAAGAGTTTTGAAATCTGTCATTGTCGCTGGTCGCCAAGCGTGGCCACCCTCATAAGAATCAATGTCATACACTACTGCGACCTGGTCGCAGCGTCCTGTTCGCGGCGACCAGGTCGCAAGCCTGGCCGTAGCCTAAACGCTTGACGTTGTAAAACACAACTGGGGATTAAAGTACGGCACACAAACATAGTGTGTAGAAGCGAGCAAAGCATGCTTGACAGTCTTTAGGTCCCTTTAACTGATCTCTATGTCTGCCTTCTGGGACTTTGTGAAGGAACAATCATCATGCGAATCTAGACAACACGACAGACTGCTGCTCTATTTCTGCCGTTTGGTTGGAGGGTTGAACGGTGTGCTTTAAGCACCAAGTCTTCTTGAAGATGTGGAGGGTTGAATGGTGTGCTTTTAGCACCAGGTCTTCTTGAAGATGTGGAGGGTTGAATGGTGTGCTTTTAGCACCAGGTCTTCTTGAAGATGTGGAGGGTTGAATTGTGTGCTTTAGATGTCCTATTGAAGGAAGAACCTATACGTAAATGCTAGACTATTTTAGGCTCTCCTCGTAATCCAGCTGCTGGGACCTCCACTCCTTGACCACTGAGCTAAACTGCCTTGAGAGAAACAAACTTTAAACACTAGCCGAGAATAACATCATGCTCAATGCCCGCGAAATCAAGAGTAGAACAACCTAAAAAGTGGGTGAGTTCTTAGCTTACTCGGTAGAACGTTTGCTTAGGTCGATTAGGAAAGAACATTCATGTCCGTATGTGGTGTTTATAGTAGGATTTTGGTAAGAATAAACTTTTAGAAAATACAAACATATCTTATTGCAGCCAACATTGATAAAATTGACTATACTTTTAGTGTTATTTTATAAAAGTTGATAATATATACATCAAAAGTGACAGCTGCATATAACATGACTTGACGTATGAATAAGTGAAAGTAGGTCTAGTAACTTTTCTAGATTTTTAATAAAGTTCTTTAGATGAATTCTGCCAAGTTGTAAATTGTTAGCAATCTTGCCAACTCATCCAAATTCCGCCAAAAGTGATAAAAAAAAATCATATAATTTCCCGATAGATTTTCCAATATTAAAATTTTATTTTTAAGTAAATAAAGCAACAGATAAAATAACAATATTGCTGCAAATTGGTATTCTAATATCAAAACTGAGAAATAATACTTTGTAACTCAGGTAAATACTTACTAATGCAGAACTAAATTGCCTATTACCTACCTCGCACCTAGAAAATTACAATCCAATTTTGAAAGAAAGAACATTATCTTACATCTAGAGTCACTGGATCTAATTTCATGTATTCATACGTCAAGTATCGTGATCTGAAACGGTCACTTTTGATGTTTATTATAAATGCTTATAAAACAATAATATAGTATAATGTTATCACTGTTGATAACAACAAAATAAATATAAAAGGCCATTCCTATCAAAATTAGACTGTAATTTAAAATAAAATAAAAGACTAAAAAACACTCGGATAAAGCCTTTTTTTTCTCTTCCACAAGAAAAAAAAATCCATCGAGATAGCTCCTCAGCCTCTATTTGAATTTCAGCTATATTTATCGGGAAAACAGGTTAACTTGGCAACACTGAATGCTGGTCTGAGATTTTGGCTGACGTGTTTGCCCTGTATTTAAATAAGCTATGATAATCCACTAAAGGTCTGCGTTAAGTCCGTTAACAACAGTGTCGAGTGTGACCTATATCGTCTGAGGGTGAGTATATGACCCCCCTTGACCTCTTCAGTGAAACAGTGGGACTAGTTCACTGGACCGTGAAGGGGACTTATTTTCGCACGGTGGGTCTTCCCTCTTTGAGTTGGCTGCGAGCCAGCCGGCTAAAGATGGACGCAACAGTTCAATGTTGGGAACAACACTTCAAAGTGATTATGTTCACTTAAATGAACACTTCATTTATCTTGTTCAATCTTTTGCGAACTACATCTTGTAGTTAATCGTTCGAGAACTACATCTAGTAGTTAATCGTTTGAGAACTACATCTTGTAGTTAATCGTTCGAGAACTACATCTTGTAGTTAATCGTTCGAGAACTACATCTTGTAGTTAAGCGTTCGAGAACTACATCTTGTAGTTAATCATTCTAGAACTTCATCGTGTAATTTAATAGTTCGCGAACTACACCTTGGAATTTAATAGGTCGAGAACTGCACCTTGGAATTTAATAATTCAAGGACTATATCTTGGAATGTAATAGTTCGAGAACTACATCTTGGAATGTAATAGTTCGAACTACATCTTGGAATGTACTATGTCGAGAACTACATCTTGTAATGTAATCGTTCGAAAACCACATCTTGTAGTTAGTTAATCGTTCGCGAGCTACCGACAGCTTGCAGTTCGTGACTTACAGCTTATAAATGCAATCATTAGTTACATAGTTAAAGGTCTACCAGCAAGAATAAGTTTTTAAATTTTATTTAAGTTAAATTAACCAAGATTAATAGTGTATATTTATTATTACCCGCCTCGGTGGCGTAGTTGGCTAACGCGCTAGTAGTGTTAAGCCCGACTGCCGAGGACGGGGAGATCGAGGTTCGAATCTCGGTCGGGTGAACTGCGGGTGGTTTTTCCTAAATGGTTTTCCACTATCCCTCCACGCAAATGCGGGTTCACTTCCTTCAAATTCAACCTTCCCAATTCCTAATCCAATAGCGTAATTAGTACTTAAGCGTATAACCCGAACGGGTAGTAAGACGCGGTGCTAAATAATAATAATAATAATAATAATAATAATAATAATAATAATAATAATTTCAATTTCCTTTATTATAGTGCTGGACAACAGTCGTAAGACATATAACAGGCCAGCACTGAAAAGTACACAAGTACCTTACAAATACATATTTACACGAGAAAATATTATAAACAAAAATGGCTAAAAAATTGTAGACACTGATGAATAGTTACAAAAAAGTTGTAATTAATAATGATAAGAATAAAAAATAGCATCAATAACAAGTAGCTGAAGAGTGGTTAAAAGCAGTAACAATATGCAAAATATAGATCAGAATATTGTATGTATATTTTAACATTATAAGCAGAATCTATAGGCCTACATGATAAATTATTGATATTGGATTTCCTTAAATAACTCTCTGAGTTTAGCTTTCCTTTTATGATAGAGGTCGAATTCGACAAATCTAGAATTGGCGCTATGGATACAACGACCTATAGGGCTTACCTTATAAGAGCTATTGAGAAAAAATAATTTTGGATTACGAGAAGCCCGAGAAGGGATATGAGCGCCTACTTGATCAAGGGCAAATTTGCAAGATATTTTATTATTGAAAATATTAAAAACATAAAGGGCATCACAATAAAGTCTACGGGAGAAGAGAGTTTAGAGCCCTAAGAGGTTTTGAATTCTGTCATAATCATAATAAATCCGGCTACTAAAGAATTTAATAATAATAATAATAATAATAATAAATATATTTATTATGTTGGGAAAACACAGTAAAACATATATTTGAATTTATTAATAAGTGTTTTCAATAAGTGCTAGTTGTATGAAAATGTAACTTATTATTCTCAAAATAGCTTAGATTAATTATTTTAAAAAAAGCGTTAAGAATAAAATAAAGCCTATTCTTATTGAAAAAAAATCATATTTTTTTAAGTTAAACTAGAGTTTTATAAATGTGTGTTGACGCCAACATTGTCAGTAGAAACACAAGAGCAAGGAGAATGCGGTTCGAATGAGATATCTAACAAATAATAAAATGTATGTGGAAAAACTCATGAACGAATGCTGAAAGAGTGAGGTTTGAAAGGGAGTCCAATAGGTCAATGTGAAAGAAGCGTCTTACGTTGGTTTGGGGGATGTTGAGAGGATGAGTGTGGATCGAGTGAAGGAACAAATATATGAAGGTAGAGTGTGTGTATCAAAAGGAGGGGGTAGGCCATGTAAGACGACGAATGTGTGAAAAATAGAAATATTAATAGTTTTAAGAATAAAAGAGCATGTATGACTCGGTGTATGGATGCTGTTGAAACGAAGGAAGTATACAAGGATAGGGAAGTGTGGAGAAAGTTAGTGAGGATGGATTACGTAGGAGTTGATTTATGAGATAAATGTACAGCTTCTTGCCTACCTTGTAAGGGAACGGCTTGATTAAGTATGTATGTAACTAAGTAGTACTCTGACAGATTGTATAATAAATTGTGAATGTGAGGATCAGCTCACGTTTATCCTTAAAACTGTAGCTCATTCACTCACAATCATACATTACACTTAGTGAAGTGGATAACCCACGGGTTCAGTAAACGCGTAGGTCCTAATTTATAAATCATAATTTAAAATACGTAAGTTATACCACTAAGACGGTGAATTATAATAAAACTAATAGTTCACAGCTTCAGTTGAGATTAATGATCATTTTAAAATTTCTCAAGTTTTTTTAATCATTCCTTAGAGACTGACTTTGATGGGTAATGCGGAACTAGTTATGGTGGAGTAAGGTGATAAAAACATAATAGATAGTCAAAATACAGGCGCTGCCAATCAAATTAATTTTATTTCCAAAGAAAATAATTATTTTTTATGTTTTTCTCTCAATAATAATCATGTTTCCGTTTGAGATAATCCTATTTTCATTAATTAATAACTCTGACTTAATCACCTTTCACCAAACAAGAGAATATAGTCACCACCATAGAAAGTTACGCTAATGACTCGTTAATTAACAAACAACAAACTAACCTACTCCTGTCTTCAACACTCGGATCGGATGTGTGAATTATGCAAGTTGCCCCTTAGGAGGTGACAATTCGTCATTCATTTGTATTTGTTTAGTGACGTGCCATATGCAGTTAACTCGGAATGACCAAACAGTTTGTAATGTACACTCCGTTCCAAGAATAATTATACCTACGTTATCCAGTGTAGGAGTGGTGATAATTGACAGCTACTCTATTCTAATGTATTCATACGCCAAAGCATATTATGAGCTGCTGTCCCGTTTGGCAATAAACATCGCACAACTTAACAATCTTTTTTTATTTTAAGCGTTTTACAGTATTTAAACGCGCAGCTTGCATGTTTTTTTTGTTGTTTTTTTTGTAAGCGGAGTTAGTGGCTCACTTAAAAATGCTTTACAAACAAGAGCTTCTAAAATGCTGCGCTCACTTCATAAATTAATATGGCGAATCAGATGAAATCGGCAATACGGTTGATGACATCATTACGAAACGTTGTCGGTTCATGCGCATGTGTTTAAAAAATAAAAAATAAACGTTTTATTTTGAAAAAAAATTGTATGGCTCAAATAAGTTATAAAAAAATCCATTTATTTTTGTGGCCAGTTATAAGAATATACAAGTGTGAATATAATACTTTTTAATTTATTATTTCATGCTCTATAATATCGCTTGTTGCCATAACCGCGAAACAAAAAACATGACATTTATTAATATTTTTTGTTCTTTCGGTTGGTTATGAAAGAGCCAACTATACAGTAATCTTTAGAGAAGAAGCGTTCATTAACACTTTTGATTGATAATCCTATATAATTATTTAAGTTGTCAACATCCCTTTTTCTCAACTAATACAAAGCCTACAGCGATGAATAAGGCATCAATGGATAGGATTTTTTACCGACTTCTGACATAGCATACTCAGTTTACGTTAAAACACATTGTTTGTTTAAAATTTAAGTTAAAAGAAAAATCTAACAATATTTTTGTATTAATTACCGAAAATAAACTCTGCTATTTTGTGTATACACTTCGCTGAGTATTTAATTTCAACAACCCAACAAAAGACTAGAACTGGGTGGTTGTTTTTTTTTTGGGGGGGGTGGGGGGGGGGGGGGAGATTGAATGTGCGAAAGTTTCGCAAGGGTTTTCTTGTATAGTATTACTAATAATGTAATTTATAGTTATTTTCACATATGTTAACATTATTTACTTTCAATCAATGTTTGCGATAAACATATTCTGCGATACCCTTATTTTGGTTGGAAGAACAATTTATAAAATTCAAACCTATTTCTTTACGGCCAACATTGATAACCTTTTATTAAATTATTTGTGTTATAGGAAGAACCTTATATGACATTTACAAAAGTTAATAAGACTTATTTTCACGTATTCATACGTCAAGTCATGTGATCTTCAACTATCACTTTTGATAGATATTATAAATTCAAGTAAAATTACACTAATAAATCGTGCGGTGTTTTTTTTTAGCACAGCGTCTTACTACCCATTTGGTCAATACACTTATGGCTTATCTTGGGGTTTTCTTTTCCCTTTTACTCCCAAACCTCCTCGCGCGAGTTGAGTTGGACCTGCTATGATGAAACACTCTTAATACCACGGCATTCGAGGAATCAAGTATTCGATCATCCCATCACCAAATTATAGCCTGTACAAATACATCCTCTTCTCCTGGAATTAATCTGAAATTTCCACAGGAAATTTGTAATTTCTAGTTGTGTGGTTCGGGATCATCAATATCTTTATCGTCGAGTCTCCTGCCAAGATATTTGATGAGAATCCAGACAACTTCATCTGTACACCTGCGGCTTCGTCTCCGCCACCACCGGAAGGAAGTCCCAAAGAGTCGATCCAGCCCAACCAGTCAAGTGGCGTAATAAATAGGGGAAGAGGGGGCGGGGGGGAATTAGCCCCGATAGTAAGCTTCGCGTCAGTTAGACGAGTCAGGACTAGACAAACGCCCGCCAGCGGTCGTGTCAGTTGTAGCCATCAAATAACCTCTGCCTCGCTTAGCTCCACAGGACATAATATTAATTGATGCAGGTCACTCCGCCATTTATAAGTTGAGAAAGAGGGGAGGAGGAGAAGGTAACATGTGTCACTTACACTGGATATCATCTCTGAGAGGAACTTTATGGCTACTATCGCGAAATAGCGTTGACAAAGCTGGTTTATCGAGGTTGCCAGTAGCTTATCCCAGGGTTGCCGCTATTTTCTTACCACCAAATTCCCTGTTAGTTCCACGTTTTCCATAAGGAAGTCCCATTTTTTTTTTTTAATTCCAGGCAGCTTAGAATGAAGAAAAGCGTAAAAAAAATCAAGATGACCTAAGTGTTAAGTAATGTAACTTATGGTTTAAAACAGGACGATTCCAGATTGATGGGGAAATACATACATCTTGTTTAGGGGGTAATAAGACAGGTTAGAATCAACGTTGTTATTATTATTTGCACCGCGTCTTACTACCCGTTCGGTTCATACGCACTTACGCTAATGTGTAATGGTCTTGTCAGAGGTGAAGGAAGGGTTTGGCAATCAGATAAATCTGTGCCGGGACCGAGGATTGAACCCCGGACCCCCAGCAAAGAAGTTTGACATCATAACCCTAGACCAGCAGGTCACCAACGTGCTTAATTCTTCAGTCCCCCTCTTTTTTTGTACATCCGAAGAACTATTTTAAGCTTTCAGTTAAATGTCCCAAATTAACAAATATTCCCGTATTTTTTACTATATTTTCCAAAAATTATCCTGTTTTTTTTTTCAAGGCATAAAAGTTTCCTTGTCTTTTCCATAAGTTCTAGGTGCACGGCAGACCTGAAATTACACCAGTCCTCCACACTTCCATCCAAGTCCACCCATGTGAAGAATATTCCACTTGCCAACACACATGGTAGGATCGCCCCCTCACAAGTGACTGGTAAAAAAAAAAGGGGGACGGGGGGAGAACGGAGAAATGGTGAGTGAGTCACTATAATAGAATCACGTGATCATAGCGACTAACTAAAAGGGATGATGAAAAGGGCGTAGGGGTGGGGGGAGGGGGAAGTTTCCTTTAATTCACGGCCAAAGATGGAAATCTCCAACAGCTCGTAATTCAGTGTCGCGTGTTCATTTCTCGGTACTTTGTGAGGTTCACTATAGCAGGGGTGAGGCGGGGGGTATGAAATACTTCCAATTAACTCGCGTAATTAAAATATCAGGGAACACTCCTTCATACCCAAGTACAGGGACATTTTCTGTATGGAAAGGGTTGCTAGGATAATCATTAGATTGCTTGCTGACAATATGTTGAATTTTCAAATATTCCTCGTGTAAAATAAAAAGGGGTTGGACAAAATAATGTGAGCGCCAAGGAAATGGGTAACGTCTTTTTTTGTTTTTAAGAATCGCGGCTTACTACCCGTTGGGGTTATATGATTATATACTAATTTCGCTAATGGTTTTAGGGATTAGGAAGGTTATGTTTATAGGAAGTGTACCCGCGTTTGCGTGGAGGAAAGTGGAAAACCATTTTGGAAGAGATCAGCCTCAGTTCACCCAACCAAGATTCGAACCTCGATCTCCCCGTCATCGGCAGTCTAGTCTACTGCGAGAGTAGCGCGTTAGACCACGCGGCCACCGAAGCGGTTTCTCTTTTTAATAAGGTGTTGGTCTACCATTTGCCTTTAATACAGATTCAATCCTTCTTGGAATTGATTCATACAACTTTTGAATAGTCTCCAGTAGGATGTTGTTCCATTCTTTTAATTCAAACTTTTTTTTTTTGCCATTCTTTTAGTTCAAACTTTTTTCCTTTTTTTAAAAAAAAATATTTGTGTCTTAAATTTTCGAATATCTTTAAGGATTCAAGGGTCCTCTCGTTTGTATTATATTCCAAGAATTAGGTAAAATGCATAGGTACTAAATACGCCAATAATGTTAGGGATGAGGAAGGTTGAATTTAGAGGAAGTCTACCAGCATTTGCGTGAAAATAAAATGGAAAACTATTTTGGAAAAAAACACCCTCAGTACACCCGACCGAGATTCGAACCCTAATCTACCGTTCATCGGCAGTCCAATCTATTGAGATGGTAGCGCCTTAGACCATTCTGCTACCAAAGCTTTTATATTTAGTGATGTAATAATAAAGTATGGCAAAAATTGTATTTTCACTGTTACTAGATAAGTTAAAGAATTCCGATTGCATAGAGAACACATCAACATTTCCATTCATAGAAAACTTTTTGTTTATGTTCGAATAAATTTCCTTGATGTTTTTCGATCTTGTATCTGTTCTTGTATTTCATTAAGAGTACGGAATCAATACTTTTTATTTCGATAAGAGTTCGGAATCAATACTTTTTATTTCGATAATATCACGAAATCAATACTTTTTATTTCGATAAGAGTTCGGAATCAATACTTTTTATTTCGATAAGAGTTCGGAATCAATACATTTATTTCGATGATAGTTCGGAATCAATATTTTTTATTTAGATAAGAGTTCGGAATAAATATTTTTTAGTTTGATAAGAGTTCGGAATCAATACTTTTTATTTCGATAAGAGTACGGAATCAATACTTTTTATTTCGATAAGAGTACGGAATCAATACTTTTCATTTCGATACGAGTACGGAATCAATACTTTTTATTTTGATAAGAGTACGGAATCAATACTTTTTATTTCGATAAGAGTACGGAATCAATACTTTTCATTTCGATAAGAGTACGGAATCAATACTTTTTATTTCGATAAGAGTTCGGAATCAATACTTTTTATTTTGATAAGAGTACGGAATCAATACTTTTTATTTCGATAAGAGTACGGAATCAATACTTTTCATTTCGATACGAGTACGGAATCAATACTTTTTATTTTGATAAGAGTACGGAATCAATAATTTTTATTTCGATAAGAGTACGGAATCAATACTTTTCATTTCGATAAGAGTACGGAATCAATACTTTTTATTTCGATAAGAGTTCGGAATCAATACTTTTTATTTTGATAAGAGTACGGAATCAATACTTTTTATTTTGATAAGAGTACGGAATCAACACTTTTTATTTCGATACGAGTACGGAATCAATACTTTTTATTTTGATAAGAGTACGGAATCAATACTTTTTATTTTGATAAGAGTACGGAATCAATACTTTTTATTTCGATAAGAGTACGGAATCAATACTTTTTATTTTGATAAGAGTACGGAATCAATACTTTTTATTTTGATAAGAGTACGGAATCAATACTTTTCATTTCGATAAGAGTACGGAATCAATACTTTTCATTTCGATAAGAGTACGGAATCAATACTTTTTATTTTGATAAGAGTACGGAATCAATACTTTTTATTTCGATAAGAGTACGGAATCAATACTTTTTATTTTGATACGAGTACGGAATCAATACTTTTTATTTTGATAATAGTACGGAATCAATACTTTTTATTTTGATACGAGTACGGAATCAATACTTTTTATTTTGATAAGAGTACGGAATCAATACTTTTTATTTCGATAAGAGTACGGAATCAATACTTTTTATTTTGATACGAGTACGGAATCAATACTTTTTATTTTGATAAGAGTACGGAATCAATACTTTTTATTTCGATAAGAGTACGGAATCAATACTTTTCATTTCGATAAGAGTACGGAATCAATACTTTTTATTTCGATAAGAGTTCGGAATTAATACTTTTCATTTCGATACGAGTACGGAATCAATACTTTTTATTTCGATAAGAGTTCGGAATTAATACTTTTTATTTCGATAAGAGTACGGTATCAATACATTTTATTTCGATAAGCTTACGGTGTTCCGATACCACATCCCCAGTGACAAGATTAGAGCCGAAATACGTTTCGCGTGTCGTGATCTAGATCTAACCCCACACGGGTGTAGGTGCAAGGTGCATAGCGCCCTAGTTATTCCCTCAGGCTGCACCGCAACACACGACCGGAAATGCGTGACGCGTTCCCTCCCCTCGACGCGTCGCACGGAAGCGATGGCACACTTCCGATACGTCACGTGACGTCTGACCGTATTGACCGACGCAACCAGGAGGGTTGCGGAGTGAGGCGCGAGGGGATTACCCCCTCCTGCTTCAGCACATGAAAATTATGGTCATAGCGGTTTGGGAGGGGAAGATCGTAACCCATTTTAACTTATAATTTGAAAATAACATCAATTACCTATATGCTAAAAAGGTAAAACCAAGGATATACATTAGCTATGTATTTCCCACAATACCCGTGAAATAGCTCCAATGCTAGCAAATTAACTCCAATACCCGTTAAAAACTCAAATGCCCGCGAAAAACTCAAATTCCCACGAAAAGCTTAAATGCCCGCTAAAAACTCAAATGCCCGTGAAATATGTTGTCTAGTTTTATAAATTGAATCTATCCATTCTTGTGGCTGATTACTTAGGTTTCTTGATAATATAATATAGTGGCTTTTTTTTAAATGTTTTAAATAATTTTATTTATAATAGCCAACAGGAAAACTTAAACAAATATTCATATTTGGACACGACTCACATGCTTAACGTAATATACAACACTTGAAAAAAAAATCAACACCAGACAACACGAATTCAATATTTTAAAAAAAAAGTGACTCCACTCACTAATAATACATCATTTAAGTATCACACGCACTTGTGGACAACCAAAGGCATCAATCTCGTCTAGTCTGTTCACCGGCGACAAGGAGGCCAATAAGGTTCGAATCCCGGCCAGATGAACAAAGGTGGCGGCTTTTCCTAAATAGTTTCCCCACTCTTATCTCCCCGCAGAGGCGGGTGCATTTCCTATAAAATTTACCTTCCGCATCTTTAACACATTATGATGTACCAAAATCATCGCTGAAGTAATTGAAGGTATTATGGAGAAGAACTTTATCTACTCGGGTGACCTGGTGGTCTAGGGGTAAGGTGTCAGACTTCTGTGCTGGGGGTCCGGGGTTCAATCCTCGGTCCCGGCACAGATTTATCTGATTGCCAAACCCTTCCTTCACCTCTGACAAGACGTGTATTAATCACAACTTGTGAATGTGAGGAATGCCAGGCCTCCACCGTGGTTCGGATTCCACGTTAAACTGTAGGTCCTCCATTTCATCTTATAATCACCCTACCATTACACATTAGCTCAATAAATGTATTATTGTCGAATAATCTTAAAGCGCTGCATTGTTGCCAGCTCGTAATATCAAAATACTCCCTCAAATATAAGAAAAGTTTCGCAACGCTGTAAGTCGATGTTGCCAGTAGCTCCTTCTTACCCCAGCACACCGCTTTCGGACATAACTGAGAGCGAGGAGATTTGGCAACAGTTAACAAATAGAGAGAGAGAAAGAAGATAAATTATTATTATTATTAGCACCGCGTCTTACTACCCGTTCGGTTTATACGCACTTATGCCAATGCGCGATGGTAGGGTGATTGCGAGATGAAAATGGAGGACCTACAGTTTAACATGGAATCCGAACCACGGTGGAGACCTGGCATTCCTCACATTCACAAGTTGTGATTAATACACGTCTTGTCAGAGGTGAAGGAAGGGTTTGGCAATTAGATAAATCTGTGCCGGGACCGAGGATTGAGCCCCGGACCCTCAACACAGAAGTCTGACATGTTACCCCTAGACCGCCAGGTCACCCGTATTGTTATTAATACTATAAATATTTCATTCTGTGTACTTCATTAATGAATGTCTAGTTGTAGACTACAAGATTTCAGTCCCACACACTAATTACTTTACCTTAACAATGGTAAGTAAAAAGCATAAAATAGCAAGTGTGACCCTTTATAGCTCGCGAACTGCAATGATATTAAATCAGCTAATTAAAGCTTATAATTACCATACACTTGTTACAATTGTGCAATAAAGTTTTGATGTTCGAATGACATATAAGCAGACATGCCTGGACGCTCTGGCCCATAAGAGCAGTGTTGCCAACTCTATAGTCTCTAGCGATAGTACATGGACCTGAAATGGATTGTATTTAGACCGGTAGGATACTTACTTTCTGACATTATGTTGACGAACCCGCGGATTTTTATAAACAATAATAATTGATTTAAGATTTGTTACTTTATAGCAGGGTCACAGGATATTACTTTTAGAAAATATCCTAAAATTTGATTGTACAGGTGGTGAAATTATATCAAAAGTATTATCCAGATCGTACAGTTGGCAACACTGCATAAGAGAAGCAATACATATTCCTCGCTCTCTTCTTTTTTCGCCCTACCGACTTCCTTTTAACAGTGTTTTATGTGAAAAATCTTCAACCTAAACTCTTTTTTTGATAATTCCCGTGACAGTGAATTGTGATAACATAAACAGAGTTAAAATTTAGTGCCGAGACAATCTCCCGGAACGAGTGTGTGTGTGTTTGTGTGCGTGTGTGTGTGTGTGTCTAGACTGTTGGCGGGATACTTGTGTTGTGTGAGTGATAGGATAGGGGAAGGGGGAGACGGATGAATATTGTCAAGAGCTCAAAGGAAAAGGGTAACACAGAGAGAACCATAAATAAAAGATGAGAAAATATGGGGGGTCGGAAACGCTACAGATGAAATACAATTATCAAAATAACAATCAAAAAGCGGTTTTTTTTTGTCAATATTTTAATTTTTAATTTTAATTTTTAACTACAATTCAGAGTAGTGTTTTTTTTAATTAAAAAAGAACATTGCACCCCGACAAGAATAGTGCAGCAATTTTTTTTTTATTTGCGGTATGAGTTAGGAATCATCCATAAATAAACCACGTAACGCTTATTTCTTACCTACTCCCCCCTCCAAATTGTGCTACATAACTTTTCACATCAAGAGTGAATGTCATTATTTCATTAGGAAGCTTTTTGTGACATTAAAAGAGACACTTGGATTTAATACAACTCAGAATCGAAAGTTACCTATAAGTATGTTTATTAACTATATTATTTTTTCAACAAGTATAAGTTCTGTTTTACGTAATACTGTGATGTACACACCCCACCCCCATGTAACATAATGTAGACATTATAACTAGGGATGTTCGATCTTAGATCAATCTTTTCGAAGATCGATTCTTTACCCTCGATTAATCGATCTTTTAAATCGATTCAAAGGCCTCGATCTAATTCACGGATCAATTCTTTTTTTCTAGCTATTTCAAAAAGATCGAAAGAAAACATACCACAAAATAGTTATTTGTCTTTGGCTAAAATTAAAGTATAGTGAAGTGAATAATATGCTTATCTGCTCTCGAATTAATTTCTAGTTGAAAAATTGGACTTCGAACAATATAACTTTCGTGTTTTAGACAGGGCTAAACCTAGGCGCCGCCTAGGGTTCAAAGGTCCTAGGGGCGCATTGCAACAAAACCTAATTTGTCCTTAGTGTTTAGAGAAATAATTATTTAAATTATATAAGCTAATAACTATTTCTAAATAAAGAGGTAACATCTAAATGGTTGATCTAACTTTTATGGTTTTTATGACATTCAAGTTTTTGTGTTGGCGAATCACTTTGATATTTGATTAGAAGCTACCGAAAATATAAAGATAAAGGGAAGAGAAGAGAGGACAATGGCCTCACCTAGGGGGAATAAACCCCCCTCCCTACACCATGAGTTATTATTATTATCATTATTAGCACCCCGTCATACTACCCGTTCGGGTTATACGCACTTACGCTAATGTTTAATGGTAGGGTGATTGTGAGATGAAATGGAAGACCTACAGTTTAAAGTGGAATCCGAACCACGGTGGAGGCCTGGCATTCCTCACATTCACAAGTTGTGATTAATACACGTCTTGTTAGAGGTGAAGGAAGGGTTTGGCAAACAGATAAATCTGTGCCGGGACCGAGGATTGAACCCCAGACCCCACTTAGCTATAACAGCTTGACTATTTAATCCACCATAAAGGGTTGTTGTAGGTGAAGGACGAAATGAAGTATACTCTTAAAGACAAAATAGAGAAGTTATTCCAGAAAACGACATAAGGCCAGTGTATTTTAAGCGGTGTGGGCCTGACAGAGACCTATATGGGATCTCAATTTCATTCGTGTCAGCCAAAAAAAAAAAGTTGGATTTTTTTATTTATTTTTCTAAAACTTTTTTCTTCACATCTCTAGATATGTCTCTGTTTGAAATTATGAACTACACTCGTGAAGAGAAGAGTGGTTGATATATTTTATCCGTAGCTTTCTTTCGGTCAGATGAAAGGCCTCCCTTGTTATTCCCTCACACATCAGCCCAAGTCAAGTTTAACCCGACAGTAAATTACCCCCTTGTCAGCCATAAGTCAAGTGGTAATCACTCTTGGAATACGCCGACCACTCCACGAGATCCTCATGAGTCTGACCAAACTTCTTCTTAACTCACTACTCATATTTTAAAATGTCATCCCTCCCCTCCCGCCAGGTTGCCAGTTCTCTCGTCTCTAGCGACAGGACGGGACGTCCGGAAGTGGATTGTATAACCCCCCCCTTACCGCGGCAGCAGTGGCGCAAACAGGGGCAAGCAAGGGGGGATGTAAGGGAGGCGATAAAAGGTCAGTTTTTTATAGCAAAACATTTGCTGGCCCAAATAAATCAAATATTACTCCTGTATAGACATAAGAGTTTAATTTTCTTCACAAGGTGATACCAACAGTTGTTAATATCTGTCATGAGCATAGCGGCATTAGATGAGTAACTTTTTAAATGAAGAGAAAAAGTTGTCATTAAATTCCAGGACAACCTCAACAGATATTCAACCAACTATTGATATCAACATGTGAAGAAAATTAGACTCTTTGTTTGTACTGCAGCAATATTTTATTTATTTTTGGCCCAAAAATGTAATTATATAAGAACTGCAAAAAATACTTATCTTTTCTAGCGTCCCCTACACCCCCACCTTAAGCAAGCATTTGCCCCTAACCACCAGACTCACGAGAAAGTTTATTATTATTATTATTTAATGCCTCTATAAAAAATATTTGGAGTGATTTTTGTGATAACCACCCGCTTTAGAGGCCGAATGGTTTAAGGCATCACTCTCGGGTTGAACTGGACTGCTGATGACGGAATATCGAGGTTCGAATCCAGTCGGGTGAATTGAAAGTGTATTTTCCTAAATGGAAGTGGCTAGTTAAAGCAAGTCCAAGAGGATAAAAACTGTAGAGAAACTGGCTGTTATGTAGACTGCTAGCTAGAAGCAAGTCAAAGAGGATATAACTGTAGAGGAAACTGGCTGTTTACGACTGCTAGCTAGAAGCAAGCCCAAAGAGGATATAACTGTAGATGAAACTGGCTGTTATGTAGACTGCTAGCTAGAAGCAAGTCCAAGAGGATATAAACTGTAGATGAAACTGGCTGTATGTAGACTGCTAGCTAGAAGCAAGTCCAAAGAGGATATAAACTGTAGAGGAAACCGCTTTATATATATATGAGGATGTGTGTGTGTGTTTGTGTGTGTGTGCGCGCGCGCGCTGGGACAACTAAACTGGATGAGATCAGAAGGAAGTTATTAAGATGGTACGGTCACGTCCAAAGAATGGAAGGCACCCCCCGAAGACGGTTCAAAAATGGGAATTCAAAAGCAATAGAAGAGGTCGACCATTAATTAACCAACCATCTGATCGTACAACGCGTGGTGTGTTCAGTGGGAAAAAATATAAGTTGAAAACAGACGAATGCAAAGGATCCTAGACGGAGGAAAAAAAAACAAAAAAAAAAACAAAAAAAAACATTCAACGTGGGAATTGAGTATCCTTATAATGTTCTAATACTTGACTCTAAATTATAATAAAAGTTCAATTTTGTCATTTTGTATTGATGATGTGTTTTTTGTTCAGTTGGAGGGAAACCTCAGTATTGAGGAAAATTCTCATATTTAAATATAGTTCTTCCCTTGTCCCCGCGGGCATAAAAGGGGAAGTCTTGCAAGGTTATAGACACGTGCGGAGGCATACAAAATGAGTGTCCCATCGTTCTTTCTTTTTTTTATCCACAAAGGGAAGAACCCTCAAAATGGTGAGTCAACACTTCCCCTTACCTCCCCCTCCCCACCAGCCGAACCAAAAGAGACGGGACCTATAATTATAACAATACGCCACGTGTGGCGGGCCAGTTGACTAAATGTAAAAAAAGGTGGGGAGGGGGAAGGGGAAAAAGACCTGGCTTGTAAAATCGATCCTAGGGGAATTTTGGCATCCTCCGGGTTGGTCGAAGAGTAACTACAGTAGCTCATGGCTTCTTGTGCTGACTGACAGTTCACAACTGACTTCTGACAGTCACAGTTAGGTATATACCAAATTTGACTGTCAGAAGTGATAGCTGCTAACATAGTTTTTTGCAGATCATATGTTCGCTAGGATACTAATTAGTCTGGGAGTTCAAAGCCGTCAGCTGTCAGTCAGCACCAAAGAAGTCATGGGCTACTGTACCGAATAAGACAGTTCCGTATTGTCGCCTCACGCACATAATTAATTATTCACTACTCTCCTTAATTTAAGGACGTTGCCTACCTGTGACGTCACGGTAGGTCAAGATAGATTTCCCATGTTAGTGTGTTTACGTTTTACTCACGAGTTTTAAAGATATATCGTTGAAACAAAAACTATAAATTCTTAAATAACTCTAAAAATAGTCCTACAATTTCACAAAATTATTATTTTTATCTTAATGTACCTTGGTTTTTTTTTAAACATTTTGTTTATAAATCATCTACAACTTGAGCTATTTGTCTCAAACATAAAAATAGCCTGCCATGATGTATATTAAAAAAAATGCCATGGAAGTCTATAGTAGAGTGAGTGTGTAAACTCGTAAGAGGAAGAGGGGAAGTGTTATCTGTAGATAAACAAGAGGCCTCTCACGGTGAACTGCTCATTTTCTTCCCTCTCTTTCTAATTCATTAATTGGCGCCCAACTGTGATGGCGCTTAGTTTGCTTAAGTGCGTCAAGTTGAGATGCAACCCACTCAAGCTATCCAGGTGTGTGTGTGTGTTCAGCTATACAGTATTTAATTTATACTCGTAAAATTTAAAAAGGACACCTGAAAACGAAATCGAACCCTGGATCCTTTGCTTAGCGCGCCAATGCTCTACCACTGAGCTATCCCAGTATTAGTCACGTGCTCAACGACATTCTTCCATCATATTTTAAGGCAGAGTCTGTAATGGACGTGTGGACCTACCTGTTTTCCTTGAACAACATATTAGTACATAAAGACAGACTGGTATTTAATCTGGAGAATACACAACTGTCGCATTTTGGATTAGTGTTTGGATGGAAATATTGCTTATATAGAAGTATATTTAAGAAAAAAAAAATAGTTTGCATCACTCTGGTGGACACATGCATTGTAAAAAGTAAATTAAAACACAAACATACCTGCTTGCCTATTAATTAATAAAAAAAACACTAAAACCACAATCATAAGAGAAAAATACAACAACAAAACTACAAGCATCCGGAACCTCCTGACAAGACAATGGAATCCGAACCACCGTACAGGCAAACTGAAGTCTCTTGTGGATCTCTCCAAAAAATAGACAAAATAGAAAACAACTAGAGAGGCCAGCGCTTTAGTTGTTCCGGCCTTGGAGGAAGCCTCCGTCTCTTTTAAATTAGAGATGTCTCCGATCGATTATTCTCGATTACGATTCTTAAATTTTAAACTCGATTTTTTTCGATCCTCGATTCCTCATCATTTGCAATTTTTTCATATTTTTTTTCCTATGCAGCCAAGCTCACATAAAAATTTTATATACTATATATGTATATTGTATATATTTAAAGTAAACACTGGAAAGGTGTAAATAATAAACAATAAAAAAGCCAAGTTTGATTTGTGTATAGATACTTTAACATACATGTAGTTCTGAGTAAATATACATTTTTCCGGTGCCAAAACTAAACGGCAAAATAACTAATAATAATATTATTATTATTAGCACCGCGTCTTACTACCCGTTCGGGTTATACGCACTTACGCTAATGTGTAATGGTAGGGTGATTGTGAGATGAAATGGAGGACCTACAGTTTAACGTGGGATCCGAACCACGGTGGAGGCCTGGCATTCCACACATTCACAAGTTGTGATTAATACACGTCTTGTCAGAGGTGAAGGAAGGGTTTGGCAATCAGATAGATCCGTGCCGGGACCGAGGATTGAACCCCGGACCCCTAACACAGAAGTCTGACACCTTACCCCTAGACCGCCAGGTCACCCAATAATAATGGCCATGATGAAAAATGAGCCAATTCTGAATTTCGCCGTTTGGTTTCAATGTCAAAACTTTAATTTATTTAGAATTCAAGAGCTAAGAATCGAGGCATCGAAAATCGCGATATATATAAGATCAACTTCTTTCGATAGTAGTTAAGAATCGAGATTATCTAGATATCGAATTTTGACATCTTTACTTTAAATTCAACACGCGTGTGAATAATGATCATAATAAAAAAGTGATAAAATAAAATAAATTAAATAGGATCAAACATTAGGTTATTTAGAAGCTCAAACCGGCAGGGTTGGCTTCACGATATGGTGTGTCCAGACTGGCTCGGGAGGACCCGGGTTCAAACCTGTCAGGATGCAACAAGTTTGGGTTTATCTGCCCCTCCCTCCCCAACCGTATGTCAACTACCTTCAAGGTGACGTTTGCCATACCAGAGGTTGTGTGATGAGAAACGTTTATATGAGAATATGACAAATATTCAAGAATTGTTGCGATTACAATATATAGATAAATATTTAAAATAAACGTATCTAACGAAGAAGAAATATTTTTTTTTATTTTTCCATGATCCCCAGGGTGTGGAAATTTAAAACTTTTTTTTAATAGGTCCTAGTTTGGTAATTGTAGATTTTTAAGGTCCTATTTATTTGATTTGAATCATTTTAAAGGCATTTTTGAGTCATTTTTAAACATTGATGTTGAATGAGATTATTATTAAATGCTATCGATATTTTATAAATACCTATTTAATGAGAAGATAATGATAATATAGTCAGTGAACTTTTTATCCTTTAGTCTGGTTGTAAAACACACATTCCTGCTGAGACTGTAACTAGACTGGAGAGGGTAACTATTACTTCTGAAGGAGGTATTACACATTCCTGGTGAGACTGTAACTAGACTGGAGAGGGTAGCTATTACTTCTGAAGGAGGTATTACACATTCCTGGTGAGACTGTAACTAGACTGGAGAGGGTAGCTATTACTTCTGAAGGAGGTATTACACATTCCTGGTGAGACTGTAACTAGACTGGAGAGGGTAGCTATTACTTCTGAAGGAGGTATTACACATTCCTGGTGAGACTGTAACTAGACTGGAGAGGGTAGCTATTACTTCTGAAGGAGGTATTACACATTCCTGGTAAGACTGTAACTAGACTGGAGAGGATTGTGTTGGGAGGGGTAGCTATTACTTCTGAAGGAGGTATTACACATTCCTGGTGGAGACTGTAACTAGAATGGAGAGGGTAGCTATTACTTCTGAAGGAGGTATTACACATTCCTGGTAAGACTGTAACTAGACTGGAGAGGATTGTGTTGGGAGGGGGTAGCTATTACTTCTGAAGGAGGTATTACACATTCCTGGTGAGACGGTAACTAGACTGGAGAGGAGGTAGCTATTACTTCTGAAGGAGGTATTACACATTCCTGGTGAGACTGTAACTAGACTGGAGAGGGTAGCTATTACTTCTGAAGGAGGTACAGTATTAGTAAATCAATGTTATATTTAGGAGAATGAACCAGTTTTGTTGTTAAATTCATCAATTATAGGCCTATATGTTTTAGTTTCGATTTGTAAAGTGCACATTTGATTTGGACGTGTGCATTAATCACCAGTTTTTTCTCATACTTTTAGGTAATTTTTATTGTAAATTTAAATTAATTTTTAGTTCATTTTTTTTATGTCATCAAAGGCCGGGGTCTGTTTTTCCCAAAGAAAAATAATTTACCGCTCTAAGTAAAGGAGAGAGGGATGAGTACTTAGGATGCCATCTACAAATCCGTCAACCGACAACGCGTGTCATTAGTGTGCAGCCTCGGGTTTGAAACCCCGATCCTCTCAGAGTCAAGGTTCAGGCACGATAACCGGGTGCGAGCAACCCCTGCCGGTAGCGAATTACAATTTAATTTTTTTTTTTTCTGGGCGACTGACCTCATAGTAGTGGAGGGGCAAGTTGTGCGTGACTACCTCCGAGATTACGTAAGCTATGCAGATGACGACCAGTAGTTTGGCGTAGATGAAGCTCATGATGATGAACAGGGAGGTTCTGAAACAAGAGCAAACAGGTCACAGGTCACAAGGTGTGATGGGGTGTGCCTCTAGATTGATGTAATCTGCAGGTGTCTGGAACATCTTCAGGTCTAAAAACGAGGGTTGAAATCTGCAGGTGTCTGGAACAGCTTCAGGGCTAGAAGCTAGGGTTGCAAACTGCATGTGTTTAGATGAAGATAGTAGAGACTGGAAGTTATTTACACACATAATGATGAATTACAAACCCTGTATTTATCGCCTAACATTATTAGGGCAGTAAGTTATTGTGGGCAGGCCATTCAGCGCGAATGACAGAAACTAGAACCCTGCCCAGGGTATTGAATGGCAAACCTATGGGACGAGATCAGTGGATAGTATTATAATGGATCTGAAATAGATGGGGTATAATGAGGTGTACTGGGTAGAATTAACTCAAGATAGGGATAAGTGATGTACTTTTGTAAGTGCGTAAATGAACTTTTGAGTTCCTTATGTCATAGAGTAAGTAAGAAAGCGGTAAGGTAGGTAAACTGACATTAGGTTTAGCTTTGGTGGATCTACTGCTTTCTTCAAGTGGGCTCCAAAGGGATTGAGCAGTATGGAGGATTTAGAAGTGTTTAAAATACTTATTTGCAACTATTTTTATTGTGATCAAGGGATTTTGGCAGGCTAATTTGTTTCGAGCATCAAGGCCGTAGCCAGCCAATAATTTCAGGGGGGGGTTTGGTGGGCAAATACCCTGATTTCCGGAGGCTAGAAAAAATGTTAACTGGTAAACAGTTATAGACGCTATCTGAAGTATTTTTTATGGCAACATAACCCCTTAATTTGTACTTGTATCTTAATGTTGGTATTGTTTGAACCATAAATAAAGCCATAGATATTTTGTTCATAAATGTCGGGGGGGGCGGGGGTGAACGCCCCTCAAACCCCTTCCTCCCGGCGACGTCCTTGTCGAGCATGTATTGACTTCAATAAATTAAGGTAAATATCTTTTTTTTTTCTTTGCTTTCGCCTCTATGTTGAAAAAAAAGAAGAAGAAAACATTGACCACTGTAGCTTTATTTTGTTCAAATTTAGCGGGAAATTAAATTATTTTGATTACTTCTTGTGGGATTTGGTTAATACGAGTTGGCAACACTGAGGATAACGTTCATTGTGAGAAATGTGACCGCAAGATGGCTTCGTGAAAACCAGACCATGATGCATCTAGTGAAAGCAATCTACCAAATATAATTTTAAACTACTTTTTTTTTCCAAAATATGGAAATCAACTTGTCTCTCAGTCTTATGAGTTTCCAAATACATAAAGTAATAGGTGTAGTTCCAATTGTTTGAGAAAGCCAATAATTTTATGGTGGATGTAGTATTATTTGCTGTCAAATGGGGTTGGTCCATCTGGGTTAAAAAACTAATCATTTTAATAAATTGACAGTTAATAACATATTTTTTTTATTTATCACCACGTCCTAATATACATTCGGGTTACACGCTTATGTACTAATTAAGATAATAGGGAAGGGATGAGGCAGTTTGAATTTAGAGGAAGTGTACCAACATTTGCGTGGAGAGTGGGGGAAACCATTTAGTAAAATCTACCCTCAGTACATCCGACCGTGATCGGACCAAAATCTCCCCATTATCGGCAGTCTGGTCTATTGCGAGGGTACCAGCCTAGACCATGCGGTCACCGAAGAAGCGGATTTTACTAGATAATAGATATTGTAGTTGTAACCAACCACTATAACCACTCACGCACTGATAAATAAATCAAAAACTATAAAACTAAATTATTTATCAAATCTATATACCCGCCTCTGTGGCGTAGTTGGCTAACGGGCTTGTCGTGTTGAACTCGACTGCCGAGGACGGGGAGATCGAGGTTCGAATCTCGGTCGGGTGAACCGGGAGTGGCTTTTCCTAAATGGTTTTCCACTCTCCCTCCACGCAAATGCGTGTTCACTTCCTCTACAATTCAACCTTCCCAATTCCTAATCCATTAGTGTAATTAGTGCTCAAGCGTATAAACCGAACGGGTAGTAAGAGGTGGTGCTAAATAAATAAATAATAATAATAATCAAATCTATAAGATCACTATCAATTAATTCAGCGTTTGAATAATAATTACAGTAATTACATTTACTATTAATATTATGAGTAGTGTGGCAAGCAAGCGCTAAACAGAACACTTAGCATTAAAGTGGAAATAAAAGTCGTCTTAATTAGAGTAAAATTTGTAAGCTCGAAAGAAAATATTGATTTAAAAAAAATCTGAATGAATGAATGAATGAAAAGTTAAGAGAGGGGAAAAGGGAGGGAGAGATTAAGTGGCGAATTAAACCAAAAAAAAAAAAGAATCGGAAGGACTCACTTTTTCAAGGGCTGCGGTCGAACTTTCTTTAGTTCCATCTCCTTGTTGGTAAAGTTGTTTTTCTCCGCGGTGACGTCACTTCCGCCTGTACCGCCGCCATGCGCCCGGGACACCGGCAGGGTCGCCATATTGTCCACGGACTCCGCCACCTCGACCGTCGCCACCTTAACCTCACCACCGCCCACCATTGTTTTTTTAAAACAAAGTGTTTTCGACAGAAGTTACTGACTAACTACCACCGCAAAGGGACGGGAGCTGCTCGACTTTCGAACGCACGCGTGAGAGATTCAAAAATAGTTTTCGAAAAAAAAAAAAAAAAGGAACATCAAGATATTAAAGACAAGAAAGGGGGGAAAGGCGGGAAGTCACAAGTGATGTCCACCTCAGTGACAACGTGACAAATATTTTTAATAAAATATAATAGATATTATTTATTTTAGATAAAAATTTAGAACAAAAAAACTAGAGATAAATATTTATAGTATATTTAAACAACAAAAGTTTACAACTTAACACTTTCGTTGCTGTTTGTTATTTTTAAATTCACACGTATCACTTATTTTGAAATCGATGTTCCTTGGTTTATTCATTTTAGTTTTTTTACTATTATTATTATTGGATTCAAAAAATATATATCTTAGCACATAAAAACGCTTAAAAAATTAAGATATAAACAAAAACACTGATTTTAACTCTACAAAAATGTCATTCGTTGTTCTAATTCACTTTTTTATATAAAAAAGTATCATAAAGTCATGTACTTTTGGATGGAATAGATTTTTGAGGTTCAAAACTAGGCGGGTTTAAGTGTACCAAAAAAATAAATAATTAAAAATCAGTGTATAATAACATTATTTAGTATTATATTATTATTTATATGTAATTTTAAATATATAATAAATGTAAGTTTGACATGCGCAACGGCGATCCACCGTCGTTTTGATTGAAAAAAATTATATATTATGTTCGTCAAGTGCTGATTTACGGTTTATAATTATCAGCTCCTCCTGAAGACTAGGCCACTAAAATACAAAACGCCAAAAAATAAAAGGAAAAAAACACGAAAAATTTGCCCCGGTGGTGGGTGTTAGTTAGGCAGACACGCAAAACACGGGAGATCAGCGCCTGGGCTGGGGGTCTCTCCTACTGGAAAACTACCCCACCAAAAACCACCCCGCACAGAGAAATATTTCGTCCCCCGTTCCGTGGAAAGCACCTCTACTAGTTCTTTTTTTATTTTTTTCTCTCTTATTAGTCTCTATCTCTTTTCTTGAAACCCTTCAAGCGCCGCGCATCAACCGCCCGAATCGCGCGTTCCCTTGGTCTCCAAAGCCGTCCAGAAAGAGAGAGAGAGAGGGATGCTGCAAGGAGCGGTACCACGTGACTTGCGCGCAGAGCGCCTCCCATTGGCCCGGGCCGAAACACGGACCCCTGTTTCCCGGAGAGTTCCCCTCCACCCCACTGTTCCTTTTGCAAGGGATGCTGGGAGAGCTCGGCTGGTTTTGACGCTTTCCGAAACCCCTCGGATACTGGGAAGTGTGATGCCCTAGTGACCTTCATAGGTCATCATAGGTCATATAGAACCAGGTGGGGGGGGGGGGGGGAGACGGGGGATCTATTTAAAAAAAATGCCTTTTTTATTAGGCTTAGTAGGTTTTTTATTTTATTTATTTGATTATGCTCCTATTTAACGTGCACTTTCTGAACCGACTGACTGATTATATCAGAATACGAGAATTTATATGAGCGAGAGCGAAAAGCCATACCAATTTAGACGGGGAAGGGTATTTTCACATACTTTCCAGGGTTATTTTACGTGTCCACAATCGACATGGGACCTGAAGGCTTTATTTCCCCTCCGAAGGAAGTTGTGCCACGGATTTTTTTTATCGCTCAAGGAAAATCCGTCGACCCCAGCTGGGTTTGAACCCACGAACGTAAGGTCCTGAGGCGAGCACTTTACCCCAATACCACTCAGGTCTACTTTTAATAATTAGTAACAGTTTCATCACATGAATGTGAATTACCACAAAATATCCCTCTTCCGAGGGTGGGAGGGGTGAATATATCAAAGAACACCCTTTTCAAGGTCGATGGACTATGACGGGAGTTTAGAGGACAATACCCCAAGAGGATCACCCTATTTATACTCCACCACCTCCCTTCCTTCCCCCGAGAGCAATAATCTCCCCTACAATGATACGCTACATCACAGATTTAAATTTTATTATTGATGCGTTTTGATACAAACATTTTTGGCTACAGCGAGAAAGACTAAGAAGTACAATATCGGTTTTCAATGTATTCCTCCTCAATGACCAAGACCAGTAGCTTATTTGAAGTGTAGTAAAGTTCATAAAACCTACAGCCCCTATTATTATGTTTTTGAAGTGATTTGAAGTTAGAAAAACAAAAGCACTGGCTGTTAACAAAGAGCATCATTCTTCCCTCCTCATTAATTTTGTTGGGGGTGGGCGGGAGGGAGGTAGGGTGGCTAAATCACGAGCTAACAGAGGCAGTGCACCCCACATTTCAAGTAATGTCGGCCTTGGTTAGATCAAATAATGTCGGCCTTGGTTAAATCAAATAGTGTCGGCTTTGGTTCAATCAAATTGTGTAGCTTTGGTTCAGTCAAATAATGTCGGCTTTGGTTTAGTCAAATAATGTCGGCCTTGATTCAGTCAAATAATGTCGGCCTTGGTTCAGTCAAATAATGTCAGCCTTGATTCAGTCAAATAATGTCGGCCTTGTTTAGTCAAATAATGTCGGCCTTGGTTCAATCAAATAATGTCGGCCTTGGTTCAATCAAATAATGCCGGCCTTGGTTCAATCAAATAATGCTGGCCTTGGTTCAATCAATTAATGTCGGCTTTGGTTCAATCAAATAATGTCGGCCTTGGTTCAATCAAATAATGTCGGCCTTGGTTCAATCAAATAATGTCGGCCTTGGTTCAGTCAAATTATTATTATTATTATTATTATTATTATTATTATTATTATTATTATTATTATTATTATTATTATTATTATTATTATTATTATTAGCACCGCGTCTTACTACCCGTTCGGGTTATACGCACTTACGCTAATGTGCAATGGTAGGGTGATTGTGAGATGAAATGGAGGACCTACAGTTTAACGTGGAATCCGAACCACGGTGGAGGCCTGGCATTCCTCACATTCACAAGTTGTGATTAATACACGTCTTGTCAGAGGTGAAGGAAGGGTTTGGGAATCAGATAAATCTGTGCCGGGAACGAGGATTGAACCCGGGCCCCCAGCACAGAAGTCTGACACCTTACCCCTAGACCACCAGGTCACCCTCTTCAGTCAAATAATGTCGGCCTTGATTCAGTCAAATAATGTCGGCTTTGGTTCAGTCAAATTATGTCGGCCTTGGTTCAGTCAAATAATGTCGGCTTTGGTTCAGTCAAATAATGTCAGCCTTAGTTTATTCACATGATGCTAACATTAATATAAATTTCTCTTCTATACCTCTCATTATATTAAACTAATATATATGTATATATATATTATTTAGTTATAAAATATTTTTTTTTCTTCAAGTGGGTTTGCGACACTGGAAAAATAAGTAAAACTCCATATGTGGGCATGGAGACAAACTTGTCGGTCTGAACTTATAAGTATTGTCGGTGACAACGAGGCTATGATTGGAATATCTCCCGAGTGTTTAGAGGAAATTTTTCACTATTTAATTTGATTCACTCTTCATCATGCAAATGAGGGTACATTTCCTCTACGTGTAGTAAGACGTGGTGCACATACAAAAGAAAGAATCAGTGTATGCGCTATTATAATTTGTACAGTCATAAAAATAAACTGATTTTCTACGAAACTCGGTCAAGTTTCGTTCTTCGAGATTGGCCTATTCCAGGAACACACGTGGGTACGTAGATGAAGGGCGTTTTGTTAATCGGCTCAGCGAGCTGGTAACGGGCTCGTCCACGCGAACCTAAACGCGCGGTCTATATTTAGGCGATGGTAGTTTGAATCGTTCTTAATTTTTAAAAAAGGCCTCCGCCGGGCCATCCAACGCGATAGACTCTACCCTAGTCAGGAGGAAAACCTGTCCAACTCCAAGATGACAAAATATTCAACAATGCAAAACACTTTTTCGGTCAAACTAAATCAAATATTTCTCCAATAGAAACACAGAATTTAATTTTCTCCACGCGGTGATATCAACAGTTGTTGAATATCTGTCATGAGCATGGCGGCGTTAGATGAGAAACTTTTTAAATGAAGAGAAAAAGTTGTCATTAGATTAAACACGGTTCTTACAGACATATAAAACATACATTTAAGGACTTTTCAAGGACTAAAACCGATATTTCTCGTACTGCCTGAAGCTAAACACGTCAATAAAACAGAATTATAAACCATATCAAATTGTAAATAGATAGAAAACTCTTAACTTTTCTCTAAATTTAATGAACAGATAGAACTATAAAAATAGTAATCTATCTTTTTTGTCACATCACTATACTTGGTTTATTGGTTAGTGCAGTCATTCTAGATTCAGTATATATTGCATTATGGCTAGAACAGGAATTTGAGCGCTAAGGTGGATGGGAGATGAACTAATAGCTATCGGCGGGAATTTTAGTTCAAAGCTGTAATTATAAGTACTTAAAGTGTTGATAGGTAGTCAAATATCTTAAAAGAATTATTACAAATGACGGTTTTAGAGAAACTTATAAAAAAAATGGCGAATACACATGAAGTGAAACCTGGAAATTCCAGGACTTTTCAAGGCCTTGAACAAAAAGACACATTAAATTCCAGGCCTTTCAAGGACCGTATGAACCCTGATTACAGAACACCCTTGACAGATATTCAGCAACTGTTGATATCAACATGTGGATAAAATTAAACTCTTGTGTTTGTATGAAAGTAATATTGGATTTATTTTAATCAAAATAATGTTTTGTTATAAATACTGCAAAAACACCTTTTATCGCGTTCCCTGCATCATAATGTGCTACCTAAGTATCCGAGATATTAACAATCAGATGTTGCACTTGGCTAGATATTTAAAAAAAAAAACTTTAAAAGTGCACTAGTTTGTTGTTTACTGAAATGAACACAAAACTATTGTCTATGATCCTATGCATAAAATATAGACTTATAAGCAAGCACGAATTTAACGGGGGGGAGGGAGGTGGCACAGGGGACACCTGCCCCCCCTCATCACCCCAGATTTTTTTTAGACTAATGGAAGATGAGTGTGAGGACTTTGGCGGCAATCAATGAGGTTGTATAATAATTTCTGGGGTGGAAGTACGGGGTAATTTCTTGTGGGGGTGAAGCTGGGCTTGAACTCGGCATGGGCGAATGGACGAATCGTGGATAGAAAGGGGAAATGTTTCGCCTTTCAATATATCTGTTACCCCTTCTTTTACAATTTCTAAATTCGTGCTTGCTTGTAAGAAAATCTGAGGAAGATGGAAAAGAAATCCTTGGAGAGTTTTGAAATGTGGATGTGATTCTTGGGTACAAACCAAAGTGGATCATACAAATCCTTAGGAAGAACGGTTTTCTGCACAACTTCAAAGAAAGAAAGGTTGAGGGAAAGAGGATCTTAGGAAGGAGGAGGATTAAACTATTGGATGACTCGAAGGAAAGGAGAAAATTCTAGGAGCTGAAGGAGGAGGCAGAGGACAGGGCGCATTAGCGGTCAAAGTTCAATGACCAAAGAAATGGACCTGTCATAAGACAGAACACCTAATGATGATGATGATGATGATAATAATAATAATAATAATAAGCATGGCTCAAATTTTTTCAAGTTGTTTCACTAGTTTCAATTCAACAATTTTCTAAAGTAAAATACATTAAAACAGCACCACTATGTGACGTCTGGTTCGAGCTGTATTATTTACCCAATTAATGTGCTATCCAGGGGCTATGGAACTATCCGTATTATCTACCCAAGTAATGTGCTATCCTGTGCCTAGGGAAATATCCGTGTTATCTACCCACATAATGTGCTATCCTGTGCCTAGGCAAATATCTGTGTTATCTACCTAAGTAATGTACTATCCTGTGCCTAGGGAACTATCCGTGTTATCTACCCACATAATGTGCTATCCTGTGCCTAGGCAACTATTTGTGTTATCTACCTAAGTAATGTACTATCCTGTGCCTAGGGAACTATCCGTGTTATCTACGCACATAATGTGCTATCCTGTGCCTAGGGAACTATCTGTGTTATCTACCCTAATAATGTGCTATCTAGGGGCTAGGGAACCAGTAAAGCGTTGATAATTCGGAGTAATTGGGGATCTAACTAGTTCAGATTATCGATTTGTCCGGATTTTCGAAAATATAGTACCTATACAAAAAATATCAAAATAAGCATGGCCGGGATACTTGGGAAAACTCAGAGTTAGGTAAAAGCATTTTCACTTTATTAAAACATCGAGCTTCCACATTGTATCTTTGTTGCTAATGTCAAAAATTCTGAAGGAATATAATAATGCAAAAATCTATCAACAAAAAAATCCCCTTTTTTTTCAACAAGAGTTGAGGTGCGTTTTTTGGCGGCCATGTCTCTAATATTGAAATCACTGTGGTTATTTTTATAAATAATATTTTTTTCTTGGCGATCCGGATTTTTAACGTCCTGTATGTCATATGTGATGGACCCAGCCAGCCAGGAGGTTCCCACAGACGTATCAAATCACCTCTTGACCTACTTCAAACTCAGGGAAAAATTATAGGAGTTATTTAAACTCTAAATACAAAGATAAATCTGAAAAATTTAGTATCGACAAGAACATTACAAAGTTATTAACATGATGTACTTAGCATTTTTAGAATGAAGGGGGCGAGGTCTATTGTTCACAGAACCATTAGTTTTATAGGTATTGTCTATTGATAATATTTAACAAGAAAAGACAGCCAATTAAAGTCTGTAGATCACAAGACTTGACGTATGGATACGTGAAAGTAGATCTAGTAAGTTTTAAAACTTGCAAAAAAATTGTTATTTTATATCTAAATAGTACTGTCCTAGGCTAGACAAGTTTGTAAATTAGGTGTGTTTAGAAAGTGTGCGTTAAATATCCCCAATTAAAATTGAGACACGCTTCGGTGGCCGAGTGGTCTAGCACGCTACTCTCGCAAAACACTTAAAGATGTGAGAGAGAAAATTTTCAACTATTATTTATGAAAAATAATTTCAAGTGATTAAATGGAACTAATGCAATCGAAATATATAAATCCCAAATGTCAACGTTTGTACTTAAGATTAATTTCTCCCGAGGGCATTGACACCAGAAACATCATTAAACGAGCTTTGGTGGCCGCACGTCTAACGCGCTACTCTCGCAATAGACTAGACTTCCGATGACAGGGAGATCGGTGTTCGATCCCGGTCGGGTGCACCGAGGGCGGTTTTCCACTTTCACTCCATGCAAATGGGGGTGCAATTCCTCTGAATTCAACCTTCCTAATACCCAAAACCATCAGCGTAATTAGTACATAATCGTATAACCAGAACGGATAGAATACGCAATGCTATAAGTAAATATTTTTTTTCTGTTTTATTAAACTTTATCAGCTATTTACAATATATAAATAAAACATTAGAAAAAGAGAAAAGCGGAGAGCCGCATCAGATAACAGTGGCCATCTTAATACCACCGTAGTTCACCCTGACCAATACAATTCAATATATCATAATCATAAACATTTATATATCGATTTAATTTATCACAAATTTCGATATATAATTTGCGATACATGAAATTATAATTATATCGAGATATTATGGAAAAAACTTGCCATCTCTATTAAGGAGGTCATCCCCGTAATCGTGACTCTGTTACAGCCCTCGGTATACCCGATTAGGATTCGAACCCCGTTCTCCCCCATTAATTTCGAGAGTGACGGTCCCGGTCATCACAGTGAATATTAAAATTTAGAGGGTTAATCTTCGTGACAAAAATTCTGAGGGTTTGCGAAGATTGACCTTGAAAAAAAATACTCTCCCTCCGCCGTGCCATAAAGGACGAAGTAGTTAGCAAACTCATCAACCGCCCTGTGAATAATAGAAGTTTGTTAATGTGAAGATGTCAGCCTGGCTCGAGGAGACAAGTCTGACATCTTGTGGTGGAAAGCAGACCTCGGTGACTGACTAGGTAAGATGGCCGACTAGATCTGTAGTGCAAAGGCAAAGGGCTAATAAACACTGCCTCGATGTCTAACCAGGGTCAAGTTAGATCTGCAGTCTGTCTTCATAGTCACTTCCCCACTCGTCAAAATGATGTGTAGATCGGTAGAATTGTTTTTGAAAAAATATTCAAAGCACAACAAAAAAAAACTGTCCTGTTTTTGCCGACTCCCCCCTTCCCCCACCCAATAAAAAGGATGAAATAAAACTCGTGAAACGTGTTACATCAAAAATATAGCCAGTTGTAGGCTACAACTGTTGTCGTTGAGGTGTATAAGATTGTCACGATCGTTAAAACTGTCTTCTACTTTGACGAGTCCACACAAAACCCATAAGCCTATCTACCAAACTTCGAAAACATTCCTTTGCTAGAAAGTAAAACGAGATTCGTCTCGAGAAAGGTTCATACCTTTTAGAGGTTTTTTTTTTATGTGATAGGGCAGTGGGGATAAGGAATAATGTGGTGTACTATAGCGTACTATTTTTGTTGGATGCAGATAAACTGATCGACAATAAACTGGTCAAGACGCAAGGTCGAAGTGGTATACTGTACAGACATAACGGTGTATGACACGCAGGAGCAACTAAATGGGCGAACGAGTAGGATCATGTGATAGACAGCCAATTTTTTTTAACACCGCATATTACTACCCGTTCGGGTTATACGCTTATGTATTAATTACTCTACTGGGTTAGGAATTAGGAAGGTTCAATTCAGATGAAATGCACCCGCATTTGCGTGAAGGGAGAGTGGAAACCGTTTAGAGGGGGGTAAAAACCTCAGTACACCCGACCGGGATCGAATTCCGATCTCCCCGTCATCGGCAATCTAGTCCAACACGAGAGTAGCGCGTTAGGCCACGCGGCCACCGAATCTGATTATGTTGGTGTGTTTTTTTTTAATTTGTGGGGCCCTCTTTTTTTAGACCTTAGTTCAGCTGCACCATTTGCATCAGAAACTGTAAAACACCCCGCTCTGATGCCCTGTTTCCCTTGATGCCCCAAGCGGGTGCTTATGTTGTTTAATTGTTAATCGTCGGTGACCTGGGTGTCTAGGGGTAAGGTGTCAGACTTCTGTGCTGAGGGTCCGGATTTCAATCCTCGGTCCCGGCACAGATTTATCTGTTTACCAAACCCTTCCTTCACCTCTGACAAGATGTGTATTAATCACAACTTGTGAATGTGAGGAATGCCAGGCCTCCACCGTGGTTAGGATTCCACGTTAAACTGTAGGTCCTCCATTTCATCTCACAATCACTCTACCATTACACATTAGCGTAAGTGCGTATAACACGAACGGGTAGTAAGACGCGGTGCTAATAATAATAATTGTTAATCCAGCCCTGTTAAAAATATATATATATATGATCCTTATCTTATCTAAACATCCTACAAACCACCCCCAACATCTACCCTTATTGTTTTCAAGCCCTAATGTTTGAGCAGACTGTACCTGCATACACAAACATTATTTCAAGACGTATTTAGTCTACTCTTTAATTTATTTATTTTTTCACAACACATTATAGAGTCTAAAAGCAAGAACGTTAAAAAATTTTTGACACTAATGTGGTTTTTTTTTTTAAGATTAGTGAAAGGGAGGGTCTAATGGTCGAGCGTTGAAGTCATTTTGGAGGGGTTTGAGGGGGGGGGGGGAGCTTTCGTAAAGAGAGAGGGCGCGCGTCGTACGCACTTTAGTGGGGAGGGGAGAGGAGGGTGTTGCGAGAAGCTATATTGATCCAAAAGCTAGTAAAAAAAATAAAAAATAAAAAAAGAAGTTTCGTGCTAGCGTGCGCACGCGCATCTAACCCCACCCCTTTTCGAAAACTATCCTGCTACCCGCCATACACAGTAGAGACATTGGGGGGGAACAAGAGCGCGCCAAGCGGTGCGAGACTGAAATACAAATTATTATTTAACTAAATGGCCGACATCACGCAACAGGAAGTATTTTACAACTAAAACAAAAATACAGATGTTATCGATAAGATTTTTTTTTGGGGGGGGGAGGGGGGTGAAAACAAGGGATGGTAGCCATTGAAATCTTACAGTCTCGACATTTGTCACGAGTTTTTTTTGTTTTGTTTTTTTACGGGAAGCATCTGCAGATACTTTCAGTGGGAAAAGTGATTTCTTTACCAAGTCAGCTTAAACTTCTTTTCTTTTTTTTTTTTTGAAGGTGTGGTGTAAATAAAAGCAAGTTGTATATTTTAAGTTTTTATGATAAAAAAAATTGTTTTTTTCGATAAAATAAATAAAATAGATACGTTTAATTTAATTTTCTATGCGTAGTCTCAAAAATTCTTAAATATATGTCACGGAAAAATAGCGTAATTTAACGGGGATTTTTTAAAATCTTAATTCTAAATGTTTCTGCTCAAACTACACAATGCCCATGACGTATATTAAAAAGCTACTGAGATAGTTAAATGTAGAAAATTAAATAAACGCATCTACTGAAGAAATATTTTATTTTATTTAGCCAAAAAATATTTTGTCATTAAAAAGTATTAGATTGTTTGGTATAATACACGTTTATGCTGGGGGGGTTTTCTACTTCTACTAAGTAACAAAAGAAAAATATTGTATTTGCCGATGTATGATCATCCACAAATCAGAGTTTCAATTCAAACAATTTACTTTTTTTTTTTTAAATCTACTAAAAACTATTTTTAAAATAACTTTTACCCACCTCGGTGGTGTAGTTAGCTAACGCGCTTGTTTCGTGTTGAGCTAGACTGCCGAGGACGGGGAGATCGAGGTTCGAATCTCGCTCGGGTGAACTGGGAGAGGTCTAAATGGTTTTGCACTCTCCCTCAACGCAAATGCGGGTTCACTTCCTCTGTATTCTACCCTCCCGATTCCTAACCCCATTAACGTAATTAGTACTTAAGCGTATAACCCGAACGGGTAGTATGACGCGGTGCTAAGTGTTACTAACATGACTTTTCAAATATATTTTTCATCTAACAATGGAGCTAAATAAAATAAATATATAAGGGATTCATCCTTGGACGAGACTGAAGTTATCCCTAAACAGGGAGATGTGATATCAAGACTAGGGGCACATGAGTCAAGAAGAGGTATTTTCACTAGTTTCATTAGTTAGGAATGATGTCATCCAAATTACCCTAGAGGATTGTTGAAAGGGGAATAAGCTAGGTATGAGAAAAAAGGGCGAGGGTCACATCCCTCCAGAGAGTAATAGATGGAAAGGGAAGGGGAGGCGAGAATGGGGGAAGCTTTGAACACACACGCATTAAAAAAAAAACTAAAGTGGTGAACACATTTGACGTTCTGCAGTAGAGAAGTCTCTGCTTGAAATCTTTTGGAGGGAAATGGAATTCCATGAATTATAATTTTTTTACATTATTTTAAAATGTAATAAGACATTTTATCTAACTTTAAATAACTTATATGAAAACTCCATGAAAATTAAGGTGCCAAGTTCTATCAAAATAAAAAAACAAACGACAGGTTTAACAATATATGCTTGGGTAAGTTTTTATTCTTTGTTATAAATTATTTTTATTAATTTTATTAATTCTTTATAAATGATGCCGCGTAGTAATATGATGAATAAAACGACTAGATACAGTAGCAATCAGATGACACAAAATTGGTGGGTTTATTTGGTCTCAAAATAAATTTTACTACTTTTCAAAATCCAAACATGTAGAAATAATGTTCCAATCAAGAAATAAAATATCATTGTTGTTGGGCACACAGGTATTGAAAGGCTGGTGACGAGGAGGTCAATATTCGAATCCCACTCGGGAGTACTTATATGCATTTTGTCAATAAGGGTTTCCCACTGTACCTTAAAAAAATTACCTGTGGATTTCTTAATTCTACATTCCTTATTATATATCCCTTTAGTGTAATTTACAGCATATTCCGGACGGGTAGTAAGACTAGAAACTCTACGGAGAGGGGAGGGCCAGAATGTATTATTACCAACTTTCTTATTTAATTACTATCGCACCTTTGTAAATGATTAATTAACTAATTGAATTACTATCACGCCTTTGTAAATGATTGATTTGCAAATCGAATTACTATTTCACCTTTGTAAATAATTAATTTACTAATTAAATTACTATTGTGCCTTTGTAAATGACTGATTTGCGAATTGAATTAATATTTTACCTTTGTAAATAATTAATTTACTAATTGAATTAATATTGTGCCTTTGTAAATGGTTAATTAATTATTAATGCACCCAAGGCCGTAGCCAGTCAATAATTTCAGGGGGGGTTTGGTGGAAGCCGGAAGCTAGAAAAAAATTCTAAATGATAAACCGTTCTAGAAGTTATCCAAAGTGTTTTTTTGGCAACACAACACCATAACTGCCAAAGGCTAGGAAAAATTATAGATATTAAACACCTCTAGAAGCTCTCTGAAGTGCTTTTTATGGTTACACTGCCACTTAATTTGTACTTGTTTCTTAATTTTTATATTATTTGAACCATAAATAAAGCCATATATATTTTTTCATAGAATTTCGGAGGGGGGGGGAGGTTGAACCACCAATTCCCCCCTTTCAGCCTTGATTGCTTTGAAAACTGATTAATTTACTAGTTGAATAACTATTGTACCTTTGTAATTGATTAATTTACTAGTTGAATTACTATTGTACCTTTGTGATTAATTTACTAGTTGAATTACTATTGCTTTCTTTGTAAATGATTGGTTTAGGAATTGGATTACCATTTTGCCTTTGTAAGTGATTAATTTACCAGATGAAAATCACTATTGCACCTTTGTAAATGATTAATCCAAGAGTGGAATCACTATTGCATCTTTGTAGATGGATCTTGACCCTCTATTCACCCTGGAAGATAGATAGCTTACCTTGATTGTTTCTACTAAGGTGTAGTTTGTAAGCTAGGGCTATAGAGCCAGTTTCATATTAAGAATTAATTTAGTATCGGGCCATACCTGAAGTGCACTAAAGACGACACCTACCCCTCAAATGGTTTAGGTAGATGTCGTCCTGTATTTAGTATATTGTACAAAACCATTCCATTTGAGTTTAGGTAGGTAGTATTTAATTTAGTATAGGGCTATACTTGTACTAAGGGCCAGTTTCATAGTCAGATTTAGTACGCCTAAAGTGCGAGTCGATACTAAATACAGGACGACACCTACCTAGACCAAAATGGAATGGGCCAGTTTCGCATATGAAACTGGCCCATTCCATTCAATTTCAGGTAGGTGACGTCTTGTATTTAGTATAGCGCCGCACTTGAGGCGTACTAAATCTAACTATGAAACTGGCCCATAGTTTAATGAGTCAAGGTTCCGTTTGTCCCCACGAAGCCCTTAAACCAATCAGATCACCATCATCAGATGTGGAGGCACGTGACGTGTCAACAACAGACCACTCCGGGTTCGAAACTAGGTTGCTGTTAGCGTTCAGTTATGTTACGTCACTTTCTTGTTCTATCAACGTGACTGCTCTAAGGCCAACGTGATCTGATCGGTCTGGGTCATTCATCCGATACATGAGAGGTGGGAAAGTGAAGTGTTGCCTGGGAGAAAGAGAGGTGAAGGGGGATAGCAGTGGCGTGGCGTGTAGCCAGGGTAAGCAGAATTAGTTTAAGCCAGGGTAAGAAGAATTTATTTATTTATTATATTAAATTAATATTTAAACTATGTACTGAAAAAAATTATTATTTTTACAATGCTGGCAGGCTATAAAAAAAAATAAGGTCACCAATTTAGAAAATATTGCTTTAAATGTTTTTTTTTTGTTTTTTGTTTTTTTGCAAGTTACGTTGCTGAAAATAAGAGGAATTTTAGGGAAACCTGGGGCCCTTATGATGAGAGGCCAACCACCACATTTTAACCCTATCAATGAGGGCCCTTTTTATGTATAAATACACTATAGTCACGACTATCCGGCCTAAAGTGGCGGAATTCCAGGCCGGATAACGGAAAAGCCGGATAGTTAGGAATACGAGTGTGAATAATTTTCAGTAAGGGTTTGCTTACTTTTTTTTCTTTTCACAGAATATTTAACTTTGTTTTAATAGAATGTGCTAATTTCCTGATCGCGTTGTAAAATAGGAATATAATAATTTTAGGGGGGATAATAAAAATTAAACGAAAAAGAAAATTGTAAAATCTTTACTATACATAATTTTATTTTGGAAATGGAACATCAGCTACATAGCAAGAACAAACAAGTGAAAATAGAGCGTCAAATGGATTACATTATAAATTCAGTAAATGTTTTTTATAGTGGATATGTACCGGTTTGTTTATTTTAAAACGCACTTGTTAACACCGAGATCCAGTCCGGATAATCGAGACTCTAATGTAACATACATGTCAGCTGCTAGTTTTAATCCCTCGGGTCAAGACAGACAAAAAGGTGTATAAGTATACTTACTTGGCGTTTTTGGGGGCAAATCGCTCCTCATCAAAGTCGTCGATATTTTGTGTCTGGAAGTGGTGGGGCGGGGATGTGTGGGACCCATAGCCGTCGGGGTTAAGCTGTAAATTAAAAAAATATATAGCGGCACGACTTGGTTATTGCGATACTTTAACAAAATTGTTAATAAAATAATAATTTGGGAATATTTTACGTGTGCCCTTGGTTTATTCTGAAAAGGGCTTACCTTACATGTTTCTGTTACATGGCTTGGATTATAAGAAAGGGCCACAGTGTAATCTGTCAAGGCAAGACTGATACCTTTCAGGTTAAACAGAGTGATCTTTGTGTTATTGTTATCAGCACCGTGTCTTACTACTCGTTCAGGTTGTACGCACTTAAGCTAATGTGTAATGCTAGGGTGATTGCGAGATGAAATGGAGGACCTACAGTTTAACGTGGGATCCTAACCACGGTGGAGGCCTGGCATTCCACACATTCACAAGTTGTGATTAATACACGTCTTGTCAAAGATGAAGGAAGGGTTTGGCAATCAGATAAATCAGTGCCGGGACCGAGGATTGAACCCCGAACCCTCAGCACAGAAGTCTGACACCTTATCGCTAGACCACCAGGTCACCGTGATCTTTGTGGACCGACAAACACGAATTAGAAACTAAATAAAGAACAAACTAAACTCGCTTTGGTGGCTCTATGGTCTAAGGCGTCATTCTCACAAGAGACTAGACAGCCAATGACAGGTAGATCGGGGTTCAAATCCCGGTCGGGTGTGCTAAAGGGGTTTTCCCCTAAAAGGTTTTCAACTCTCCCTCCAAGTAAATGCAGGTACACTTCCTTTACATTCACCCTTCATTCTTAACTCACTATCGTAATTAGTACATACGCGTATAACCTGAACAGGAAGTAAGACGCGGTGATAAAAACTAAATTTAGAAGATGCAGAAAAAGTCCAAAGAAGAATCGTCCTTTGCCTTGTTTCAAGGTAGGTGACCCGCCCAACTGGCCTGTAACGGGTATTGCCGAGCGCGCTCAGACACGGCGTTATTGGCCCGGTGGGTTCAGAGATGGGGACTAGCATTTTGAAAGATAAGCGACGTGAAATTAAAATAGATATATCTTTGTTTTATTTTGAGAGCAGCGCTTTAAGCTTAGTACGCACTTGGAAACATTGTTGCCTAACTGTTGCCCAAACGTTCTCCAATTGTTGGCCAACATAGGAAATAGATTGTTGGCAAACATTAAAGAAACATTGTTTCGCGTCCAGACTACAATGATGAAACATTTGTTTCCCGTCCAGAGTTCAGTTGAGTGAAAGATGTCTGTTGAGGATGTTGCTATGGCTTGTGCTTTGTATGTATACTCCATTCACGGTAGTAATTACTCTCTGAAAGGTCTTTTTTCCTACCAATATCCTACTATATAATAGATTTCTGGTAGGGAAAAAGGCCTTTCAGAAAACAATTCCTACGGTGAACAGACTTTAGTTATGAGCTGTTCAAGAAGACAGAGAATAAGAAAACAGGGGTGGGTTCGTGTTCATTTACACTAACTGAAAACTGTCCACTTATTTTTTTTTAATCATTTTTTTACGCGATTTTTAAAGTCCTCAACTGTCACATCCTAAAACAACAGTGTACAGTAAAACCTTGGATTGCGAGCATAATTCGTTTCGTAAACGTGTTCGTAATACAAAGCACTCGTATATCAAAGTGAATTTCCCCCATAAGAAATAATGGAAACTCAGATGATTCGTCCCACAACCCAAAAATATTTAATCTAATAATGATTAATACCTTTTTTATTTTCGTTATTTAAATGTAACTGTGCTGTAATCAAATTTATTAATTAAATTTAATGGTGGCTGGTGTGAGGTGGACGAGAGAGATAGGAGGAGGTGAGTTATTGTTTAGGACGACTTTCACTGTCACTAACGGAATCACTGCTATATGTTGGCTAACTCAAATTTTTTTTTGTGCGACTTTAACAAAGAACCTATCCAATGAAACTGCTCGTATTGCAAGATATCGCTCTTATCAAGTTAAAATTTATTGAAAATTTTTGCTCGTCTTACAAAACACTCGCAGACCAAGTTACTCGCAATCCAAGGTTTTACTGTATTGGTATGAACTATTTCAATCAGTTCTATATGAGTGTTTTCGGCTGATCTAGACATGACAAAAGGAGGTATCAGTAACTGATGTACTCGGGGCTGTATGCAAGAATGCTTAGTGGACCGATAGTGTGGTCCCGAGCACACTATCTCTCCACCTTTTAGCCTATGATGACGCAAGCTAGTGTCAACAAAGCATACAAATAGCAGAGTCAGACCGGCCCACGTTGCTTGATGTAGGAAATGTTGGCCAACATTGTTTTTTTTTTCAACCCATTTGAAATGGATCACGGGAAACACGTTTTCCCCGCTGGGAAACACAAAGACAACATGAAAAAAAACGTTGCCCAACTGTTGCGGAACAGCTAAAGTCTGTTCAGCGTAGGAATTGTTTTCTGAAAGGCCTTTTTCCCTACCAGAAAACTATTATATAGTAGGATTTAGGTAGGAAAAAAGACCTTTCAGAGAGTAATTCCCACCGTGAATGCAGTATAGCTAGCTGTTTCTGAAGCAAGGGTAACATGTTGGTAAACAATGTTTCTTAGTGCGTACTAAACTATAGACCTGGGTTTCTCATCCTGTTAGGCGCACACCATCGTAATATCTCTGAATCAATTGTTCTGCTCCTTCTCGACTTTAAACTCTATGCTTGACAATTGAAAAAGTTGCAGTACCATCAAAAATAATAATCTTTTATTTGAAATGTATTTTTATGAAACCAATAATTTTTCAACTATAAGCAAATATATATATATCTTATAGCTTAGGTATTCAGGATTTTGAAATGTGAAATTTATTGCTATTCTCTTTGGTGGAAAGAGATGTTCCTATTATACCAATGTTTCTGTAACAGTATGCACTATTTCATTCGTGCTCTTTGAGAGTGTTTCTGCAACAGTGTATATTATTTCGTTTCTCGAATCTTGTTAGTTTTTAGTAAATGTGAACCCTTCCTTCACCTCTGACAAGACGTGTATTAATCACTACTTGTGAATGTGTGGAATGCCAGGCCTCCCACCGTGGTTCGGATCCCACGTTAAACTGTTGGTCCTCCATTTCATTTCATCTCACAATCACCCTACCATTAGCGTTAAGTGCGTATAACCCGAACGGATGGTGATACGCGGCGCTAATAATATTTATTATTATTATTATTATTATTATTATTATTATTATGTACCGCGTCTTACTACCCGTTCGGGTTATACGCTTAAGTACTAATTACGCTAATGGATTGGGAATTGGGAAGATTGAATTTAGAGGAAGTGAACCCACATTAGCGTGGAGGGAGAGTGGAGAACCATTTAGGAAAAACAACCCCCAGTTCATCCGACCGAGATTCGAACCTCGATCTCCCCGTCCTCGGCGGTCGAGCTCAACACGACTAGCGCGTTAGCCAACTACGCCACCGAGGCGGGTCGTTAATAATAGTAAATGTGTCTAAATTAAGAAAAAAAAAGAGATAAGAAAAAGTCTGTGCGGTGAACCGTGCCATTTATTTTCAATGCGGCGTCTCTTTATGATCAAAAAGAGCCAGGATGTTTCTCACTAGAGGACACCCTGTATACTGACCTTGACGACGGTTCCGACGGTAGGGTCACCGTGGATCTCCAACACCTCCTTGTCCATGGCTTCTAACGAGTCCAACAACTGTTCCGGGTTACTACTCTGACTCAACAGGCGCTCTTTCATCTCGTGAATGTAAGGGCACCGCTGCATTCCGCCTCTTTCCTGAAGAGAGAGAGAGAGAGGGATACGAGAGAAAACATTCGTCATTGTCATGGTAATCATCATCATCTTGTCACTCACTCGTATAAAGACAGACACACACACACACGAGGAAATAATTGAATCCCGCGTGCAGCAAGAACAATGTCAAGTTAGGAGCTGACGAAAAAAAAAGAACGGGGGAAGCTCAAGCCGAAGGCGAGGAAAAACCCTCAACCTCCCTTTTTTTTTTTTCAGCTACAAACAGAGATTGATCAAGGGATTTAGGGGGAGGCAACTTAAAAGATGTGAGAACCCACGACCTTTAATTTAAATCCTCCATTCATTTTGGGAAAAAAAATACTTCTATGACGTTAGCCCACAACCGAGGCATACCGAACGAGGCGAAATTAGCACCAATTTCTGCGGATAGGAGGTGTCGTGTGTTCAGCACACAACGAGCCCTCCTGCCATTAATCTCAATTTTCTAGACCGGAGCCGCTACTTATTTATTCAAGTACCTCATTTGTCCTCAAGAGGCTGAGTTGACCTTGTTCCAGAACCTATTGGTTTACATAAAATCAGGAAGCACCAGGGATCGAACCCGGGATCTGTGGCTCCGTAGCCAGAAACTCTGACGACAAGACCACAGAGGCGGTATTTTTTTTTTTAATATTCTATATTAATAAGATGAAGAGTTTGTCTGTCTGTTATGAGCATTGCGTGATATCTACCGCACGCAGAGGTCTGACATTTAAAAATTAGTAACTCCTGTACACGAACATGTACACCTAGAAGACGGAATCGTAAAAAATCTATTAGTTTTTTTTAATTGGTTAAAAAGTGGGTTGGAAGCAAAAAGGTCACGGGCCCAAATACACTAACTTTAAAGCTACGAAACCCTTCCTTCACCTCTGACAAGACGTGTATTAATCACAACTTGTGAGTGTGTGGAATGCCAGGCCTCCCACCGTGGTTCGGATCCCACGTTTAACTGTAGGTCCTCCATTTTCATCTCTCACAATCACCCTACCATTACACGTTAGCGTAAGTGCGTATAACCCGAACGGGTAGTAAGACGCGGTGATAATAATAATAATAATTTAAAGCTACCTTCCACGTAGTCATTAAACTAATAAAATTTCTCCCGAGCAACGCTGGGTACTTCAGTTAGTTTGTAATAGTTAAAAAATTATTTAAAACCAACAGAAATAAGGACATATGTGATGACTTGAAGGGAAATAAGAAAATTCTGGGAGTAGAAGAAGGAGGAAAAGGTCAGGGCGGATTGGAGGTAAAAGTTACTAATGAAAAGAATTGACCTGTCGAAAGAAAGAACACCTAGTGGCTAGTAATAATTTGTTTCCATTTTATTTTAGGCATTTAACGTGCACTTTCCGAATCGGTTGATTATATCAGCGCACGACTTACTAACCAACTTAGATCTAGAAGAGACACACGACACCCAACCCCGGACGTTACTTTATCACTGTGAAAGGGGGGAAATCCACATTATACCAACGATAAATTTTTCGGCCATGTCGGCAATCGAACCCAAGACCTCTAGCTCAGTAGGCAGACACGTTACCAACTGAGTTAACGTGTCTGACAAATAAAATGCAAAATATTAAAAATAAGTTTTAAAAGTTAAGTCTTTAATAACCGATTAGAACCTTATTTAGACCTAATTTAGAATATTTATCAGTTCCAGTTATTGTTATAGTTCCGTTTCGACTCCATAAGCGTTCGGTGATGTTCGTTGGAATTAAATAGCTAATATACTTTTCTTCTTGTTGCACTTTAGAATAGTTTATAGCACAGCGTCTTACTACCCGTTCGGGTTATACGCTTATATACTAATTACACCAATGTATTAAGGATTATAAAGGTTTAATTGAGAGGACGTGCACTCGCATTTGCACCTTTCTTTCTATTGTTATATAATGTTTCAGTATCCCATCACATTAAATAAAATGACAAAAGAATAAGATAAAAAAGTTAACATACAAGAACATACAAAAAACCAGCGGGTACACACCGTATCCAATAAAAATGTACCTCGGAATAAAAAATAACAGCAGTGCATGTGTCTGTTGACAAACAAGTTTAATACGTGCTCGCCGCATAATAAGTAGGTGCAGGGATAGGTCAATATGACAACAAAAGAACTCACAGCCAATTCAGTGGTCGAATGGTCTTAGGTAGTAGTTCCCCAACTGTGGGTCGTTAAAAGTTTAATAATGTGAACATTTTGTTTTTATTTGAAAAAAAAAATCATAAATAAACGGAGTATTTTTTTTTCAACTCATCTCCCCCCTTTTTCAACTTTATTGAAGTTAGACGAGTCACAAAGTTTGCCTTTCTAAGAAAAATGGATTGCAATTGTAAAAATTGTTTGGGAAACACTAGTCTAAGGCGTCACTCTCGTAAAAGAATGGATGGACTGTCGATAACGGGGTTCGATTCTCAGTTGGGTGTACTGAGGGTGATTTTCCTGTATGGATTTCCACTCTCCTTCCACGAAAATGCTGGTATAAACTTTCTCTAAATTCAACTTTTCTCACCCCTAACACATTAGAGTGATTAGGACATAAAATGTATAACCCAAATGGGTATTAAAATAAACTTCTAAAAAAAAAAAGAAAAAGAAGCTCGTGTCGTATTAAAGTCACGGGG